>JABFTP020000062.1:33976667-34576667 GCA_013387265.2 Cryptolaemus montrouzieri
AAATTTCAATGCGTTCCTCCGCTACGAAAATATAATAGACAATTTAATATTGAGAATGCCGCGACGATGCCAAGGTGCCATTAATAACAGAGGTGGACTTTCTGGGTACTGAAAAATATAAGTGCTTCCATATCGTTTCGAAAATATTAGTTCAGAATTTTTTTTTTGTGTTTTACCCAATTTCGTCATTTTCAAATTTCAATTTTTTTTTATAATAGGTGCTTTGGAGAAGTCAAATATTATTTTGTTTTCTTGAGAATACATTATATACAATACATGCTAACGAAAACCGAAAGATTTCTATAAATTCGAATCATCAAATTCAAATTTAAAGATATTGGTAAGTGTTCCTAGACTTTTTGAGGTGTATATATATATATATATATATATATATATATATATATATATATATATATATATATATATATATATATATATATATATATATATATATATATATATATATATATATATATATATATATATATATATATATATATATATATATATATATATATATATATATATATATATATATATATATATATATATATATATTCAATAAATGAAAATTCTTTTTGAACATATTGTACTTTTATCCCGTATGGTGGTGCGAATTCACACAAAAACATGCCTCTTCTTTTCTATTTCTTGTTGACAACAATGAATCTCACTTATAGTAAGAACAAACGAAAATTATATTCGTTAATTATGAATAATCTAACCTAACCGAATCGCCCTTGTTGTTTAACATTTACTACGAGATTAACATCGGACGAGTAATTTTCATTATTGCGATTGAATAATAAGTCACTAGTTACTACTATTTGGGATTTTCTCTTTATTTCTCCTGATACCATCAGCGAAATTGTAGCCGCCGCTTATGCCGTCTGGTTGTAGAAACTGAGATTTCGTCATTTTCTAAGGTTGCAACTTTCTCTTTGAAGATCAGCGAAACCTTAGGTGATGGTATCGTATTCGTTACTTCAAGCGATATTGCCGGAAGATCGAGAAATACGGAATAACTCCGAAAATAAAAGGAGATAGCTGCGATCTGCTTTCACCAATGAATTTTCCTTTTTTTGTATTTTCAGTATCTCACAATGGTGCCATACTAAATCATCGCAAATGGAACACTCTTTACAATGCGAAATGCAAATGACAAATAACAAATAAATTTTAAGTTTTCACTGTGGAGGTAATACAACTGTCCCCGAGCTCATCTATTTTATTCTAATTGAATCTTAATATTGGATTCTAACCAATTCCAAAAAATATCGAGAACAGGCAAAATTCATTGCCGGGTTGATGAATAACTTGCAATTTCCACAAACAAATCCGAACATATCTTGTGAAACTGTGAAACGAATGAAATATTTTTGTTTTATAAATATTGGTTAGTTACCTGACTCCTGGATCCTTCCAATTACCCGTTCATAAAAACTTTTCGGTAATAATATAGCTAGCAACTATTTTAGTGTGGTTGACCGAACCAATTAAGTGGGTAGTCTTGGAGATCCAAATTGAATCATTATAGTGATTAACCATTTTATTAAATGTCATATATTAATCGTATATTTATAAAAATTTCATAATTTCATGTCTAAACGATCGTTTTTGGCTGCTTTATTCGAAAACTTCTCGAAGAGCTTTTGTAATTCCGACTACAATAACTTTGTTGTTCACCTTCGTGAATAAGCGTAATCTTATGAGTCTTTATTATGAAAGCAACTAGAAATCTAAAATGTGTGTCCGGAATTAATGTTATGAAAAGAAAAAGGAAGATGAAACGACGAAGCATACAATACGAATCCTGAAAAGGGCCTTGGAAGCAGAGAATTTCGAATAATAAAGGGGCCTTTTTTATTCTCAATCTATTCAAGAAACAGGTCCACCGCAGACACAGGTGTTTCTTGCTCGGGTCGTTTGGAACAGATTTGAATCCTTTGTGGTAGAAAAGCTCATTTTAAATTGCTTCGTTTCGTAAATAAGGTTGGATGAATAAACAGGATATACACTTACTTTCGCACCCATAATAAATGAAATTAGTCAAGTATAAAAATATATCCCATCAAAAACATAAAATGTAAAATAATTCCTATTTAGTAAATTCGTCATAAATTGTTGTGTAATTAATTACCTACCAAAATTCATATTGACTGTATTAAGATTAGATGTCTTCATTTTTCAATAAATATAATGATTTACCACTTGGAGTTAACTAATTAATAATGACATGTTGAATATGTGCTTCCATTAATAAAAATTGAAATAACTGAGTTGGTTTAACATAAGACCTCACAAATCTTCGCAAGTTAATAACTACTTTGTGAGTATTTTTTAAATATTATGTTTTTGATCCAATCTCATCTTTTTTCTGTGCATTTCGTCTTTTAGAGAAATTATTGTTCATATTGATCATTTATTATCGTGGACTTATGCTCTTATCATTCTCTCTCAGCTGTTAGCTGGATATTATTTACCTTTCCCAGATTCAGCAATCAAAGAGAATAGGCTCGATTAAAATATACTTGACATAAATTTTCTAACTATCCTACATGTATTAGGAATTACAGCTTTTTGCATTTCTATATAGGTATTCTTATGCAATTCTAATTTCTTAAGGCTATCCTGCAATGTGGGTATTAAACCAGTCGAGGATACGATGACAGGAACAATATCTATTTTATCGAGGTGTCACATCTGCTTGATCTCAATAGCAAGGTCTGTGTATTTGGATTCTTTCTCCTGGCACTTTTTTAGCACGTTGTTATTATTCGGTAGGGCGACGTCCTTCATAATAAATTTCTTGTATCTGTTTGTAGGGATCACTTGGTCTTGGATAGCCATAAGGAATCCTTCTGTTTCCGCGAAGCATTCTATTTTCATCAACCATTTGTTGGAGGCTTCTTTGTCGATGTGTGGTTGATTAATCTCATGGTGATGTCGTCCATGCAATTCCTTTCTAGACCATTGCTCTTGTTTTTCAGTATCTGATAGGAACGGTGGATTCAGCAGGTCATCTCAGGTAGCAAGATTTAGAGGTGAATATCCCTTATCAGCCAACGATACCACTCTATGGAGGTCAGAAGTGAAAGCTTTTGCAGAGAAGAATTCTCTGAGATTTTGTGATCTGTTCGGTGAGTAAATTGGCAACATCTATTAATCTACGTCCTCCTTCTTTCCGCTTCTATGTTGTTCTCATCACATATGATTTTGGATGATGATTGTTGTACTTTGTCAGCATCGTTCCGGTCTGCCTTTGAATATCATCCAGTTCTGTCTTAGTCCCATCTGATTATTCCAAATGAGTTAAGCAACACTGGAATGGCGTAGGTGTTGATTGCCTTGACTAGATTCCCCGAGTTCAACATTGATGTCAGCACAGTCTTCACACGCTGACTGTATTCTGAACGAATCTTCTCCTTTGACTGTTTTTTTGGTCTAGCAATCTGGCTTGTTGGTATCCTAGATATTTGTACGTTTCGTCATCCCTCATGCACTGTATAATATCACCGTTTGAAAGTTGTGTTTCACCGTTTATGACTTTCCCTCTTTGGATGTTCAGAGTCTTACATTTTTCAATCCTGAATTTCATATGAACATCTGCAGAGAACTTACTGACAGTTTTCAGCAGATCATCCAATTGCTTCTTGTTCGAAGTATATAACTTGATGTCATCCATATACAGCAGATGGGAGATTGTATGATATTTCCTATCTCTTTTTATCCTAAATCCGTATCCTGTTCTATTGAGCTTTGAGGACAATTGGTTCATAGCTTCATAGAACCATAGTGGACTCAAAGAGTCTCCTTGAAAAATTCCTCGACGTATGGGTATCTCGTCGGTTTTAATTGATTTATTGTTCATGTTGATCTGCAGAGACGTGCGCCAGTGTGTCATTGTTGTCTTCAAGAGTTCTACCAGAGCTGGTTGAATTGTGTATATCTGCAATACTTCGACAAGCCAAAAATGGGCGGTTCTATCGAATGCCTTCAGATAATCGAGAAAATCTGAATGAACATTGCGATGCCCGACGTGTGCCTGTTTCATTATCACAGAATCGATGATGAGTTGTTCCTTGCACCCGTGGTGTTTCTTTCTGCATCCTTTCTGCTCCTCAGCTAATATATTGTTGTCTTCAAGGTGTTGGTATATTCGATTGGATATTCATGAGGTGAGTATTTTGCAGAGTGTTGGCAGGCAAGTGAATGACCTATATTGAAACAGATCTTTTGTTCCATGTCTCTTAGGTAGCATATATGTTAAGCTTTGTTTTAGGGAAGTGGGTGTTTTCCTGGGATGTTGAAGAACATACAACATCGAACACTCTAAAAAAGTACTCCCAAGGGAACTAGTTCGTCATTGAAAGCTTGCGGAAACATCGAAAATTTGTTATAATGTTGGTCACTAAACACAGAAAAAATTTTTTATTGTGTGTGGAAGATTATTTTCAGTTCCACTCATTATCTTGGTTTCATTTTTATATATTATTGAAGTGGAACTGAACTATAGTTCACATAAAATTTCTTCATTTTATTGAGATGTGGATTATTTAGTCTTGAAAGAACTTACAAGGCTGTATCTACTATTTTGTGAGTAACACAAAAGATAAAATATTTCGAGAACCTTTCGATCTGGAATGATACCTCTCATGATATGTTTAACATTACTTTTTATTGATGTATACGTGCTTCATTATAATAACTTTCGTTAAATTAACTTCCAACTATTTGAATGAAAATATTTGTGACAAAGGGACAAATTCGTATATGCTTCTTTCGTTTATTAAAATATATTTCTTTTATGAAAAAAAATTAATTATTTTCTTGTTTTAACCATAATTTTCGAGAAGAAAGATTGAAACAAATCATGAAATGAATGAAATATTCGCTTTCAAGATAATAATGAGCCAACATCCTTGGAAAAGAATAAAATTTATGAGAAATATTCAGTACCTTTTTTCGTTCAAATGTTTGTCCAAGATATACCGTTAATCAAGAGAAAGATTCTATTTGTTCATCGTTGTAAGACCGACCTACACTAAATACATCTTATTATTTTCAAGATGTCGCCCTATCATAGACAAAAGCCCACATAACCTCTACAAATAAACGAAAATTAAATATTTGTACGGACCACGCCAACTAGAGGATTGCCTTTATTATTATTCCTTATTTGACTATTCGTTAGACGGGAAGTATTATATTCAGATTGGTGTGCCGAGGAAGCAGAATGTAAATATAAGAGAATATCTTTCCAAAATGAATTGACATTCTGACAGGTACGAACACCTGTTGTCTAATACTGAATATAAGAAATATACAGGGTGCTTCAACGACAACTAAACAGAGGCTATATCTACCAAGATATTCATGTGTTTCAAGGGGCACATCTTTTGGGGTACAATACTTGCCTGAAATATCAACCCCCTAAGCGGGGATTGCAATCCTTGAACATTTTGATTAGGGAAGATGGGTCGAATGATGACTCAAATGAAAGGTTTTATCTTTGTCTACATCGCCTTGAACGAATTTCCATTTGTAATTGAAAACTGTGGAAGATACAGGGTGAGCAACTGAAAGATAGGGAAGACTATTTTCCTGGGACTATTCAAGTTTCAGTGAAGTAAATGGAACAGATCCATGCTGATCAATGGCAGTCATCATCAAGTACCATCCTCATCTCGAATTTCAACCCCTAGAGTGATCACCCTAGAAATTTTGGAAGAGGGTAGATGGGTCGAGTGATAACTCGAAAGAAAGGTTTTATCTTTGTCTGCATCCCCGTGAACGAATTTTCATTTTTGATTGAAAACTGTAGAAGATACAGAGTAAGCTACTGAAAAATAGAGGAGACTATCTATCGCCCGGAGCTATTCAAGTATTAGTGCAAAAAAATGGAACAGATTCATTCCAGATCAAAGGCTGTGATCTTGCGAAACACCTTAACATCTCAAATTTCAACTGTTCCATTGTTTTGCACTAATACTTGAATAGCTCAGAGCGATAGATAGTCTCCTCTATTTTTCAGTAGCTCACTCTGTATCTTCTACAGTTTTCAATCAAAAATTCGTACACGGGAATGCAGACAAAGATAATACCTTTCTTTCGAGGTATCACTCGATCCATCTACCCTCTTCCAAATTTTCAAGGGTGGTCACCCCTGCTATAGGGGTTGAAATTCGAGATGAGGATGGTACTTGATGATGACTGCTATTGATCAGCATGGATCTGTTCCATTTTACTTCACTGAAACTTGAATAGTCTCAAGGAAATAGTCTTCCCTATCTTTCAGTTGCTCACCCTGTATCTTTTACAGTTTTCAATTAAAAATGAAAATTCGTTCAAGGCTATGTAGACAAAGATACCACCTTTCTTTTGAGTCATCACTCGACCCATCTTCCCTATTCAAAATGTTTAAGGATTGCAACCCCGGCTTAGGGGGTTGATATTTCAGGCAAATTTTGTACCCCAGAAGATGTCCCCTTGAATCACAAATTGACCTGTTTTTGCGTTTTAATCAGAAATGAATATCTTGGTATATATAGCGTATGTTTAGTTTTCGTTGAAGCACCTGTATGTATATATATATATATATATATATATATATATATATATATATATATATATATATATATATATATATATATATATATATATATATATATATATATATATATATATATATATATATATATATATATATATATATGTATGTATGTATGTATATATGCAAATCTGTTGAACTAAGATGGCTAGACCGTATATTTTGTAATAAATAAATAAATAATAAATAAATAGCACAAGTGTAGTGCATGAAGAGAGTATTTTGTTTTGGTGTTAGGTTTTTGTTTTTTGTTATTCAATAATGGTTGATCGATAGGGAATTTCATATAAATCGTCTTGAAGACAAATTTGTGGAACTAAGTGATCTCAAAAACTACATGAAAGAGAAAAATTACACTTTTAGAGTTTTACACAATAATATAACAAGTTTGAGTAAAAATTTAGATGAGTTCAAGGTGTTCATAGAGGAATATATTGGTGAATTGGATTGCATAATATTGACAGAAACTTTTAAAATCTGGATCTTAGTATATATGGGATAGAGGAAAATAGTTTGATTTATAATGAGGGTAAACTTAAGGGGAATGATGGCATTCTTAGATATGTTAAAAACGACAATAATTTTGTATATGAGTTAGTTGAAATAGGCCCGATTCAAGGTATCGTTATACATTTGAAAGTTCACTCTTTCAATATCGACATTTTGGCTATTTACAGATCCCCTCACTATGTCCTATGAAGTTTGTTGTAGATTTAGAACTATTCTTACAGAAAACCAAAATGGAAAAAGAAAATTCATTGATCATAAGTAGTATTAACATAGACTTGATTAGGGATTCCGAGATCAGGGAACAGTACCTCAATGTAATGAGCAAATTTGATTCCATTCCAGCAATAAATCTATCTACAAGGGAAAAAGCTTGCATAGACCATATATCTATTAGGAGCACAAAATCATCAAATGACTTTCGGCCTGTAGTAATAGATTTCCTTGTAACGGAACATTCTCCGATGGGAATCAATGTTCATTTGCCTAAAACACATAATTCAATACTGAATACTAAGAGGGAAAAATATTATATAAATTTGAATCTTCTTTTGAAAAAAGAATCCTGGGGTATGATGTACAATACAGAGTGCATACACACAGCTACAAAATTATTTTCAGAAACTATCACTAAACATATAACTCAATGTACTAAAACAATAGGTGTAAAAAGAAAAGGGTCAAGCGAAATGAATAGATAACACAGGGTTTAGTGAGGCCTATAACACGATAATAAAATTCACAATAGAGTCAAAAGGGAACCAGATAATTCAAAATTAAAAGAGGAATATAGAGAATTCAGTAACAGACTTAAATATTTGATTAATGCAGCAAAATCCAATTATTATAAAATAAAATGAATAATAGTTCTCATCGAAGAAAATTATTTTTCCAGGGACAATTTTCAACCTTCCGTAGAATGTTGAATATCCTCCCTTGAAGGAGCTAGTTTTCCGATCTACTCTCCATAATCACCGTTAACCGTGGCCACAGGGAAGTGGTACAGCACGGTCAGATGTCACATCTGTACCGCTTCCCTGTGGCCCTGGTTAACGGTGATTATGGAGAGTAGATCGGAAAATTATCTCCTTCAAGGGAGGATATTGAACATTCTACGGAAGGTTGAATTTTGTCCCAGGAAAAAAAATTTTCTTCGATGTGTCTACACATTGCGGAATCTCGCATATAGTAACTTTTTGTTTTGGGATGTTTGAATAATAGTTCTAATCAACCTAATGCGCTTTGGGAAACTTTGAGAGAAATAGAGAACAAATCGACTAAAAGAAGTATTCAGTCGATTCAAACTTCAGAGAACACATTTATGACAGAACTAAAAAAAATTGCGGACACCCTGAACGATTTCTTTGTGAACATTGGCAAGGATATGGCAAATAAAATTGGACGAAAACACATTAAAACGCTCAAAAAATCAAATGTTAATTCGATAGTTATTATGACAACAGAAAATGAAGTTCATGGTATCATACATACGCTGAACAAAAAGAAGACAGCAGTATTGACGGTTTTACACCTGTAACATTAACAAAAATAGTCGACCATGTAATATCTCCACTGACATATTTGATCAATAAGTCTAGAGAAGAACGCCTTTTTCCAGATTCACTCAAGGAATCAATAGTCATTCCCATTTACAAAGCAGGAGTTAAAAAAATCCGTGGCAATTATAGACCTATTTCTATACTACCGGTAATATCGAAGATTTTCGAGAAGCTCTTGAAAAATGAAATAACAGAATTTCTTGAGAAATATAATTTAATATCGGGGAAACAATACGGATTTAAAAAAGCCAAGTCCACGCAAGATGCGATCAAATACATAACTAATAACTTATTCAAAGCCGTTGATAATAGTGAACCAGCAATCTGCATATTCGTGGATTTGGCAAAAGTTTTCGACATAGTTAGCCACCCCAACCTTCTTGAGTGTTTAGAGTGCATTGGTTTCAGGGGAGTATCACTGAAACTACTGGAGAGCTATTTGAGTGATAGAAGGTAGACTGTAAAAATTGGTGCCGATATTAGCGAATTTAAGGGTATAGACTATGGAGTTCCTCAGGGGACCGTCTAGGGGCCTCTGCTTTTTACTATTTACATAAATGGTCTGTTTAGCCTACCTAGTGCAGGTGACGTTGTCAGCTTTGCTGACGACGCAGCAGTTTTTTACAAGAATAATTCTTGGGAATACTTGAAAGAGCAGAGTGACTTTAGTATTTTTCTCAGAATTTTTGAAAGGAAGCTCTTAACAGTAAATTTAGACAAAACGAAATTCATGATGTTTACCCGCTTTGCCCATAGCCTCCTGAGTTCAGTAAATTACAAATAGTGAACGATAACTCGTTGAGGTATCTGTGGCTAAAGAAATTAATTACTTAGGTAACAAGATTGACAGTCACCTACAATGGGGAGGACAGTCCAGGTCTTTAACTAACAAATTGAGGACTTTGATCTCAAAATTTAACCTATGTGCGCAGTTCCTTGACCTACAATGTTAGAAGACTCTGTACTATGCGCTGGTCGAGTCTCATACTTACGGTGTTACTGCTTGGGGAGGCTTATTGAAAAACCAAGCAAAAAAAATCGAAATAGCACAAAAAAGAATCATCAAAATGATGTATAGAAAGCCTTCTATGTACCCAACAGATTATTTTTCGAGACTGGAATATTCAACTTGAAGCAACTTTATTATCAATCTTTGCTTATTCGTCATCATGGGTTTGGGGGTACTGGGCCGGTGATCGAGCATAGTTACTATACAAGATATAAGAAAGGGTCGTCACAAATTCCTCAAGTGAAAAAATCTATTGGGCTAAGATATGGGAGTTTTCTCAGACCTCGACTGTTTAATGACTTACCGGATTTCCTGAAGTGCATATCCTCAACAAAGATATTTAAGGAAAGCTATCGCTAAAGACAAAGATATCTTAGATTATTGGTTGCCTCTAAGTAACGAAAAACTGTATTAGTTAAATGTAAGTGTAAGTTAATACGATTAAATACCCACGCGCGGAATACCTTCCATGTGGGATAGTTCGTGGGTTCGTTCAAATAATTTGAAACTTATGGAGGATTTGTGAAAATTTTTTGTAGCATTTTGAATAAACTATTTCATCATCATCAGTATACACGGATTTTAACATTTCATGTGCTATTTTTGCTTTTTACTGGATCAAAAATTGATGTTAATACTTTGTTCAAGATCCTTGTTACAATGAACGAGCTTATCACAGCCTGCCTCAGCGCATGAGAGACATATGAGTTGATATAAATGTAGGGTTATGAGTTGCCGCTGTGAAAAATCATTCACCATTATATATTATTACACCAGATATGCAAACATTCTCTTTCATTATGTTATCCAATACTGAAAGAATCTAGAATTGTACATCTACCAAACCTTATATCATGGCAATTGTTGCACAAGTGTCTTTTCGAAAATTTAAAAATATATAAGGTGGCCAATCTAAATAATTTGCCGTTCGCCTTATATCGCAAAACATGTGATAGGTATTCGAAATCAAAGTGTAATACGGGCTGAGATAAAAAAAACAAAAACTTCTGTTATGGTGTTTCTTGATAAAATTTGTACTTTAACCGGAATGAAGGTGTTCCGACACTTGTGCCAAAGCTGTATATCATTACTTTGTGCAATCAACTTTAAGATTATTGGTTATGCCCCGTACTTAATGATCTAAATGCAAATCAGTGAACACCTCTAAGTGAATTATTCGACACCTTGATATTTTCGTAGTTCCTAGTAGTTGTAAATTATTTTTAGATGTGTTTTTACAGACTTAATTGTGGCATTCATCTCTGCTACTTTGCACACATCATAAAATTGTTGAACGTAGGTGTTTCAACATCCGTCGAAAAGCTAAATATTGATTTTGAATCATCCTGTCAACTTTCAACGGAATCCATTAAAATTATGTCTGGATTATCACCCTGAGGTGATATATAATAATAATATATAATAAAAACTAGCGATGATTTGAGACGCATCTTTCTTCACGTGGAAAATTGAAAGAAAGCTCCTCGGAAAAATCAATTTCATTGAAAACCGCCGACTGGAATTCTATTTGTAATTCGTCTCGCTGGCCCATTTCCAAAAAGGCCCAGCTGCACATTACCTCGTGACATGAAAATTTGATTAGTTTTACTTACGTCGCACATTGGACAACGTAGGATGATTTCAAAAATCAATATTTGAACGGATGTGTTGCGCCCACGTCTAAAGCAATTATCTCCAAGAACGCAGAACGTATTTCATGGATGGAAACACTAGAATGAACATTTTCAATTGCAGAAATTACTTTGTCGTTGTATGAATGTTCTTGATTTTTGAACGCAACCCTCATTTAATTTATGAGTGTGATATGGTTTCAGTGGTCACTTAAAAGTCTAATCGGAAGATGATTCTTACCGCAAGTTATTACTTCGTTGTACTACTTTTTTAATGGAGAAAATATGTCATTAAGAATTTGTCTAACTAATTTTTCTATTTAAAAGACAGGTGTACAGATTTCGACGTTATATTACTCCTGAAAGATGTAATATTGTGAATGAAGGAGAAAACTCAAAAAATGTTGAGACAAAAGAGAAATTTCCACACGTAGTTCAAGTAAACGTAAAAATATACCTGGTATGGTTCTAACACAACTAAGATAATGGCAGTTAAATGATTCCGAAAATCTGCGAAATTTCCGAATAATTCAAAAGCAAAAAAAGCTATCTTGAATCTGTTTACTGCAATTCCTTCCTCACTCATGGAAAACATGGGGAAGGAGATGCAATTTTCCTCTATTCACAATATTTCACTAAGCTGCAGTACTAAAACGACGAAATGTGAACACCCCCATACTCAGAATCTGATGATATTGAATAGTTCATAGAATAAGGCAGCACTATTGTCTGATATAGAAATGCCAAAAAGGAACCTCATATTCTCTGTCTTTTTCGAGAACCAATCTTAATCTGCTGCTTTTCTTTTGAAATTGTTAACGGGTTTCAAATTTTTTTTGGAATCTAAGCTTGATATTCTGTCTTTATAATAGAATTCAAGGACGCAGGAATGTTTCCTTTTCACTTCAACAATCATCAAATTATAACATCAACTTAACACTTCAAATAAACTATGATATTCTGTCATTTTATTGCGCAAAATTTGAGAAAATAAAATTCCAAACAAAAATTATTTCGAATATCTTTTACCGAATAACTTAACCGCTTAAACATGTTACTGAACTTTATAGTTGAAGGGGTTCGATGAGCAGTAAGTACATGTAAACCCTACGGAAAGAAGATGACATATCCTGCACTCCTAATAAAAACAATAGATGAAGTAAGTACACACATCCAAATTTATATGGAATCACCCGATATTTTGAATATAACCTCAGGAAATTTGGAAATTTTGAAGGATTGTTAGAATTGTTGATTGAAAACAAATAAAAGAAAATGAGAGACTCTTTCTTCCTGTAGTGAAAAAAATTGAAAATCTAACCTGAATCCGTCTAGGCATGCGTTGGATTAGGGTTGATCCTTTTTAAGATATTTCAATTGAAAAAAGAAACAAATTAAGTTTATTTTGAGAAAGAAACAAATAAAAGAAAATAAGAGACTCTTTCCACATGAAAATATTGAAAATTGTTTTCTCAAGGAGTAGATTAGATTATTAGATTGCTCTTGACTTGATACAAGCCTGAATACGTCTAGACATGCTTTGGTTTTCGACCTCCTCTGGGGTGTTAATCTGCCACACTTCTGTGGCGGCTTGGATGAGCTGTTGTAGGGTTCTTGGATTATTCTGGCGCAATCTAATTTTCCTTTTGAGATTATGCCATAAATGTTCAATAGGATTTAGGTCTGGAAAGCAAGCTGACCAGTCCAAGATATCGATTCCCTCTGTTTCAAGATATTGTCGCGCGAAGTTGCTGGTGTGCGGAGGAGCATTATCTTGCATAAATATGAAATTCACACCGTGGGCAGCTCGCCTGAGTCTCACTATGGGCTACAGCACCGTTACACTCGAAACGAAATCAACTCTGTTTTGCCTACCAGCCTGATGCCACCCCAAAACATCACACTGCCCCCTTGGTATTTCGGAATTTGTCTTGCTGCTTGGAGTCTAGATTGTCTTCCACGACCCCTCAAAATCCGAATACGGCGGTCATTTGATCGAACGCTAATTCTAGTCTCATCTGAAAAAACAACATTTCGCCAATTCTCAATATTCCAATTTTGGTGCTCAAAACACCAATTAAGTCTATTAATTTTTTGTTATCTGGTTAGCTCTGGAACTTTTGAGGGCCTACTGCTGTATAAACTCCTTGAACGACGTATTTGACGTATCGTTTCGACTGACAAACTGATGTCTGGTTTTTGAAATCACCCCCTGTGATACCCCCATTGTGGCCGCTATATCCCTCTGTGTCACCCTTCAACATTTCTTATCATACTATCCAGTTCTTTGCAACAATAACTTCATTCTTCACAAGTGGTCAAAGATCCATGGTTAAAAACAATCAGTAATGTGAAATACCGAGTGATTCCATATAAATTCGGTTGTGTGTAGTTATACTGCACAACTCTAGATCTTGCATAGCACTGGGACTGGTTTGGTTTGGTCTCATCTATAAGCTGGGCTGGATTTCAGATAAAGTCTGCAAAAATTCAGTCCATTCAAACTAACCTCACATCCGTCCTGCTGGAGGTCGTGCAGAGACCGGTCTTGAGATATCTCAGGAAGAATATCATAGTTTTACGCCTCCTGCATATTAGTTCGACCAAGCACTACTATATGTAGTAAGTTATATTGAGAAAGGAACAAATGAAAAATCTCTCTTGGCATATTTCAAGACATAGAAGGATAATATGCACTTTGTGGTAGGTTATACCGATTATCTTCTTCTCCTTGTTCGTGAAAGTATCTTCAGTACTGTATGCGAAATAACACAGAAAGCTCTGCGAATGACAGCAATACTTTACAGAGAACGACTTCTTCGTAAACCCTTACAGAACGAACATTGTCATATTCACTTGTAAAACGAAATTAACATCAAAGCATCACCCCTATACAATCAGAAAATAACTTTGGTGAAACAGCTAAAACATTAAGTATGGTGCTTGACGCAAAACTGTATTGCCACATTAAAAGGCGAGCACTAGAATGAACCCCTTTGGAACCAAACATTATACAGACTGTTCAAAAAAGACACGGCATTATTTAGGGATGTGATTGCTGAAGTCATTTCATGAAAAAAATTCATATATGGTAAATATAGGTCGTCAAATACTTATTTTCCAATTTACAGGGTGTTTAATCGAAAGACAGTTAAATTTGAATTTTTGTAAATCGCTTGAGATATTGAGGTAAAAGTTTGGGGGGTGTCCAAAACTTTCAAAGACGCATAATTTCCAATACGAAACAATATTTTGGACTCATTAGTGGCACGCCTATGGGCACAACGCAAGTTATTCTCGAAGAAAAAACTAGGACGTACTGATGATTTCAAAAATATTTTTGTATTTTCCAATCATTTTTGAAGAAAAAAACTATGTTGACATTCTTTGTACGACTCCAAATTTTCGACTAAAAAATTTGAAAAGAATAAGAAAGTCCATACATTTCATTGTCCGATACGTAGTCTTCAATTAAAAGAACCATCGTATTGTATTTCTTTTTATCATTAAATAACCTCTAATTCAAGGGCAAAACAAAGGCTTTTGAGTATCACCATTAACTCTTAAAATATTGCAAAAGCTGTTCAAAATAACCTCCGCCAGCTCGGATGCAAGATTCCAGTTTTCTCCTTATTAATTGGCGAATTTCAAAAACACCAGGATCTGTTCTTAGCAAGTAGCACCCAGCTATGATTTTATTTCTTAAGTCCTCGACATTTGCCGCAAGAGTAGTTTAAAGCAAGGACTTTAAATGACCCCACAGGACAAAATTGAGCAGGTTTAAGTCTGGTGACCGTGCAAGCCAAAATTAAGGTCCACCTCAACCAATCCACATATTTCCATACTTTTGAGTTGGGAAATCACGAGCGGGCTGACTAAAATGGGCAAGTGCGCCATCGTGCGTAAACCACATCGTGGAAGCGTGTGTTCCACAAAGTGGCGGTACTTTAGTCTTCCTGCTGAAATACTGGTCCAATTAAGCAGTCACTCACAATGTCGATCGTTCGACCAGAACTGATGTTTAAATCGATCTTCATATGATGTGGATTTTCTTCACACGATGTATGATTATTATGAATATTCCTTATGGAGTTTATTGAAAAAACTTGCTTCATCAGTGAACAGGAGCAGCATAAGAATTTGCCAATTAGTTCCATTGCTGACACCTAAAGCATCAGCAATTTTTCGAGTAACCAAGAACGTCTTGAATAATTGCAAGAACCTCATTTTTCAGCTCTACCGTTCTTATTTCCCTTGGCCTTCCTGCTCCTTCATATCATCTTAAAGTGCCATTTTCATATAGGCGTCAATGAATGTTTTCTAAAGTTTTTCTATCGGTAACAATATGGTTTGGAAATCTTTCAATGTACAACCGCCAAGCTTCTAATGTATTTCTGTTCATACATGAAATGCATGTCAGTCATCTCAGCATTCATATAACGATTCATGATAGTCGATTTAAAATTCGAATTCAATGGATTCAAAATTATTGAAAAACAGAAACATTCAAATGACACTGACGTTAATCTTTTTTGAACACATCTATTACTGAGCATACAACAGGTATCATTAATGGAATTGAAAGGATTTCTACTAAACTTTTCAGCATTTTTGTACTAAAAAATGGGTTATTGTACGAAAGAGAGAGAGAGAGCGTTTATCTTGAAAAGTAATTGGAAAATTCAAAACTTATTTTTCATTTTTGAAAAAAAACAGTATCGCCCAGTTTTTTCTCTGAGTATAACCTGCGTTGTGTCCATACGCGTGAAACTGATGATTCCAAAATATTGTTTCGTATTGAAAATTATGAGTCTTTGAAAGTATTAGACTCCTCCAAAATTTAACTTCAAACTCTCAAGTGGTTTACGAACAATTCAAATTTAACTGCATCTTTCGATTAAATTTTAACACCCTGTTAATCAATAACGAAGTACCGTTTTTTTTAAACACTTGTATATTGGTTATACGCGACAATCATTAGAGCACCCTATCTCATGCGGCTATCGTAGGTAACCTGCATTGAACAAGGGGACCAAACAATCCGCGGCCTTCATGGAGTGGCTATCAGACCTATCTATTCTACAAATAATGATGGAGGAAACATCCATGAGATCCTGATTGAGGCTGTAGGAATGATGAATGTGGAAGAACAGGAATCTAAACACTCCACATCGTTCAATTAAATAATAGAACTCCGACCTGACTTTCACGATGAGAGCAACTCATCAGTTTGACGAACCTGCAAGCTTTTTATTCCACCCACAGAAATTTCGTCAGCATCCCATGCCCTATTCATCCCATGAAATCCGAATACAAAATCGTGATGGGAGCAAGCATTGGTATCCACGGCCTCTGGCCAATATTAAACCAGCCGTAGAATTATGTCAATATAACTAACGCGAAAGTTTAGCATCTAAGATAAGCCCTAGAGCAACTATCGAGACGCCTATATTTATATATGCCCAATAACCAATTACACAACCTCCAACCCTTTAAGGCATCATAGGAAATTAGGTAGTAGACAGTTTTGTCAAAGAGGCCGATAGGACCGGAATTTGTCGTGGCTATTCCATGCTCTCTTTCTTCCTAGACTGGAAAACTTCCCAAACTTTGAACAATTCGGCAAGCATCTTTGATTTGAGACATTCAAAACGCTCAAGGAAGGGTCACAATCAGGCCACCACATGATTATTTGTCATATTTTTCGAACGACTGTCAAAATTTTTTCTCAAATTTTTCTTTAAATTGGACAAGTTCCACGAAGGAAGAATGTATGGGCGATGTCAACCCAATTATTGGGTCCATAATGATTCTAAAACATCTGTAGATCATAATCGGCATCTTTTGGAAGACTGAACCTGGCCATCAGGGCTCTCTCGGTCAAACAGAAAGGGAATTTGAGGAAATATCGCAGGTTATGTAATATTTATTATCTCTTTAGTCCTTTTCATGACCTTGCTTGCTATGTAAAATCTTTTCTTAGATTTGTTTAGACATATAAGAATTATGATTGTTGAAATATTTTTCTGCTGGTTTTCTTTTTCCATTGTTACAGATTCCTGTCCCAAACCCCCTTCCTTTCACCCTTGTTTTCGTTTGGAAATCAAGGGAGAATGAAGCGGCTAAGCAGAAAAATCTTTGGTATTCTTTATGTACACACGACACTAACACAACATAAACAGACGAGCTATTGCTAGTGCAATAGCGACAGGGAAACGATTTTTTCCTCAGGTTTTTTTTTCACTCGTTTATTCAATCATATACAAGATAGTATGGTTCCCCTGTTGCATTTCCTGAGCTCACACTGTGTTTTTCTGATACACACCAAAATTATAGATATAAGCAATTATTTAAATTTTGTAAATCCTATATATATATATATATATATATATATATATATATATATATATATATATATATATATATATATATATATATATATATATATATATATATATATATATATATATATATATATATATATATATATATATATATATATATATATATATATATATATATATATATATATATATATATATATATATATATATATATATATATATATATATATATATATATATATATATATATATATATATATATATATATATATATATATATATATATATATATATATATCATATGAATTATTGTCCATACACATGAAGTCCTTTGAGATTAAAGTTGACCTACTAAGGAGGCACCAACTCAATAAAAATCTATATATCATGAGAGTGTCGGAGACCACACAATGTCGTCGCTGCTAAGAGAAAGATGCAACAGTGGCACATATATTTTTCAAGTGACCTGCTCATAAGGCGAACAGAATGTAGACACTAGGCATTAAAACACCAGATAAGACGCATAATCCAGAAGGTTCCCTACAACAGTCTCGTAAACTTTATCAAAGAGTTTCTGCGGGGCAAAAAAATTCAATACGGTAAGCATAATAGGCCAAAAGGCCCTTAAGAGACGAAACAAGTTATAACTCAAAAATCTTTGGAGCAGAAAACAACATTTTGCTGTAGACAGAGCAAGAAGAAACCATCATATAAAAACTATATTACGTGATAAAATTTCCCTTGTCTTTCTTGTGGCTTTCAGAGTTGCTCTCTCATTAAGAATTCAGTTTATTCCTTCAGAATCTGCTCTCGCTAATCTTGACGAATACTTATTTAAGAATAAAAGAATTGATAAATTTTCTAACTTTTAGAAATTGAAACATACAAATTTCTTGGAAATGATACATTCAAACGAAGATGAAAGAAGAAAAGGATATTATTTCGATTCAACTAAAATTATTCAAATATCACTTTAACCTAAACCAATTATTCAAAAATAACACCTCAAGCACCAATAACAGGAATATAATAACAAGATCTAATCATACATCTGTGAAATGAAACTTTTCCCACATTTTATAGTTTTTCTTGAATAACGTGGTTTATATATTTTTCCAATTTTCAGAATTAATATGCTTATTTCATCATTTTCAGATTAACATCTTTTAATTCGAAATGTGTGTCACTCCTTGCTTTTTCGCCCTTCACTTCTGCCCAATTGGTTCAGTGGAGATTAATGTGCAGTGTTGAGGTAGATGTCGGGAAACATTTACTTTCCATTGATTTGTCAATTCATCTATGTGTTTTTTTGTATTATTCAACTATTCAACATTTGCTTTATGCTAGGAATTTGTTGGTGTTAATTCAACCGGTCGCGAATATTAGCTTGAGTTATTCATCAGTATAGAAAGACCTATGTAATATTATCCCTATTTATAATACTCCTTAAAACACTTTCGTTCATATCTTGGTACTTTCTAATAATTTTACTTCTGGAAGTTTGTAAACCTCTATCCGAAAAAGTTTAAAATTCATTCATAATTATGTCAATCTATATGACTAACTTCGTCGTCCTTTTCTGGACGGAGCCTGAAATCCTTCCCAACACGAAGGTCCAGAATCTTTCATTTTCATTAATCTAAGCTTTTCGATCCATATTTCCTTGATTTACCAGGATCTCACCCTGAGAAAAAATACGTTTTTGCTTAGTCCACTTCTTTCCGATTGCTCCCGAACATTTGAACGGATAACCGTAAAAAAAATTATGCCCTTACACTCTATTTTTCTCTCTGCAGGCGAACACATTGTTTCTTTGCCCATGGTAAGTGCCGTGATTGGTTTTCACTGTTGATTCTCTCCGGCCTTTGAATTCTGACGATTGAAATCTCCCTTCAAGGTGAAATTAATCTAATAAACAATTTTGAACAAAAAAATTTATTCTGATGGAACAGTTCTATCATTAATTCGCAGAATTCCACCCTTTGATCCGTATAATCTCCATTTGGTTCATGCAAAAGAACCAGTTTGTATGGGTGTATCTTTCTGATTTCAAATATTTCACCACTGCATTTCAGCTCACTTTGTGATCTTCGCCGATGGGGATCATTTGTAACCTTATAAGAATATCCAGTCTGGTATCATCCAGAACTTTATAACTCTTCCAAAATTATGTTTCAATTTCACTTATTGTACATTGATTTATTTGAGGCCCAATCAGTTATTTGTTTTATGAGCTAATGTATTCTCAAATTTTTACACACTGAAAAGTCTTCCATTGTTTTGATGGAAACTAACTCAAAATCTACAAAAATGAAATCCTTCTTTCTTCGAATAGTACATGCAAAAAAACTGTTCGTCTTTCTCTTCATTTTCATTAACATAATAACAAAATGTGTTTTGTGTCCATTCCCAATACTTTCATACCGAATTCACAGCATTCTTTTCGAATCGAAATTTTACGTGACCACGTGTTACAAATGTCTGTATCATGAGAAATATTGAATTAACTTTTTCTCGGATGACATCTCAAAGGTATCTCGAGATCTATTCTCCGCAGACTCCCACATGGGGCATTATAGAGCTCAAAAGAATAGTCTCTTATGATTAAAATGAAAAAATGAGTGCTAAAAGAATTGTCGATGAAGCCTTATCGTGAAATAAGTTTCAATAAGATGTTCACTTAACAAAAAACTTTCCAGCTAAAAGGAAAAATTGATCTGTTCGAGATTTTTTCCCAAAAACTAAAGTGAAGGAAATTATGAATGTTATTCCATATTTTACTCTCGCACTGTATAACAGGGGTAACATTAAATCACTCTCAATCTTTGTGAAATTAACGAAAGCACATAAACCCACTACTTATAAAATTACACCGAGCAATCTCCTTAATATACACCTAACCTATGTAATCAACCTTCTTCAGCTTGAGTTCGAGGAGTAATAGGTATTAATTTATCTCTTTGTACTTTAGTGTTATTTAATTGCAAAATCTTGAGAGTACCTATTTGTATTAAATACTGCAATTAGGCATTTTTGTGACGAAAAATATTATGAGAGTTCAGAATTGTTACTCTTTGCAGAAAGGCGTAAAAATATTTGTTCATGCATTCACTTCAAAAATAAGTGTGATACTATTATTATATTTATCTCTAATAATTCTGAAATAGTCGACAACTTGAAAATGGCGAAAAATGTTGATACTTCTCCAAAATAATATGTGTGGTAGCTGATTGGATGGCATGATACCTAGAAAAATGTGCGGGAAGCGTATATTAGCACATACAACAATTGCAAGAGTTAAAATGAACAATTGAAGATGAAGACAGAATTATTTAGTTTTTTTGTCTATATCTTAAAATCTATTAACATTCATTCCCGTTGAAAAGTTAACTTAAGGAGAGTTTTGGAACCAAATAGACTGATGATGATTTTATAATATTTTTGATTAATTCACGCACTTTTTCGATATTTTTTCTCAATAATCAGTTAGTTTTGAAATGGAGGGTGCAATACCAAAAAAATTTTGCGGCTACAGTTACAGACATTTATTTGCCCTCAACATTATTTTCCGTGAAACATTTTTCACTTGTACGTCTAAAAATTTCTGGTTTCAATTTTGAGCAACAGATTGCTGTCAAGTTTTCAAACTTGGTTACAATGCAACAGAAACATTTGAAAATTTTCGGCAGACCTATGAAGCAGGTGTTCTGTCAAATGCCCAGTTTTTTCGGTGGTTTAAGGAATTTTCTGAAGGAAGAGAGTCTATTGAATATGAACCACGAAGCAAAAGGCCTTCAATGAACACACCGATGAAAATGGCACAGAGTCCGGGACCTTTGTGCTTTTAAATCGACAGTTGACAGTCAGAATGATAGCTGAACAGTTGAATTGGAATTACATCTCCGTTCATTAGATTTTGACTAATTTATCAGTATGGAGCAACAACAGGTGAATAAACACCCAGAAACTGTGCTCACAAATTATTCAGATGCAAAGTGTTTACATAATATAGAAAGATTTGAAACTACTTCAATGAAATTTTAAACATTTAATATATGAAAGATGAAGAATGAAAACCTACTAGTGTTGACTTTGAAGCAGTAAACGCTTCAATTCATACTTTACATTTTGTCCTTTGGAGCCAAATGGGTCGATCTGATTCTTAAAAGAATTACACAGATGTAATATTCTCCGTAGTGCGGAGTTTTGATCGCTATTGGTATTCCTAAAGTTCAAATGAAACAAATTTTGTTGTCTAAAGCGTCTAACTGGAACGTGAAAACTAACACATTGGAGAACCTCCATCGATTGTAAGAAGCCATTAACAAGTTTGAATGAGAATAGAATGTCATTTGATATTCTACGGTTTTCCAGACTCAACAACCCAAAATGTTCGAGACGCCTAAAATAATTTTCAGAATTACCAGGCTTCAGTTGGAAGTTACATTTGAAACCCAGAAACCTGGCAAATTTCTTCTGTATACCTTCTAGTCTGAGAAAGTAGGTATTATAGAGGGGACTCTATATAGTTATGGCAAAATTCAGTCTAGAGCAGACGTACACGTTATATAAAGATACAAGAGCCTTCTTATTATCGAAGTTCTTAAATTATCTCATTAGATAGCCAAACAGTTTACTGCTTCGATGTGACTATTGAAAGTTAATTTAGTGCCTAAAATGTACTCTAAATAATTCAGTATGTCCGATACAATAATAATATTCAATTGTATTTTTACTACGAGTAAAATATATTACGTGACACTTGGATATATTTAGAAACAGGTCGTTATCACCACAGAACTTATTCAGGTTATCTAATTCATGCTGTACAGTCAAGCAGTCTTTAGTGTTTTTAATTTGGCATAAAACTTTGAGATCATCTGCGACGAGCAGGAATTTGCAGTTGACAAAGCAGCTAGTGATTTTGTTAACATAAATCAAAAAGAGTAAGGGCCCCAAATGGGAACCCTGTGGGACTCCTGATATGGAACAAAATTACTTCGACCTGAAACCTTCCATAAAGACATACTGTGATCTATTATTTAGATATGATGAAAACCATTTCAACATGGGTCCCCAACACCCACCTCAGCAAGAGCAGAAACCTGGTGAACTATACTCAATTTATCGTATACTTTAGTGAAGTCAGTATATATGGCATCAACTTGAATGCGATTATATAGAGAATCGTGCTAAAATTCCACAAAATTCATTAAGTTAGTTTCAACCGATCTGCCATGCTGTTCCGGAATAATTTGGTTCTTCACAAGTGCGAAAATACAAGAGATTAGAAAATCTTTTCAAAAATGCAAAGCCTGCTGATGGGTCTGTAGTAATTAGCTAGACTTTTATTACCCGTTTTATGAATTGGTAAGATTATAGCGACTTTCCACTTGTCAGGGAATATTCCCAAGCAAAGGGATTTATTATAAACGAGGGTAAGCGGAGTTTTCAGTGAAGAAGCATATGCTTGTACAAAATAAGATGGAATGAGGTCCGGCCCTGCACCTTTCTTAGTATCCAGGTTTCTGAGTTCTGTTTCAACTTTTTCGACAGAAATTTTTATTTAGAAGATGGGGACAGTTAGTGTTCACGTCAATATTTAATGAACCAGCGGAATGATGGAAAGTATACACTATTGAAATATTCCGCGAACAACTCATAAATTTCGTTACCCGTTTCAGCGACTTTCCCTTTGAAGGTCATCGAGCTAGGAAAATTATGATTTTTAATTTTCGTAGAAACAAAACTAATTAGTTTTTTCGGATTCACTGCCAATTCTGTTTGAACCAAGGACTTGTGTTTTTTGAAATCGGATCTAAGAAGAACTTTGGATCTCGTGCGTGAATCAATTAGAGATGAGAAGAATTTGTGCAAAATGGTTCCAAAAATCCTTTCCCAAGACCAAAAGAATCTCAGAAAGAAAATAAGTTAACCAAACTTGAGTCCTAGTGACTTCTTTCTCTTTTCGAGAATCAGAAATCCCCTTAAAGGTACTCATTTTGAGGCACTTGAAAACATATAAAGAGCTGTAACCGACCAGCTGAAGGCTATTCTAGTATCCAAGTTCCAGTAGTCCTATGATAATGAAGGCCCATCTCCAGCGCTGTGTAGATTCCCAAGGGAACTATTTTGAAGGAGATAATATTGCATTGTAATTATATTTCAATGAAGAATTAAAAAAATCGGTGTCATTATTTTGTTCACATCCCGCGTACGCTTCCGACACATGATCATAGCCAACAGCCCAATTCCAATGAGCTATAATACATACTTTACGAACAATATCACTATTTTTCACCATTAACTTGTCGACTAGACTAGAAACAACCACCACGCCTCACAGTGGATTGAGACAAAAGGCGTTCCCGGGCATTGCAATAATTTAGTTCCAGAGGCACTGATTACTATGACATTTTGCAAGTCATTTAGGTAGTTGGTTTACTAGAACCATACAAAATTTCAACTCAATCCGAAACGTTTTGCAAAAATAATAAAAATTTAAATCTGTACATACAACAGAACAAAAAATAATTCATTTAGTCTGTGACGTCACAATCAGTTAATGTGATAATATTGTCTTGATGAAAATTGGCGTTGATTGTCATTTGAGTTGGAGGTACCCCTTGATATACCAACTCACGGCATGATTTTACCTATAGAATGTTGTTCAAATGGAATACTGTAGAGTCCGGCATGTGAATGTGGCGCAGATGAACAAACAATAAGACATTTAGTCCTTGATTGTCCTTTTTACCATTTTACGGGTGATTTTCGAGAAGTTCATTCCGTTTCAGATAATTTCATTAACAGGGTAGAGAACTTCAAGTCTATTTAGGAGATTAGTTTTGAATCTTGAGGTTATTATGGGCTACACCCCCGAATGGTGTATGAGATGTTCCTTTTTGAAAAACAGTGGAGCATTAGTTAAGTTCGTAGATAAGGCTAGGACTGCTCCCCTTAGGGCTTTATTCCCATGATGTATGTTGATAAGGCAAGGGCTACACCCCCGTAGGGCTTCATGCCCAAAAAGTGTATGAGATGTTCCCTGTTGAAAAACAGAGGAGCATTAGTTAAGTTTTTAGTTTCAAGTGAGTTTAGACATATAAGAAGTTGGTATGTTTGAAGAGATATTTTTCTTCTGGTTTTCTTTTCCATTGTTACACGATTTTCCTGTCCCAAACCCCCTTCTTTTTCACCCTCGTCTTCGTGAAGAAGTCCTGGAAATCATGCAGTGCAAGATGAGAATGAGAGAATGAAGCTGATAAGCAGAAAAATTTTTGGTACTCTTTTTGTACACACGACACTAACACAACATGAACAGACAAGCTATTGCTAGTGCAATAGCGACAGAGAAATGAGTTTTTTCCGCAAGTTTGTTCACTCGTTCATTGAATTAAGCGCAAGATAGTATGATTCCCCTGTTACATTTCCTGTGCTCACTCATTAGGGGCAATCGTAGGAGGCATGTTGCTAGTTCAGATGTCTGATTAAGGAACGGGCATGGTCTGTTTCTT
This sequence comes from Cryptolaemus montrouzieri, assembly GCA_013387265.2. Taxonomy (NCBI): domain Eukaryota; kingdom Metazoa; phylum Arthropoda; class Insecta; order Coleoptera; family Coccinellidae; genus Cryptolaemus; species Cryptolaemus montrouzieri. Next base: position 34,001,845 of record JABFTP020000062.1, read on the forward strand.
TCCGCTGGTGTTCTATTTATTCGCTTGTTTTTTACGATTGTGTTCTTCTGACACACACCAAAATTATAGATATACGCATTTATTGTAAATACAATCATTCGAAGTTTTGTAAATCCTCTCTTTTCAAAAGAATATATATACACCACAAAAAAGTCTGGGGAACACTTCTGAATATCGATATATCGTATCGAGAACGATCAATATGGAGGATTTTTTTTAAGGAATGAACACCTGCATCAATTTCTCACCAAATTATGTAGAGTGTCGCAACAGATTTCAGTTTTTTTTTATAAAAAACTAAAAATGCAGCAGATTCGACGCTACTTTATAATCATTTCATGTATTCAGTGTTTGAAATCAGTTAGTTGGCACTTTGTTTCTGTTGTAAGCACAAATAAAAGATTCAAGTTTTGTGATTCGACCATGCAAAGACGACATTTGACTAGAGAAGAGATGTTACGAGACGTTGGCATGCTCCAAGCTGGGAGCTCACAACGGGAAGTATCCAGGGTTCTGGGAAGTAGCCCAAGTGTCATAAACCGTTTATAGTCGCGTTTCAATGAAACAGGTAGCGTAGAAAGAACGCCATACAGGTCGTTTCAGGATTACTACAGTCGCCCAAGACCGATTTTTGGTTTTACAAGCCAGAAGAGATCGTACTACCACAACATCTCAATTAGCTCAAGAGCTATCACGAGTTCATAATGTACAAATTTCCGACCAAACTGCGAAAAATCGACTGCACGAAGGTCAACTCCTCTCCAGACGTCCTTTAAGAGTTCCACAACAGACCCATGGAAATCGCGCTGCTCGTTTAGCTTGGTGCCAAGAACACGTAAACTGGGATCAAGAGAGGGGGGCCACAGTTCTCTTCAGTGATGAATCTAGATTTAGTCATTTTCCCGATTCGGGAAGAATTCGAATATGGAGGGAACTTGGAAAGCAAAAACGTCTCCAGCATGCTCGAGAAGTTGTTAGACAGGAAGGCGGATCAGTGATGTTTTGGGGGGGTATACGTCTTGGTGGAAGATCTGACCTCGTTTTCATACAGAACAACCTCACGGGAAATTCTCACGCAAATGAAATAGTTTTACCTGTAGTAGTACCGTATCTCCAAACAATGGGTCAAAATCCACTCATCCAACAAGATAATGCCCTTTCTACCGTGGCCATCCTGCTCCCCAGATCTGAATCCCATAGAGCATGTGTGGAACACCCTAAAAAGAAATCTCCTGCGTCAAAACGTCTTCCATCATGAACAGGAGCTTCGATAAACAGTTCAGGGGGCTTGGAATGACTTAGGCCAAAATGTAATGGACAATTTAATATTGAGCATGCCGCGACGATGCCAAAGTGTCATTAATAATGGAGGTGGACCTTCTGGGTACTGAAAAATATAAGTGCTTCCATATCGTTTCGAAAATATTAGTTCAGGGTGTTTTTTTGTGTTTTACCACATTTCGTCATTTTCAAATTTCAATTTTTTTTTATAATAGGTGCTTTGGAGAAGTCAAATATTATTTTGTTTTCTTGAGTATACATTATATACAATACATCCTAACAAAAACCGAAAGATTTCTATAAATTCGAATTATCAAATTCATATTTTGAAGATATTGGTAAGTAATGCCTAGACTTTTTTGAGGTGTTTATATACCTATAAAATTAATACGTATGGGATATCCTGCTATTCAATTGAAAAAGTTACCTGGATGGAATCCAGTTTTATGATTCATTCGTTTAAACAGATGCACTTGCTTCCATTTTCTCCCAATTCATCTCATTCTCACTTGATTCATGCCCGATGGCTGCGGCATTTTCACTTTCAATCATACATTTCGAAAGCTTCAGTAAATAGGAAGTTATTTAAACCTTCTGACCACTTTGGCAGTTATTTCGTATGATTTTTCAGGATTTCGGAAGAATTTACGGGCCGTGTTTCCATCATTAATGGTAGCTTTTCCTTATCTGACCTGATCTTCTATAAATCCTAATTATTTTTGAAACTTATTAAGTATCTCCAATTTTGTCGAGGACTGCAGAGACTTTTGTTCTGGGGATTCTGCTATCCATGCTTTAAATTTCAAGTTGTATGAAATGTGAAAAAGGCATTCAAAGAATCGAATTTCCCCCATGCAAGGGGAATAATCCGAAAGTGAAAAATTTTTCAATTTCAAATTGGTCACATCATTCATGTCTTTGGGACCTGCAGCGCATAGCTGAAGAAGTTTCTGTTAATGCGTTGCATATGTTTCCATCTACCATAGTCATGATTGAATGATGTTGAACTTTAGTAGTGCCTATGGTAGAGGGCAAAATTGAGGAAATTTGAAAGTTACCTCTGTTCACTTCTTCTGTGGCGATTTTTGAGTTTCTTCACAAAAAGATGACCTAATTGGCCGACAAAAACAGGTTGACGATAGTTTATGATTTACCGATATAATTTCTGACTCTTCAAGTGGCTTATATAATTTTGTGGGAACCAAAAAACTAACGGAAACAGAAAAATCGTCCCAAACATCTTCACCCTGTTTCTGTTGCGTATCTTGCTCTACCCTCTACCCAACAGCACCATCACAGCCCCATTTACTAATCAATATCAAGTTTCGTTCATTTTCCTGATTAGAGTTAATTGATTTAAGAATTCTATGGGTGGTGTGATATAGAAGAGTTTGAAGGTTCATTTAAGCTTCTTTTTCATCAATAATTATATTATCCTTATCGGGGTATCATTCAGATTTAGCCATTCGAATGCTGTAGTAGTAGAGAAATAATGAAGTGTCGTCATCTTTTGTTGAATTTCTGGGCAATTGATTTGTCTCTTTGATAGATCCATAGATGTCATTATGAAAAGAGCTTTGTCTGGTGTATATTGTTGTAATTTTTTAGGTTTATCTTCATGATTTAATAGTTCGTCAACTTTTTGGGGATCATCAATCGAAAAACTTATGACCTTAGATAATTTTGTGTGACCTTCTTCCTCCATTTCAATTTAGCCCCATACAACAGCTCCTCTCCCGAATATTGTGAGCCCATTAATTCAGTTTTTCGAGGTTTGCCTATCAGAGCAAAGTGAAAACGGTTTTGAAGTGAAAACCACTGTGGGAAGCAAAAGTTTTTCTGAAGCTAACTCTGTTTTTTTTTTCTTCAAATCGGAATGCGATGTGAATAGACTCTTTCCACTTTTGGGTTGATTGTAGCAAAACTTTCGCAACGACAAAGTGAGCTCATTTGATTCCTCTTCGGAAATTTTTTCTTTCACTCATCATTTCATCTTTCAACACTTCAAGTTTTCCGAGCCCTAGTTCAGAATTTCGCGAAAATATAAACATATCTTTATTTGTTTTTAAGTGATCCATTTTAAATTAAAATCAAAAGCCGAGTCCAATAGAAAATTAAAATGTTACCAAAGAAAAAATAAGTCCAGAATTCAAAGCGTAAACTAATAAGAAAACCAAATTTTTAACCTTTTTATTGACAGATATCAATCACTTATATTCACTCCTTCTCGCAAAAATGCCTGTTTCAGATAGACTCGAAGCTTAAGAAAAAGAGAAGTTAGAAAAATATTGAAATCGGATCAAAAAGAGCAAACGTTGATTAGAGGAATAATCCGTATATGAGATATTAAGCTACGTTTCATTCAGGGTTTCAGGTGGTCGCAAAAATTATATTAGTTCCTAGAACAAGACACTTTAAGGTTACTAGTTATGCAAATTTTAGCCTAGGAACTTTCGTGAACTTTACGAAATCTACGATTGAATTTCAAGATCGGAGCGATTCATGGATGAAAGAACAGCAAATAAATTTTTACTATTTTCTTTGATTATTCATTAGATGTGTGTGAAACCTATAAACCAGGGGTACTCAAACGGTCGATCGCGAATGCTTCTTGAGTAGATCTCAAGAAGAAAAAAAATTTTAATAAGTAGGTAACTAAACTACAAAAATTTATTACGTAATGAAATAATACTCTGCTAGCGGCAAAAGGCGGCTTTTTCAAAGGAAAGCGCGGTACTTGTCAAAGAAAATCCGCGTTTTTTATTCTTGCCGCTTTCCTAGAAATTCCGGGCAGCGCGTTTGACGGGAACATTCGAGCCTTTCGTTCACGCCAATATAAATGTTGCTTCTGCAAGAATTGGAGTCATTCTGAATTGTAACTAGAAGGCAATACTACGTCGATACACAGTTTATTATTAAACAATACAAAACGAGTGCAGCGAAGAAATCTAAAACATATCATTTCAATAACGATTGGGAGGAAGAATTTTTCTTCTGTATAAGACTGAATTATCAAATATTTTGATACAATTCGAAATGCGTTTTTATGATCAAAGTAAATTGACAAATATAGCATCATTTATGAGTTATCCTTTCTAATGTAAAAACATTGAGGAAATAGCTACTGAAATAGCAAGTCAAATCTAAGGGTAATCGCCCTTCAACTGACAGCAATGTTTGGATCAAACTACTTGTGCGAGTCTTCATTTTCTGAAATGAAGATAATTAAGTCAAAATATCGCAATCGAGTAACTGACGATCATATGTCATCATGCTTACGATTAGCACTCAGTGGTTACGTACCATCTTATGAAAAGTATGCTGAGGACATGCAGTGCCACGCTTCAACATCCAAAGTCACTTCTTAGTTAAGTTTAACACCATATGTAATTCTTTTGTTTTGGAACAACCAATAAACTCGCAATTTTGAATAACTATGAGTTTTTTCATTGATATTATAGAGAAGAATCTAACTGAAACTAACCCAAACCTTGACTAAAATAATGTATATTGCGCGAAGAGCTAATATCTATATATGCTACGGTACACCCTACCTAGGTAGGTAGGTAGGTAAGTAGGGTGTCTCGTGTATGCACGACAACCCTGCACCACACATACTTGCAGTCTCTCAGAGTCGATCGTAAGTAGTCTAAAAATATTGAGGTAGATCGCCAGCAGTTCAAGTTTGAGCATCCCTGATCTAATCGAAATATATAAACTGTTAAAATTTCAACTAAAAATATTGAATATTGCTATTATTTCATGAGCATCACTTTTTTGAACCTGAGCGTAAATGGCAAAAAAAGGCACCAATGAATATTAATGTTTCTAGTTTCAGTTAAATTAATTGTGGATATGAATAGAGGACTATAGTATACATTTATTGAATGTATAATGAGGAAGAAATTCGGGGATTCACTTTTTACCAAATATCTAAGGAAATACATTGACTCGATCCACTGTGAGCCTTTGAGCGTTCTATTACCTAAGTATTTATTATTTTGCGATGAGATTCTACGGAAAGTGTTTTTCTCGAAGAAAGACATCCAGAAGTTTTATTTCATAATTTTTAATGTGTATTGTTCTAAAACAATCGGGTCACCCTGTGCTGCTTCCTGAAGAAGCGGCATTTTCCGTAAACATCAATTTGAGGAAATTTATCGTCGCTCAAAACTGTAACCAGTCGAAAAAATAAATGAACGTCATTTTTCGTTGAAAAATCGTTAGTGATTCAAACAGGTGTTTCATTTTAACTTGAAGAATGTATTCCATGAATTTTGCGGGTTTTACTTCATCGCGCTAATCAGTAGTCCATGTTCGCGTATTATATCTACACATAAATATTACATACATAGTTCACCGAATGGGTAGGAGCGAGAGAGAATTTCTCCGTCGATTTATTTATGAATGAACTTTATATTTGAATGAGTATTAAAAGTGCAAACATTCATTTTGTTTGACTGGCAACAGGTTTCATACGTCGTTTCTATCAATCGCTCGAAACGATCCGTTGGTTATGCAAATTTTTATGCGTCTTCGACGATGGAATATTCAAATTGTATTTACTTTCGAATAAAAGGACAGGACAACGGTTCAGTTGAATGAGCTATTCGCAATCGAATGTTGAAGAAGCTGTTAATAAAATTATATGACTTACTTTGCGTCGAAATTTGCAAACTTGCGGTACTAACGCCACCACCATGATTTTATATATGAGGTATTCTATCGTCACCGGTGGGACCCTTGTACGTTAATTTTCAGTAAACACCTCAAAAAAGTCTAGGAACACTTGCCAAAATCTTTAAAATATGAACTTGATGATTCGGCTCGGTGGCGTATGGGATATGATGTTCGTCTCCTACGCAGAGTTACCTGGGTTCAATCCCCACGAAGTCGGTGCGATTTTTCGGATTCTGGGAATCGCTTGAGTGTCCATCTTTCGGAGGAGATGTAAAGCTGTCGGTCCTGTCTAACAGAGATGTGTTGGACATTGAAGATCCCTTCCTCGACACGAGAGGGTTCGGCAAAATTCCCGGCTAGTGAGGTGACAGAATTCCCGGCGTGTCATTAGCCGAAAGGCAGAAAGAGAGCACGTTAAAGGAAAAACAAACAAACAAACATAATTTGGTGAGAAATTGATGCAGGTGTTCATTTCTTAAAAAAATCATCCATATTTATCGTTCTGGATACGATATATCGATATTCAGAAGTGTTCCCTAGACTTTTTGAGGTGTTTATGTGTAACTAATTCATGCTAATTGTATCAATGATATCAAATTGGTTTATATAAAACATAACAAATTAACCGATGTATTTATATAGTTATAGTAGAGACGGGGATAACATCATGTTAAATTAAATAGAAAAGACCGTAAATGTTTGCCACGGGTGGGACAAAAATTCGACATTCTTGTTAGACATGAATCTTATTCATAAAACTCTGCTAACACTTGCCAAAAACTGAAATAACATTTGAATAGAAAATAATGTTCTAGTAACTTCACGGGTGGGGCACGTACGATTTACTAGGCAAGATGAGCCACTTATAGTTTTTCTCTTGATATGGATGCTAAAGTTTCATGATCAGAGTCACTCCAGCTGCTTGAGTCTGTATCAGAGTATACAGTGTGTTCCAACGAAAATTTGACCCCCTATAACTCCGAAATGAGTAACATTAGCGAAAAACACCAAGACACGTCGATTTTTGTTTCTTTTCGAAATAATTCGAAACTTCTCAGATCAACCCCTACCCCAGCAACCCTAACTTTGAAATTCATCATAGAATAAGGGTCTGCATGTCCCAACCAAGGGTGAAGTTGAATTCCTGGAAATCCCAAATACTAAATGAAATAGATTTATTTTGGCATAATGCAAGCGCAGGTTTATGCTCGGTCTAGAAAAACGACCTACACTTGTGAATTTGGAGTTGGTGCGCATCCCCAACTCAAAAATCATTCGATCGATAATAGGTCAAGTGGCACCTCGTTGGAAAGGTACTGCAATTTTTCTTCGAATTTGGTATTTTCGAAATTCAGAATCATCATACAGGGTGTCCTGAAGCAGGAACATTGAAAATCCAAATAACTTTTGAAACTGGTTCATTTCGGTATACGAGAACATGTTTGATCCGAGAATAGGACTTTCTTGTGTGGTTATAGAATTTTTGCAATCAACCCTTCCATTCAGCATCCCAAACTTGAAAAACATACAAATAATTCAAGTGGCATATCTTCAGAAAGGTTTTTGAATTCCAGAATGATTAAAGCATTTCATTCAGTTCGGCTCTCCATACAGGATGTCGCTTTCGAAAAATTCAATATCGTCATTTGAAATTATCAACTAAAATTAATTCGAAACTGTTAAAAGTATTGGGGTACGATGTGTTGAGCATCAATTACGAAGAAATAAAGCTGATTTCTGCATTGAAAATGTTCACATTTTTTCATTTCCATCTGGCGTGCAGTCATCTGTTATTTCTCATTTTGCAATGAAATATTATTATTATTCAGATCAGTTCCTCATTATTGTTGTTGTTCGCCAGTTGAAATTAATCTGAAAATGGTTTATTCCACTGAGGAAAGGGTCGAAATTGTATCGACGTATTTTCGAAATAACAGTTGTGCCAAAGAAACGGCAAGGATATTCGATAGGAACCATCCTGAAAGAGAAAGGGAGTCAGTCACCAGTACGTTAAATATTTGGTTGACAAATTCCTAGCTACGGGTTCGGTGGCAAACAAAAACATGAAGTGGCATGTCCTGTCAGAAATGAGGCAACGGAAGTGGCAGTAGTGGGTCATCTACAAATGGAGAATACTACTTCGATCAGAAAACTATCTCGTCTGACTGGTGTATCAGCTACAACTGTCCATAGAATCGTGAAACATCACAAATTTCACCCCTACAAGGTAAAATTAGTGCATGAAATAAACGAAGATGATCCAGATCGTCGTTTACAGTTTTGTGAAAATCTAAGTGAAAACCTAAACGCTAATCCAAATTTTCTGAATCATCTAGTTGGGCCTTTCTTTATTGAGGGTAATCTGAATGGAAATGGCTACCTACAGTTGTTAGAGGAACACATACATCCTAGATTGACAGAAATTTTACAGAACGATCCAACTCTTTCTGAGGACGAAATGCGTTTTCAACAAGACGGTGCTCCTCCGCATTATGATGCTCGGGTGCGCCAATATTTAGACGAAAATTTCTGGATTGGTAGAAGAGGACCTGTTGAGTGGCCAGCCAGGTCACCAGATTTAAATCCCTAGATTTTTTTTGTGGGGCCATCTAAAATCTAAAGTTTATGCCACAAGACCAGAAAACCTGGAGGAGCTGCGGATGAGGATTATCACAGAATGCCGACTTTTGACTCCTGAAGTTTTCGCTAATGTGGGAAGAGAGTTCGAAAATCGTCTGTATAACTGTATGGAGGTGGGCGGAGGTCATTTTGAACAATTGTTGTAATAATCAAGTTAGTTTTTTGTTTTCAATTGAATACAAGTTCAATAAATCTCGTTTTCCTGTTTAGATGAGCATCCAATCAGTTTCTCCATCATCCCCTCATCCTGATCCTCACGCCAGAAAACCTCGATTGCCAAACTGAAACCAATGCCTCAGTGATTCAGAAAATAGAAAAATCTTTCTGGAACTTTGCCACTCAACCTGTAATCACTTGTATGATTTTTTGAGTTGGGGATGCTGAATGGAAGAGATTGATTGCAAAAATTCCATATTCACGCAAGAGAGTCTTATTCTCGAATCAAACATAAACATGTTCTCGTATTATACCGAAATGAACCAGTTTCAAAAAGTTATTTGGGTTTTCAGTGTTCCTGCTCCGGGACACCCTGTATGCTGATTCTGAATTTCGAAAATACCAAATTCGAAGAGAAAATTGAAATACCTTTCCAACGAGGTGCCACTTGACCTATTTTCGATCGAATGATTTTTGAGTTGGGGATGCTGGAAATAGGGGTTGATTGCACCAACTCCAAATTCACAATTGTAGGTCGTTTTTCTAGACCGAGCATAAACCTGCGCTTGCATTATGCCAAAATAAATCGATTTCATTTAGTATTTGGGATTTGCAGGAATTCAACTTTACCCTCGGTTGGGACACCCGTATGTTAATTTAAAATTCTAAAAATGACAAATCAGAATGGAGAATTGACAGACCTTTACAGTAAGGTGCCACTACCCTTATTCCTATGATGAATTTCGAAATTAGGGTTGCTGGGGGTAGGGGTTGATCTGACAAGTTTCGAATTATTTCGAAAAATGCTCCCCTCGAAACAAAAATCGACGTGTCTTGGTGTTTTTCGCTAATGTTACTCATTTCGGAGTTATAGGGGGTCAAATTTTCGTTGGAACACACTGTATATTTGAAACACTGAGCTTAACAGCTTTGCATCATGTCAGATCTGAATCAGCAGTAGTGGCCACTAATAAGTCTTCTTGATTATAGCCTTTGAAAAATGAAGCGATTGTATTTCATCAATACCAGTGGCTGGTTTCCATCTACTATGTTGGGATTATCTATCAGCGTCAATTTCTTCTTCTGACAGATGTAAAATGTTGATGTTTGTGTCTTACCCGCTGCCAATACAAAATCTTCAGCGCTCTTGACTCCAAACAGCTCTTTTCACCATTACACCTACCCCATCCACGGCTCTTTCGTCATGAGATGTAGCGAAAAAGTACCAGCATCCTGTAATACCAAAATCGTGAGGCATGTAACACAGATTTAATAGAGTAAATCTATTTTTAAATTGTTATGAAAATATTTTTATAATCTCCAAATCTTTAATCTTGTCTTTTAGGTAAGTCATTATTTTTTCAAGCATGCAAAAACTGCATATTTGTCATGACGTTAAACATCACTTATCAGAGCAAAAGGAATATTTTCTATCATTTGGCAACCAGGCACATGCAGTGAATACAGTTATTTGCTTGTGACTCCAATGAGCAGGCTGGATTTAATCTTGAGTACCTGCTGCATAGTTTTCTGCGAAATCTATTTGTAAAACTACTTCATTTGGTTGCATATTTCATTTTGCGTCGTTGAAGGCCTGTGATTACACTCTCTTTATATAAACGTGTCGCTTAAAATGATCAAGCTGATATTTATTCGCTAGAAACCACTTCAATGGACCTTTCACAGTTACAACCGTAGGTCGCCTTTCAATTTCAATCAATTTTTTCATTCAATAGTTAAAACAAGTCCTCATTATCATCTTGAAGATTCAGTAAATCATAGCTCTTACAATGAATTCCATGACCAATCATGCATTCTTCTCTTTTAAATTGCAACAAATTTTTCCAGTGAATCTCCACTTATGGAAGGAAACCCTGTAATTTTTCAGCTATAGATTCAACCAGAAAATTAAAATTCGCATAATATTGTACGGCATCTCACTTGTCAGAAAGACGTGCTGGCGAAGCTGATAAAACTTCGCTATTTTTATGATGTCAGGATATTCGAGTATGAATAGAGAATAAGCCTCTCTCACTGTCATATTGATATGGCGCTGTTGGTATCTGTCGCCAGATTTCAGATCTTTTGCAGATTTCACATCTTTAATTCCTGGAGCCTGTCGACTGATATCATCATTTTTTTATGATCATGAGATAAGGCATGTATAACGTTACTTTTCTGGATGACCTGTTTGAGAAAGAATCATCGTAAAAATGCCTAAGAAATCAAGGACAAGTTTACGCATTACTGCTATTTTCTTGGTTAGACTAGAAGGCAGTGTTCTATTAACTCTGCTTATAGCCTTACCCAACATCTGCTTACAAGAGCAAGATCCCAATGACGAGGACGATTGTTCGAACGTAGTAGTAGCTGTCTGTTTCAAAAGTTTTATCTTTTCCTAGACTACCTTTTTCTTTTGTACCTTTGAATGGACTACAATTTGCCACATGCTTTGCCGAAATATAGGTTTTTGCTATAAAGAAACATCACTTAAATCCTATGCCGTAATACCCTTATCTCTATCTCACATAGAAAAGATGATTCAAAGAACATTCATACTCTGACAATAATTCTCCAATATGTGAACATATAAAACCACAAATAATAACATAATTGCTAGAAAGTAAGAAAATTAATCTGTCGGAATAGCCAGCTAGACATTAATACCTCTCGACTACTTAATATTAAATTAGGCTACTATATGTATAAGTAAGTTCATTTCCTGTAGTTAACCACTTGAAAATGACAGTCGAAACCGGTCGTGTTTGTAAAAATGAAATTGTGGGGAGTATACAATATATTTTACTTCATCGTCGTTCCATTTAAATTACTATTACCTCAACCCCAATTCCCTGGGTTCATGTCCTCTGCAATATAAGTCATCCACATATCCGTAAAAAATTAGCTTTGAACTACAAACTTATCATTCGAAAACTATGTCATGTTTCCATCTGAATAATCATCAGAAAAATAGAAAATTGAACGTATTTTTCAAAAATTGTCCATTGAATCAGAAATTCTATCTAAATATCTTTTCACCATTGATTGGGACACAAGCTGAGAACAAGGAAGAATATTCTATAAAATTTAGCTGGGACCACTTATGCTGATGTTTTCATTCTTCCAGCTGTTACTCTGGCTGTGATCTGTTCTACAGCTGAGTGCTCTCTGGTTAAATAGGGCTAGCATTTGCATAACTCCAAATCCTTGTCTTATTCTGCAATATATATTTCTTTCACAAATCCGCCAACAATCAGCTTTGAAAGTGTTAGGATACGTATCACTCTCTTCCCGAACTTTTCTAAATCCATTCACGAGAGTCGAAATCTTATTTCTCTCTCAAAATCTTATTTTGAGACTTAAACCAATGAAACTAATTTTGTCGCTCTGTTTTCTGCAATTCTTTCGATGGTTATCACGATAATGCAATCAGCGACGTAGGAGACAAGGTTCTTTTCTTTGTTCTCTTGAATCTTGAATCTTCATCCGTTTCATCTCATTTTCCTGTGATTACAATTCAGAGGCGAGCACGTTTTTCTGACACTCAGGCATAATTGATAGACTTCTGATTTCTTTTTTCTCTATTCCCCTCGAATGAATAGATACTGAAGTATATCGTAGCAATTATTGGCTTGTGGTACCATAGTACGGTACGGCATACTCTTTTCAAGTCAAGCTAAACACAACCGTATCCTCCAGACAATCCACGGCATTTTCGTCTAGGTATACCTACAATTCGCTTCCTTCAGTGCAATTTTAAGAAAAAAAATTCATATAAACATAGATCCGCAAAAGCTTCGTTACGGAGCTACAGGGTGTTGAAAATTCAGGAAAAAATTGTTTATTTCTTCAAAACTCCTAAGTTTTTCGGATATTCAGCCCAAATTTGGAATGCAAGCTATTTTTCACAGCCTCCATCATTACATGTCCTAGATTTTAACTGAAATTCACATGGTGTTTTCTTTTCCGAGGCCTTGTCTCCTTTCGCCCTTTCAACATTTTTTGCAGTACGCCACTGATCAGCGTAGAATCAATTTTCGTTATCTTCGTTGAATTTGAAAATTTTTTTGACACTTGTAATTTTTTCGTATCTCCAACCGTTTTCGAGTGAAATATTATTGAATTTGAATTATTTGAATTGTATGTTATTCGCTAAATAAAAACAATGATAGAAATACTCGATAGGTATGCCCAAAACTTGCTTTCATTTTGATAGCTCGTCTTCTGAGACTCAACTTATACTTATTCAATATCAAACTAAATAAAGAACTATTAAAAACTAAATAAATTGATGCAAGTGTCCTCCACCTGCAAGAATACAGGCTTCTGTCCTTCTTCGCATATTATCACGCACTCTTTGAAATATTCCTGGGGTATTTCTTATCTTGTCACAAGAGGTTATTATTCGATTTCTCAATTCTTCTACAGTGTTCTCTGGAGTGGTATAAACTAAACTTTTGAGATATCCCCATAAGAAAAAGTCTAAACTATTTAAGTCTGGGGACCTAGGAGGCCATGGTTCTAGCCCTCACTGACATATCCATCGGTTGTTGAATGTTTTATTCAAGAATTCCCTAGCTTCTCCACTGAAATGTACTAGTGCCCCGTCATGCATGAACCACATTATGTTTCTGACCAATAGTGGCACATCCTCGAGCAATAAAGGTAACTCCTACTCAAGAAATAGCCGATAAGCGGGACCGTTCATTCTGTTAGGCAAAAAATATGGCTCAATCCAATCATTTCCAATTATTTCGACCCAGACATTAAGTGAGAATTGTTCTTGATGATAAGATTCTTCAATCAAATGGGGGTTTTTCTCAGCCCAATAAAGATTATTGTAAAAATTTGTGATAGCAGTTCTGGAAGAGTTAGATTCGTCTGTGAACAATATCACTATCACAATAAGCATTTTCTCTAATTTTATCCAAAAACCATCGGCAGAAATTCAGTGTTGAAGGAAAATCTCGAGGAAGTAGAGTTTGGACGCGTTGAATATGAAACGGGTACAATAAAGAGTCGTGGAGAATCCTCCAAACTAGAGCTTGTGAAATATGATTTCCAATATTTTTTGTGCTCACATGAGGATTCAAGTCAATACAATTCAAAACTGCTTCCTCGATATCTGGAGTTCTCATAGTTTGAGTTGCATCTTTTAAATATTTATTCACAGTAAAAGTACCAGTTTCCCCAACCTTCTGTGAATATTTGAAAATGTTCGCCTGCCTGGTGTAACTCGATTTGGAAAGCGCACCTGATATAATCGCCTAGCTTCTGTTCTGTTTCCATCAGCCAGACCCGTACATGTAATGGATATCAGCCAATTCGACATTAGTAAAATTAGCCATTTTTGCTTACAGCAATAACTTCAAAAATCTTAAAACTAATCTTTAATTCAATGAACAATTCAAGCCGACACTGGTTCAACTTTACCAACTGCCAAAATAAATAAATAAATAAATGGAAAAAAATCAAAGCCTACTAGTCGATATTTCAATTAGAAGTGCTTTCAATTCAGCGAATGCATACAATCGTTTAATAATTTTTTGTGTCAAAAATGTTTCTAAATTGAACGAAGATGACGAAAATCGATTGTACGCTGATCAGTGGCGTACTGCAAAAAAGTTTGAAAGGGCAAAAGAAGACAGGGCTCCGGAAGCGAAAACACCTTATAGATTCTAGTTAAAAGTTAGGACGTGTAATTATGGAGGCTGTGAAAAATAGCTTGCATTCCGAATTTGGGCTGAATATCTCAGAAACTGCAGGAGTTTTGAACAAAAGCCATTTTTTTTCTCAAAATTGCACGTAGATTTCCTCCCTCAAGTTGTGACATACTATTATAGAACAGCCTGTATAGTAGAAAAACCTTTCTGCATTTCGCTTTGAAAACGGAGAATCTACGGTGGGGAAAGCCTTATTTGATTGACGAAGTATAATTTAATCTTATAATTATTATGTTTAGTTTCAACTCTCGAATCTTCTTATTCGATTGTGAACTATTTTCCCTTCGCTGTAGCCGTCACACAATCTCGATACTTCGGTTGGTTCCCAAAGAAGGTCAATGTATATCATTCCCAGGCTTCCAGCTTTCGATCGAATAGTAATCGATATATTTTGTGGTGTGAAATTCCTATTACAACAATTTGCGGTTAGATTCGAATTTCATCGACCAGGTGTTCGTTAAATAACGTTTTATATTATGTGAATCACATTATTCGAAAATATCCTCACCCACGGGGATTCATGATAACCTAGAGTAAAACTAGAAGTCCAGAATGCACACAATAATTGTGCTCATACAGTTTATTATTTAATCCCACGATGTTCAAAAAATTTCTCACAATTAAGAATTCGTAATTTTTTATATACAACAATTCAAAGAAATGCAATTCCCTAAAAGGAACTCACGGTGCGAAATCGAATTCACCTTTGTTGTTATAGCCATAACGAGATAACAAGTCTGGCCTGAAAAAATATTTTCGCGTTTTAAGTTTTCTCATAGACTAAATCAAGGATTCTTAATGATTCAGTCAACCGGTTATGGAAAAACTAGACTTCAACCGTCTCCTTCAGTACACGGTGTATACAAGCCGAGCGTCGTATTATTGAAATTAAAAAAGTTGTCTTCGGTTGCTTTTCATTGTGATGATAATTTGTGTCCACAGAAGACGTAATGGGACATAGAGAACTATTTATGATGGTAATATTTCTCTGTGTATTTGCCTAAGAATTCCCGCGTTCATCCTTCTACTTCTAGTCGACGTATACAGGATATAATAGAGGCACGACTTGTTTAGCTACATCTTTCCTTATTAGTCCATTACCCCCTGTCGATTGAAGTCAATGAGATCGAGTTTGAATTACAAGTTGGAACGTTTGATGAAGTCATTCGAGATAATAAAACGATGTTCAAAATTATTGAATTCTACGCCTTCTTTGGATTCGTTCTCGAAACAAAATCGATATGGAAACCATAGAATCAAAAATAGATGCGTTCCTCTACTTCCATTTTCACAAAACCAATTATTCAGATAAGAAAATATTCGGTGCGATCCGAATAGATCAAGATCGAGTTTTTATTGTTCATGATACGATACAATTGGTCCCTGACTATACTAGCTCGGAATGTCAATGCAGTTGACATCCTGGCGAGATTCAAATATTCGAAACGTGACATACCCAGCTGGCATTATAAAAAGTTTACTTCCATCGCGTTGGCTCTGGAAGTGGATGAGTAATAAACAGCTTACGTAACCATGACCAAGTGCGATAATGCAATGGCCATTTCCGTCTATTATTACCTAAACAATCTGTTGATGAAGGTAGGCCATGAATTCTGCCAGATGACCGGAAATCTAGGAATCTCGAATCTGCGATTAGTAACAGAACTTTTCAGAATTTCAATCAACATTGATACCATTGAAATCCGGTGAGCAAAGCAATTATTAGATCTGAAGATATAATACTTTCACTGAAATATGATTTCATATTCTTTTATGATCTGGTTTTCGTTTAAATTCTTACATACATACAAGGGTACCTAAAAATAAATCATCTATATCACTTAAAATATTTTTTCAACAACCGTCTTGATTCAGAAGCAATGTTTTTGCTTCTGAACTCATCATTAAAAACATTTTTTGAGCCTTTCAGAATTAACATATTTGAATTGTTTATTTCGTATGACCTACACTTTCATGTTAAATCACATAGCAAAAAGGGGTAGTAGTTTCGAACGATGCAATTGTTGATGATGTGGGAATTTTCCCAGAATCGATTCACTTTACCAAAGTGAGGTAGCAAAGCCAGGTGTGATCGATACACGCTCCCAAAATATCCATGCATTATTCAAACGACGAGACTAGTTTACGATCAATATTTTTGGGGGTATTCAAAGACAACATCCTTCCTGAAGCGGCTCTCTAGCTGATGGATTGGTAACGATAGGTATCAAACCTTTGCATTGTTTGCAACACTACCTTCACAGTGTTAGTTGTTGATTATCAAACGCCTTGAATAATCGCAGATGCGCAGATGGTATGATTCGATCTAGTTGCCAAAAACCAAGTTTATGAGAAAATCAGAATAACTGTACCATAACACAATTATTTCTGCACTCGTTTTAATTTCAAAACTGAATCATTCTGTTGGAAAAGCCCGGATTTTCAGTTGGAAAAAAATCCAGTATGTTTTTTTCTTGGCTTGTAAGGAGCGAGGTGGAATCGACAAGATTGGTAGGATCTTACAAAAACACAACATGAAAACGATCTACAAACCACACAATACGATACGCAAAAACCTAAGAACACCAAAGGATCGGATACCACTTGAAAACCAAGGAGTCTACAAAATTCCGTGTACAGGCTGTGAGCTCGTCTACATTGGGGAAACAAATAGAAGAATGGAGGTTCGGATACAAGAACATAAGAACTCAGAAGACCAACAAACCAGTACATCTGCTGTGTTTTAACACTCGCACAAAATAGGCCACAAACTCGATTACGACAACACTACACAGGTAGCCAACATAGAACAATTCCGAAAAAGAAAATTACGAGAAGCCATTGAAATAGAAAAACACACGACAATGAACAGGAGAGATGACGCCCTAAACATACCAACAATATGGAAATCTATGTTGAAACCTGTAAAAGCAAGAACAAGAGAACCCAACGCAGACACAAGTAAGGAGACACCGAGGACAGAGCCAATCATGCAACGCAAACGGGTCAAGCCACCGACCAATAGGAACGCGCCACCACCACCGCACGACAACTTGAGACCGCGAAGGAATATAAATTCAGCATACAGCTGGCACATAGAGAAGTAAACCAATATACTCCGGCATGAAGATGGCTGGTGCGATCCAGCCGAAACGTCGTCAACAACAACCAACGAATGGTCATTACCAGGATCAACGGACGAGAAACCGGAAGAACGAAGAAACCACATTGAAATACGTCCGTGAAAACCTACGAGTTAACATATATATATATATATATATATATATATATATATATATATATATATATATATATATATATATATATATATATATATATATATATATATATATATATATGTGAAAATTTGGCATTCTTTACATCAGTAAATTAGTGATAGTTAAAACACGGAAACTTGTTTTATTTTATTATTTATATAGTCCAACCAATGTGAAAATTTGGCATTCTTTACATCAATAAATTAGTGATAGTTAAAACACGGTAACTTGTTTTATTTTATTATTTATTATGAATATCAACTATCACGTAGTTCAGGCTTCATCGATCAATTATATATATATATATATATATATATATATATATATATATATATATATATATATATATATATATAATTGGTTGCACTATTGTGGCGCTTGGGGGCTGCGTAAATGGCGGGCAGATTTGGAAACTAGCTCTTGTCAGGAGGGATTATTCATTGATCTACATATTTTCGAATAATTCGTCTTTTCTGAAATTTACATATATAGACTCCACGCGAAGTTTATCGCGGAAATATTTGACCAAATATTTACCGACAGGAGGTTTATCTCGGAAGCAGAGCACTATTCCAGCGGGATTATTTCGCTCGTTTTCTACCGTTGATGTGATTCACGGAACGGCGAAAGATGTCTTCCAAATGTTTGGAAATTTTAACGTTTCCACATCTGTTTGTTACTGTTGGTATCTTTCTCGAAGTCCGGTAGCGGGTTCGCCGTGTCGATCCATGGAGGGCGACTCTCGTACATATGTACGAGGTGCGTCCTTTCTGGAATTGATAGGGTACCCCGATGTAGCTTGGTAGGATGCTAAGAAGCGATATGCGATACTGATGAGCTCCTAATAAGGGCGAAACTGCAGTCTGCCGCTTCGTTTCTCGGCATCCTGCTTGGTTGCACTATTGTGGCGCTTGGGGGCTGCGTGCATGGCGGGAAGATTTGGAAACTAGCTCTTGTCAGGAGGTTTTATTCAGTGATCTACGGATTTTTGAATAATTCGTCTTGTCTCAAATTTACATATATAAACTCCACGCGAAGAGAACGGAAAGTGTTTGAGGTTAAAAACTTATAATTTGCAGAGTGCTTTTACGCGTTTCGGCACATGGCCATCATCAGAAAACATTCTTCTCTACACAATTATTATCTAAAACAAAAATCATATGTTCAGTAAAAGACATAATACAATTCTTACGTTAAAAGCTATTCACCTTACACATTCTCTCTTTACATCATTATCGTCAATAATAAAACAATTACAAAAAAACAAGACAAGCAATAACAGGCAATAACCATTAATATTTGAATATAACTGGTTGCAGCAATCCATTGAAGGGTGTATTCAAGTTATCAGATTATTGTAGACATTCATAAATCCGTCAACGTCAGCTCTTTGAATTCACTGTCTTAGGTTCTTTTTGGATTTCGATCATTTGTATAAAAAAACATATACAAATCGGTATCAGAAACCGACATGGAGTAGTAAATACCTAAGTTTTGAATTAATTCTACCAAACGGATACAAAAAAAGCCTGGTTGATAGAGCCATCAAACTATCACACCCTAAATTTAGAACAAAAAAAATATAAAGAAATTGAAGAACATACCAAAAAGAAACGCGTTTCCACCTAGTTTTTTTGAACCACTCATAAAGAAAAGAATACATGAAATACACAATACAGAACAAAGGAAAAAAGAAAAAATAGATTTTAAATACATCGGCCTCACTTATACACCCGAACTGTCACAACAAATTAATAAATGCCTAGAAAAGTACAACATCAAGACTTGACACAAGCCTAACAACTACTGCAAACAATTTTTCACCACTCTAAGGCCAAGGGTGAAACATGAAAACAAAACACACTGTATATACAAGGTTAATTGTTAGGACTGTGGAGCGTGCTATATCGGTAATACTGAACAATACTTGCATAAAGGAATATACCTACACGACTACTCCGTTAGATCTAATAAAAAAAGTACCGCCCTAGCGAAACATAGCATTGAACAACTACATAAATTTAATTCTGCTGATGTACGAGTTCTTGCATCCGAAAGCAACGACTTTAAAAGAAACATTCTAGAAATGATCGAAATCCAAAAAGAACCTAAGACAGTGAATTCAAGAGCTGACGTTGACGGATTTATGAATGTCTACAATAATATGATAATTCAAGTCAATGATTTGGGTTTGCGTTGTGTTGCTGCAAAGTTATTCCCCAAATACTTGAATTCCATTGAAATAAAACCTCGTTGACATTGCTAAAGATATAATGTCCTATGCTGAATCTGATCCAACATTCATCAAACGCATCAATACTAGAAATGAGATCTGGGTGCATAACTACAACACGCAATCCAGACAGTAGGTGAGTGAATGGCAGCACCCAATGGGCCATCACCAAAAAAACCATGTCGCTTTCAGTCAAAAAAAGAAATCAAAACTCACGGTTTTCATCGATTACAAAGGTACCGTGCATCACGAATTTCCACCGGAAAGTCATACAACAAAAACTATTATTTAAGTTTCATGAAACGTTTGCGAGAACCAGTTCGCCTAAAAAGAAAAGATCTGTGGAAAAACAATTCGTCGATTTGCAAATACCTTCCAACAGCCATCGAATTCATCTAATTTGACTCACTGACTTGTTTCGATGAAGTCGAAAAACCACTACGTGAAAAGAGATTCAGCAACCGAAAGGAGATAATGGGAAAATCTAAGTTAATTCTGATAGTCACATTGAAGACTAATGAAAAATATTTCAAAGATTGGATAGAACGTTAGATTGAGTGTAATTAAGTCAGTGGGTATTACTTTGAAGGGGGCAATATCAATTTTGATGAATAATGTTGTACTTTGAATTTTATGAATAAATTCCGAGAACTTTTGATGAAGATAGCATTCAATCCATTCATTTCTCTGATAATATGGCACCCACAAAACGGTTCGATTTGGTTTCTTTCAATACCAATATTTACAACAAGCTTCTCTCGATAAAATGCCTTACATCAAATATTGAAGAAATAACCTGCAATATGTACGGCCATCTCAATTGTGGGAATTGTAATTTTGAATTCAAAACCGGTATGACAGCTCAGTTTATATTGGAAATACGATGAGCATGAAAATGTGTCAAGCTCAAAAAGGAGATGTTCGCTTCTCGTTTTGTTTACTGAGTAATCATTTTAATTTCGTAAACTGAATGAATATTCCTTCATTAAGAATTCCTGAAGATTCAACTGAATGAACACACTCTTATATTCACGCGATTTCAGCATGAATGTGCGGAAACAAACAAATTGAAATTAATTACATGATACCTAGCACCGATAAACAGTTGGATGCGTAAATGTACCATGGAAGTTTCTCTCTTACTTAGAACCAGTTACGTAATCTCAGTAAAAAGATTCAGATTCCCTTACAGACCGTTTTGTAGTAAATAACCAATTGGTTAACAACGTAGGCATCCGGCTTGTGAGATGTCGTGATAATGATTATCATAGTTACCAATTTATTACGTAATTTATCTCGGAGATGTGTCGCCAGAGGTGACTCTTTCTGGAGCTACTTTTGCGGTTCTCAGGGATCCAGTTCTTGAACACTCGACGTCATCGATTAGTGGAATCAGGGAATGGCAGGTTGAACGTCATTGCCCTTCTTTTCTCTGGGAGAATGATCTTAGCAATCATGGAAATTTTGTTCTATGTAGTATATTTTCTTAATGGAAACTCGAGGTTTTGAGATGGAAACTGGTTTTCCAAACGGCTACACAAAATTCAAATTGATGTAGACTATGTGAACAGTAGGTATCCAACTTTTAGTTCAGATATTGTTCAGTTCTTGATTCCAACAAACAAGTATAAACTGAAAACTATGAGTATTACTGACACACTGAACAGCTATATCTATGGCGGAGATATTCATACTAGAAAGGGCAGTGATGGTCCCCTCCTTCGGCAGAAGAAGACTCATGAATACTATAGTCAATCTACACTAAAATTTCGCTTGCGAAACTGATTGGGTTCAGTGGAAATTATCCAATGCCAGGATAAAGAGTTGACAATAATCGCTAATAATAGTAGCTTCAAATAGTACTAGATTCTATGCTTTAAAAAATTCGTTCGAATAATTCGTCGATATATATATTCTCCATAGAATAACTCTGGCTTTCAGATGTCCCTAAATAAGCCAAAACTGTGATTCATCTCTTCTCGAAACACTACATGGTCTGTTTGGAACTTACTTCCATGTAAAAGCTAGTTTCGATCTTTTAGATATAAAGTGAAGCTGCTGCAGAACCCACATAAACTTGTATATAAGCTATGGCGATTGTTCATTTTTCGAAAATTTTTTCCAAAAATTCATTACTTTGAATGAAGACGTTTTGAGAATCCGCTGAAAACTAAGTGTTTTCCTTATCGAAATAACCGGAAAATTTCAATTAACACCCTTGGTAGATATTTTGATGGAAAAGAGAACTCCAATGATTGCTGGAACTAGCTTTAGGAGATGGTAAAAGAGCTGCAGCTGTCACCCAGATAAATACACCGCTCCTGTCGTTGTACAAACTGAACTAACTGATCAAAAATGAGAAAAAAGCTCCTCCTGCCAACTCCTGAAATAAAGGGACACTTCGTGTGAATATATGACTTGTGGCACTGTCACAAGCTTGGAATGTTTCAAGAAACTATGATGAAGAATTTCAATAATTGCTTGGTTAACTTCGGGTTTGCAAATTATACATTTTTTCATTTATTGCGTTCAATAAACCGTGTTCCTTGGATTAGATGAATAATATTTAAGAACGAAAAATCCCAATGTACAAACATGCCAATAATTTTGATTAGTTGTCCATGTTGATGGATTTATGCTCCGAGAAACTCAATGGGAAATGAAGTTCGTAAAGGTTTAATAGAAAACATAGTTTTTACGCTTCAATGTCTCCACAAAAAGGATCCCTCATAGGGTCATCTCTTTCCTCAGTAACGCGTGAAAGTATTAAATTGAAATTAATATCGAATAGACAGATGTGCAGTGACTTGGAGCTAAGAAAAGATTGAAGCTTTAAGTCAACATAATCAAAAGATAAGGTTTTGCTTCCGCAAAAGAATCACGATATTCGACATGAAGCTATATCTCCTAGCACGTGTAAAGGAAAAAATCAAAACCCGTAAATTTACCGGCGCTATATCTAAATGAAGCTGATTGGTGCCGATATGGTTTAGAGATTAGCAAAGTTCATAAAACTGCGATGATAAATTCAATAAAATTGATGGAGGAACTGTTAAAGATAATTGTTGGAAGTTCTTATATCTGAATAAACACACCACCGAATTTATATGGAACGACCCGATATTTTGAATATTACCTTGGGGATTTTGGAAATTTCGAATGATTGTTAGAATTGATCCTTTTTGAGATATTTGAATTGAAACAATAAATAAATTAGGGTTTATTTTAAGATAGAAACGAATAAAAGAAAATAAGTGACTTTTTGTTTGTGAAAATTGTTTTTCCCACGGAGTAGGTGTTTTTTCTCGACCTCAGTAGTTTGTATTACCTCCTCTTGCTCTGATACAAGCCTGAATCTATCTAGGCATGTTGTGGATTAGGTTTTCAACTTCCTCTGGGGTGATATTCTGCCACTCTTCTGTGGCGGCTTGGATGAGCTGTTATGGGGTTCTTGGATTATCCTGGCGAAATCTTATTTTCCTGTTGAGATTATCCCATGAATATTCAATAGGATTTAGGTCTGGGGAGCAAGCTGGCCATACCAAAATAGCGATTCCTTCTGTTTCAAGATAATGTCGCTCGAGGTTGGTGGTATGCGGAGGGGCATTATCTTGCATGAAAGTGAAATTCTCACCGTGAGCACCTCGCCACAGTCTCATTATGGGCTCCAGCACTAGGTCCACGTACTTTCTAGTCGTTACACTCGCAGGAAACGAAATAAAATCTGTTTTGCCTCCCAGCATAATGCCACCCCAACACATCACACTGCCCCTTTAGTATTTCGGAATTTGTCTTGCTGCTCGGAGTCTAGCTTGTCTTCCATGACCCCTTTAAACTCGAATCCGGCGGTCATCTGATCGAACACCAATTCTGGTCTCATCCGAAAAAAGAACATTACGCCAATTCTCAACAATCCAGTTTTGGTGCACGATATCCCAATTAAGTATGTTAATTTTTCGTTGTCTGATTAGCTCTGGAACTCTTAAGGGCCTCCTGCTGTATAAACCCCTTAAACGAAGTCTTTGACGTATCGTTTCGACTGATACACTGATGCCTGTTGCTTCCAGAAATTGCCTTTGAAGTATGGAGTGCGACGCACTAGGGTCCCTTCCTGCAATTTGAAACAAAAAGTGGTCTTGTTTTTCAGAAGTGATCTTCCTACGGCTTTTCTAGGCCTATTTTGCAGGGAATGTAGTTCCACGTATAGAGCGTAGGTTTTTGAAATCATCCCCTGTGATACCCCCATTGTGGCCACTATATGCCTCTGTGTCACCCCTTCTTCAACGAGAGCAATTATTCGACCCCTCTGCACATCGGACAATCCAACGTAAGGCATTTTCAATTATGATTATAGGCTTTTTTAAATTTTAAAATAAATCTTCATTCTCCACAAGTAGTCAAAGATTCATGGTTAAAAACAATCAATAATATGAAATACCGAGTGATTCCATATAAATTTGGTTATGTGTACCTCAAACTTTTCTCCCGTAATTAAATTACTTTTATATAAAATTCTTTCACGCTCCTTTAATTTTTTTTCAATTACAAAACTATGAATCTATACTAAAATATGGATAACAAAGGAATTTCTCATGAACATAAAGTCGTATATTTACCGGTGCGCCACTAAAGCTAAATTGTTCGCGCCACACCGGTGTCATTCGTTACTAGCTTCTATTGCATTTTTATCAAGTTCTAAGATTACTTCCTCATACTGTCAATGTGTAGATGGTTTGGAGATCCCTTTCCTGTCATTATTCATCATTTGACAGAAATCATTTATCTTATCAATCAATGGAAATCCCTATAATTATGCATCAGACAATTTACTAGTTTAGATTATTTAATTTTTCTTAATATTTTTCCGAAATTAATATTAGTTTTTCTTTTCTAGGTGAGTAGATCGCCCTTCACTGCCTACGTATGCGATAAGTGGTGATTCCAAATCAGAATATTCACTAACAAACTCATCTGATTTCTGGTAATGTATTATCTAAGTAAAATTTACTTGTCCAAATTTCTTGTCATAAAATATTTCATAGCCGGCTCGGTGGCGTATGGGACATGATGCTCGTCTCCTACGCAGAGTTACCTGGGTTCAATCCCCACAAAGTCGGTGCGATTTTTCGGATTCTGGGAATCGCTTGAGTGTCCATCTTTCGGAGGAGATGCAAGGATATCGGTCCTGTCTAACAGAGATGTGTTGGACATTAAAGATCCCTTCCCTCGACACGAGAGGGGTTCGGCAAAATTCCCGGGTTAGTGAGGTGACAGAATTCCCCGGCGTGTCATTAGCCAAAAGGCAGAAATAGAGCACGTTAAAGGAAAAACAAACAAACAAAAATATTTTATGAATTTATAATGATGAATTCAATTTCATCCAAATCTTCAAACGATTTTATCAATAGCAACTTATAGTCAATTGAAACCTTTTATTCGATGTTTCAGTTGTATAAAAATGAAAATCAAAATTTTCTGCAAGGGCTAAGGGCAGTTCGAAATATTTGTTATACACTATGTTTCAACGAAAAGTTGCCTCCTCCTCCTTTAACTCTATGATTTACTAGTGAAAATCGCTGAAACCGGTCATTAAACCAAAATCACCTTCACAGTTGTAGTATCTGAACTAGCTCTAACACGATTCATTTGAAAAATGTTGATCACATACATACGAAAAAGAAATTTTATACTAATTTTCAAGCCTGTGATGAGGTTACTCAAAAACAAGCTTCAAAGCATCTTCAACATCAAGTAAGGACCCTATAGGGATTAAATGAAATTCAAAACTGAAAATAATTTATTATTTGCATTGGATCCTACGAAAATTGAGTGAAAACACGTAATTTATATATATTTTACTTTATTGGATCAAATATTAACATTTCGCTACAAGAAAATAATTAGCCATAAAACTTTAATAATATCTTTAATTTATCTGATACAGAAACAAAAACGAAAAGGTTACATACTAAATAAGTTAGATAGATAACCAGCTAACCTACTTCTTATCTAGAAATTCCTTGAATTTCAATTGACTTCCCCTTAAGACTTAAGTTAGTTTCCTTATTATTTCACCTCATTCAATGATCCCAATATCATAATTGAATGTATATACATAGCTGTCTGTCAACTTGGCCTTAAGAATTTGCATTTGTATCCATTTTCTTGAAGTAAAATTACTTCAGCTACACACTTCTCGGAGGATCCACATACTGTTTTCAAGTTAACAAAAACATAATCACCGTGTTTCTTTCCGGTAGTGACAACTTGGGAAAGTTCTTCTTCATTAACTTCACTTCCTACGTCAGAAATTTGTTCCCGGATCACTAACACTATCATTGTTACCACAAAACTTGGGTTTTCACCCCAGTTCATATCGGAGCTGGGTTTATACGCCCTAACCAGATGTAAACATAAAATCATAAAAATCCTATCTCGGACAGAATGACCGAAAAAACTGATATTATCTCTTCAACACTCAGCATATTAACAACTCCTTCTACCAATATTATGATAACGTACTGTCCAATAGTCAATCATACAACTTAGTTACATGTACAAATTATCATATTAGTGTAGTGAGGTCAATAGATGTATACAGTGTGTTCCAACGAAAATTTGACCCCCCCTCTAACTCCGAAATGAGTAACATTAGCGAAAAACACCAAGACACGTCGATTTTTGTTTCGAGGGGGAGCATTTTTCGAAATAATTCGAAACTTCTCAGATCAACCCCCTACCCCCAGCAACCCTAACTTTGAAATTCATCATAGGGAATAAGGGTCGAGTGGCACCTTACTGAAAAGGTCTGTCAATTCTCCACCTTGATTTGTCATTTTTAGAATTTTAAATTAACATACAGGGTGTCCCAACCAAGGGTGAAGTTGAATTCCTGGAAATCCCAAATACTAAATGAAATAGATTCATTTTGGCATAATGCAAGCGCAGGTTTAAGCTCGGTCTAGAAAAACGACCTACACTTGTGAATTTGGAGTTGGTGCAATCAACCCCTATTTCCAGCATCCCCAACTCAAAAATCATTCGATCGATAATAGGTCAAGTGGCACCTCGTTGGGAAGGTACTGCAATTTTCTCTTCGAATTTGGTATTTTCGAAATTCAGAATCAGCATACAGGGTGTCCCGAAGCAGGAACATTGAAAATCCAAATAACTTTTGAAACTGGTTCATTTCGGTATACGAGAACATGTTTGATCCGAGAATAGGACTTTCTTGTGTGGTTATAGAATTTTTGCAATCAACCCTTTCCATTCAGCATCCCCAACTTGAAAATCATACAAATAATTCAAGTGGCATATCTTCAGAAAGGTTTTTGAATTCCAGAATGATTAAAGCATTTCATTCAGTTCGGCTCTCCGTACAGGATGTCGCTTTCGAAAAATTCAATATCGTCATTTGAAATTATCAACTAAAATTAATTCGAAACTGTTAAAAGTATTGGGGTACGATGTGTTGAGCATCAATTACGAAGAAATAAAGCTGATTTCTGCATTGAAAATGTTCACATTTTTTCATTTCCATCTGGCGTGCAGTCATCTGTTATTTCTCATTTTGCAATGAAATATTATTATTATTCAGATCAGTTCCTCATTATTGTTGTTGTTCGTCAGTTGAAATTAATCTGAAAATGGTTTATTCCACTGAGGAAAGGGTCGAAATTGTATCGTCGTATTTTCGAAATAACAGTTGTGCCAAAGAAACGGCAAGGATATTCGATAGGAACCATCCTGAAAGAGAAAGGAGTCAGTCACCAGTACGTTAAATATTTGGTTGACAAATTCCTAGCTACGGGTTCGGTGGCTAACAAAAAACATGAAGTGGCATGTCCTGTCAGAAATGAGGCAACGGAAGTGGCAGTAGTGGGTCATCTACAAATGGAGAATACTACTTCTCGTCTGACTGGTGTATCAGCTACAACTGTCCATAGAATCGTGAAACATCACAAATTTCACCCCTACAAGGTAAAATTAGTGCATGAAATAAACGAAGATGATCCAGATCGTCGTTTACAGTTTTGTGAAAATCTAAGTGAAAACCTAAACGCTAATCCAAATTTTCTGAATAACATCTGTTTTTCTGATGAAAGCACCTTTATGCTCAGTGGTGAAGTGAATAGACATAATTGTCGATATTGGGACACACAGAATCCTCATTGGTTTAGAGAGCCCACACGCAAAGGCCTCAGAAGTTGAACGTTTGGGCAGGAATTTTGGCAATCATCTAGTTGGGCCTTTCTTTATTGAGGGTAATCTGAATGGAAATGGCTACCTACAGTTGTTAGAGGAACACATACATCCTAGATTGACAGAAATTTTACAGAACGATCCAACTCTTTCTGAGGACGAAATGCGTTTTCAACAAGACGGTGCTCCTCCGCATTATGATGCTCAGGTGCGCCAATATTTAGACGAAAATTTCCCAGGAAGGTGGATTGGTAGAAGAGGACCTGTTGAGTGGCCAGCCAGGTCACCAGATTTAAATCCCTAGATTTTTTTGTGGGGCCATCTAAAATCTAAAGTTTATGCCACAAGACCAGAAAACCTGGAGGAGCTGCGGATGAGGATTATTACAGAATGCCGACTTTTGACTCCTGAAGTTTTCGCTAATGTGAGAAGAGAGTTCGAAAATCGTCTGTATAACTGTATGGAGGTGGGCGGAGGTCATTTTGAACAATTCTTGTAATAATCAAGTTAGTTTTTGTTTTCAATTGAATACAAGTTCAATAAATCTCGTTTTCCTGTTTAGATGAGCATCCAATCAGTTTCTCCATCATCCCCTCATCCTGATCCTCACGCCAGAAAACCTCGATTGCCAAACTGAAACCAATGCCTCAGTGATTCAGAAAATAGAAAAATCTTTCTGGAACTTTGCCACTCAACCTGTAATCACTTGTATGATTTTTGAGTTGGGGATGCTGAATGGAAGAGATTGATTGCAAAAATTCCATATTCACGCAAGAGAGTCTTATTCTCGAATCAAACATAAACATGTTCTCGTATTATACCGAAATGAACCAGTTTCAAAAAGTTATTTGGGTTTTCAGTGTTCCTGCTCCGGGACACCCTGTATGCTGATTCTGAATTTCGAAAATACCAAATTCGAAGAGAAAATTGAAATACCTTTCCAACGAGGTGCCACTTGACCTATTTTCGATCGAATGATTTTTGAGTTGGGGATGCTGGAAATTGGGGGTTGATTGCACCAACTCCAAATTCACAAGTGTAGGTCGTTTTTCTAGACCGAGCATAAACCTGCGCTTGCATTATGCCAAAATAAATCGATTTCATTTAGTATTTGGGATTTGCAGGAATTCAACTTTACCCTCGGTTGGGACACCCTGTATGTTAATTTAAAATTCTAAAAATGACAAATCAGAATGGAGAATTGACAGACCTTTACAGTAAGGTGCCACTCGACCCTTATTCCCTATGATGAATTTCGAAATTAGGGTTGCTGGGGGTAGGGGGTTGATCTAACAAGTTTCGAATTATTTCGAAAAATGCTCCCCCTCGAAACAAAAATCGACGTGTCTTGGTGTTTTTCGCTAATGTTACTCATTTCGGAGTTATAGGGGCGGTCAAATTTTCGTTGGAACACACTGTATATTACAAAGCAAGTAAAACCCAAATTGGCAATAATCAAGCCATTCCGTTATAATCATCAATCCATAGATCTTTTTGTTTCCTCAGTGGAAATACGTTTTTCACTCTTAAAACCACAGCTTGGTGACTTTCTCTTTTATGACAGCGTTAACTTTTTCATTGGTTTATTTTTGGAGTTCCCAGTAGTTGACGATGGAGTTCAATTATTGATATCTTCTTGGCCAATCATTTTTCCAGGTTCTACTGAAAGTTTCTTCTTCGTCCTATACTAGACGTTCCTGCTTTCCCAAATCTAGCCTATTAAAAATGTTGTTTTAAATTTCTCCATGTTTTCTTCCCCAGCTTCTCATTCTGTATCTTCTATCGGAGGAAGGTTTTTTAACGATTGACTCGCACTGTGCCAATTGCTTCAAATCCAGATTTGATATTATCTGATGAATTTGCGCAAACGTTCTCTAGGCACCTTTTCAACAGCCTGGGTGACAATCTCTTAGATTATGCCTCAGTTCAGCCTTAATTGGCCTAATAGCACTAACATCCAACGGCTTGGTTAAGTTGGTACTATCAGAGAGCATCAAAACAAAGCAAATGTTGTTATTTTCAAAACTTCCAATAACTTATACTCAAAACACCACGCATCATCACCAGTCACAAACGTTCTCAAGAAGTTTGAGCCCTTCTG
The DNA here is from genome assembly GCA_013387265.2 of Cryptolaemus montrouzieri. NCBI lineage: Eukaryota > Metazoa > Arthropoda > Insecta > Coleoptera > Coccinellidae > Cryptolaemus > Cryptolaemus montrouzieri. Next base: position 34,032,139 of record JABFTP020000062.1, read on the forward strand.
AGCATTTTTAATTGTTCGTGAGGCCCAACACTGGTCAAAATGCGGTATACAGTTGTTTGACGAATGCCTAATTCCTTTTTAATGAATTTCACCGATGATTTTTATCATTTTTGATCAATTCACACTTTTCGATGTTTTCTTCCGACAATTCCACTCATGTGTCAAAATGCACGTTTAAGAACACAGAAATTCGAGTTCGATATCGGATAAATTGCATAGAAATAGGAAGGAAGGTAGGATATTAGTAGATAAATTTGCCCATAGGGAATCCTTGCGTTTCCATAGCAACGCAACATTCACAACAAATAGCACAGTTTTAAAACTGTCGAGAACAGCCATTTTAGTACCTGTTGTAAAGTTTCTGCCGATATAAATTAAAATGTCTCGTTTTGGAAGCACCAGTGGAGCAGAAATAAATTGTTAAATAAATCTAACCTAACCCAAAAATACAAGAAAAACGCACAACTGGATTTGGAATCAATTCAGTATATTCTGCAAGGAACGAACGTTCGATTTGGATATACAGCATTCTATTGAAGATACTGCAGAAATTCTTATGGATTAGGGTTTCAATATGAAACAAATGAATGGATAAGATTACAAAGAATACGTTGTCAAAACAATGTGGAACACAACTGCGAAAATGATGCAGAATATGTATTTCGAAAAATTCAACATGAGTTTCAACTCCTTTACCGATTCAGCATTTAGAAAGGCTCGTAAAGCTGGCGATTCTAAAAGGAAGATGTTACAAGGGGATGTGGAAAAGCGCGTTCCGTTGCATCAACAAGAACTGAAGTTGATAGCATGACTCTGTACTGGGTCGAAAATGCCCCGATATGTTTGTTGAAAAAATGTTTCCATATTATTGCTTATAAATTAGCATGGCGTGGCGGTGAAGCAGCAACTTGCAAGGTACACTTTTTCAAAAAGGAAAAATTGAATAACGTAGAAGGGACTGGTCGTATTGAATATAACCCAGTATTCTCAAAAACTTGCCAAGGCGGCTCAAAAAAATGCTGTGATATTAAATGGCTAGTAAAAAATAAGGAAAACCCAGATTTATGTCCTGTCAGGTTGTTTCATAAGATATTGTCGAAAAGACCCGATCATATTACAAGAGATAGATTATTTCTGCGTCCCAATCAATTTTGGAAAAACAGTACTTCTAAGGGTTGGTCCAAAAATATGCCTTTGGGAATAAATGAAATATCCAAATAGACAAAAATTTCAGCAGAGAAAGTTGGACTGGCTACGAAAAATAAAAAGATCACAAATCATTCTCATAGATCCAGTGCTGTTTCGAACCTATCTGAGGCAGGTGTCAGTGAACAAAAAGTGATCAAACTAACCGGACACTCTACGGCAAGCTCTATAAAGCCCTACCTGCAACTGAACAATGAGCATCATTTGAATCTTGTTTCAAATCTTCAGAATTCCTCAGGCATCGTCCCATATAGAATCGACCCGGAGTGAAAAAATTGTATATAGTAATTGCATTTTCAATAACTGCTCATTCCAATAATAACTAAACATGTTTGTAATGAATGCTTTATGATTTTCTCGTTGAGTTTGTATGCATTTCTCAATAAAGTTCATTTTGTACGTTTTGTCATTCGCGGAATTTTCTCAGCAAATACCACTTGATCTCAGATTTGGCAGGATATTTTTCTAAGCTCTTTTTCTCATACTTACTTTTCGGTAATTCAACTCGACCTGCTCGACAAAATGACGAGAGCCTAGTCCAGTTCTCGTCGAATTGCCTGCACGTAAGTATTCGAAAACGAGCATAGAAAAATATCCGGCCAAATCTGAGCTCTTGTGGTATTACTTACGACAATCCAGTTTTGGGAAGGTACGGGATAGAAAATCATTATCATATCCAGTTTATAGTATTTAGTGTGTTTCGCTGAAAGAATCACCAAGTTTAACACAAAATTCACTAGCAGGTTTTTATTCGAAATTCATTTTCCGACCGATATACTAAACACACTAACAAACATGAAGCAATCAATTACTCAAGTTGTTTAAATTTTTGTTGAAATTTTGAACAGCTGTCAATAAAGTACCAAGTTATCAACGGGTACAATGTTACAACAGATGGCAATAGTAGTACTACTTTTTTTGAACAGTTCGGTTAGGTTTGGAATGAAGGGTGTATAGAACGCCCATCTTCCTCATCTACCTCTTATATGATGGAGCCACAGTATGGTGAAACGCGTCATAACTTTATGAACATAGTGACAATTTGAACCTCATTGTTTCATTTAATTGAAAAATTTATGAAATTAAGGTTGTCGGTAAAGTTCTGGAAATCCAGTTTTTTTCTGCAAACACAATTTGGTAGTTCGGACAATGTACAAAGCAAGTGACAACATCTTATAATTCGATGGAGCCTGCTGCACGCACGAAAAAACATGACTCTTGCGGCGTTACCTCGCTCTGAGGCGTTCCATTTAAGGCTTGAAGTGCAAGCGAGACCGCGGAACGAGCGACAATAAGGCACAAGCGGCCTCCGCGTTCGACATCTGTCTCTCTCCTACTTGAGTGAGCGATGCGTCCGCTTGGACAGCTGCTATGCAATAATACATTTACATGTTTTCGTCAAGTATGAAGTGCAGTGAAAAGTGAATGTGATGTCAATTGTTTATTTGGACGATAATTACAGCGATAAAGGTAATGATTCTTGCGATATTAAATATATGTGATATATTGTCGAATATAGCTGCTTTCATCATTAAAATAAATAGCATCGGTCAGATAGTGCAGCGATTGTAAAAAAAATGAATAAAAATTGACATAATTGTATTTATGCGTACAAATGAATGTAACTTGATCAATTCAATTGTGATCAATACAAAATATCTATCAAACAAATAAAATTAAAATTTTCTTTTGAAAAATGGAACCATTCCATCACTACTTTCTAATGACGTTGTCCACGTTCAACTATCGTCAGTAAACCGACTTAACTGACAACCGATTTCTTTTTGTAGATTCCAAATCATCCTTATGATCAGATCAGCTGTTTCCGAGATATTCAAAAGAATTGACTTGAATAGAAACACTTTGCAATCCTAGTTTCAACGAAGAGGAAAAAAATATATATGCATACAACGGTCAATTTGTACATTTCGCTACAGTTCGGCATGGAACAAACGAAAAAGGACGTATAGCGCCATTTTCGCGCGGACAACGATTTGCATTTAAGGCCATATAAAACCTTATAAGCAACTAGGCGCAATGCAGCCTACTTTATATTCTTTCCCATGCCGATAGCAGAGGTAACCACGAAGTATTTACCGTGTTTATGGAAGTGACGTTTATCAGCGTTCCCTTTTACGTTGTTACCACTGTCAAGCCAGATTCTGTGCTCGTTTTTTCGGTCGTTACCGAAGAGTACGCGTAGAATTTCAGTTTCTTGCTTGTCTGTTAATCGATTGCACCTATACTCGGATTGAACAATTGGAATGAATAACCTGAGAGTATTCGAGCCGTTCGAAACGTAACTAACTGCTCATGGTAGTCTGAAAATGGAAATATGGAGAATGAATTCCTTAAAACCAACATATTTCCTCTTAATTTACTACCTTCATATTTCAATTACATGATCCGAGCATAAGCTGTTCATGCTATTATTATTTCATAGTTAGGCGCCCTTCTATAAAAGACTACAATTTACTATATTAGATCTTGAAACTAACAACGTCCGACATCAAATTGATACGGCATTAGTTATGAAATTAATAATTAAGTCATATTTTACGGATTGGCGTATGTCTGGCATACTCTTTAGCGCCTATGATGGATAGTCGATCGTTGTCTGGGATGATTCATGGTGACGAGTTGACGACCCATTAATAGATGAAGTTCACAAAAATCTTTCTTCTATTGGAGTTATCCTCCAATTTACTGCTGGTAGTCTAGTTCACAAGTTCGAATCAGTGTTAATTCTTTATAACGGTTCTAGAAAGATCAGCGATAGTTCAATGCATTCGAAATGACTGAATAAAAAATGTACACTGCACCAAGAAATTAACGCACAAAATCGAAATGTCGAATTAATTCAGAAGTTTAAATATGTTGAAGAGTTATTCTTCCAGTTATCCACCAGTACTAAGGAATGCTTGAAAATAATCGAAATGAAAATTGCACTCATAGAAATTGAAATAAAACTGTTAATGAAAAATGTAAAAATTTTGGTAGAACGTGTTCTTATAAAAATGCCTGTATCTTCGAGCATTCAAGATTCCATTATCTACGTAGACAAGATCAGTGCGGGCGTTCAAGGAAATTCCCCTCCACTTCAATATTGCACTGGGTATATCTCTCATTTCGTCGGCTGTACACTAGATAACGTCCAGTGCAATGAAAATGACAAAATCTCGACTCATCTGTAAACAAAATTTTCCTCCAGTCAGCTTCTGACTCAAGGGTGCTCAAACTTGAACTGCTGGTGATCTACTTCAATATTTTTCGACTACTTATGATCGACTCAGAGAGGCTGCAAGTATGTGTGATGCAGGGTTGTCGTACATACACAATACACCCTACCTACCTACCTACTTAGGTAGGGTGTACCGTAGCATATATAGATATTAGCTTTCCGCAAAATATACATTATTTTAGACAAGATTTGAGTTAGGTTTAGTTAGGTTCTTCTCTATAATATCAATGAAAAAACTCGTAGTTATTCAAAATTGCGAGTTTATTGGTTGTTACAAAACAAAAGAGTTACATATGGTGTTGAACTTAACTAAAGAGTGACTTTGGATGTTGAAGCGTGGCACTGCATGTCCTCAGCATACTTTTCATAAGATGGTACGAAACCACTGAGTGCTAATCGCAAGCATGATGACATATGATCGTCAGTTAATCGATTGCGATATTTTGACTAAATTATCTTCATTTAAGAAAATGCAGACTCGTACAAGTGAATTGACCCAAACATTGCCGTCAGTTGAAGAGTGATTTGCCTTGTATATGTATATGTATATCTGATATAATCTGCACCATCTCATTTTCTACAGAACATGAGTTCGTATTAGACCGACTTGCTATTTCAGTAGCTAATTCCTCAGTGTTTTTACATAAAAAAGGATAACTCATAAATGATGCTATATTTACCAATTTACTGCCATCATAAAAACGCATTTCGAATTGTCCCAAAATATTTGATAATTCAGCCTCATACGTATCATAATTCAACTGAGGAATCCTTGGTTTCAAAGACGGAAAATGCTTCAGATCCTTTCTTTTCAGTTGATCTATCATAAGTTGCAATTTACTTTTGAATGCGTTTACTGCGCTAATCATCCCAATAATAGGTTTTCCTTCACCTTGAAGCTCCAAGCTAATGGTGTTAAGTGTATTCTGATGTCAGTCAAAAATGCCAAATCAGTCAGCCTATTTTCGTTTTTCAACATCTGAGTGTCATCACCTCTTTCATCTAGAAAAGCTGTTATTTAGGGCAATAATTCTTGAAACCTTTCTAGGAATTTTCCGCGACTCAACGTCCGGTGAAGTCCGTGTGAAGAACTAAATCAGTGTATTCAGCTGCAACTTAAAGAGCCGCCGTTGCAAGCTACGTGCACAGATGGAATTCTCTATTTTTGTTGCAATGCCCATAATTTCCTCCGTGTTTAAAACTTTTGAACACAAAGCTTGTTGATGTATAATGCAATGGAATGAAAAAAATGAAGGGAAATCTCCATTAGCTCGACAAAACCGTTTTTGTTTCCAGTCATTGCTGGTGCTCCATCGGTTGTAATGCACACGAATTTATAAATTAGTAGCTTGTAATTTTTTACAAAATTGAAGAAAACGTCATATATATCTTCGCCACGGGTCTTCTCTTCAGAGGAATGATTGTCAAAAATTCTTCCTTAGCCAACATGTCATTGAATACCATCCGAATAAAAACACACAGCTGGGCATTATCTGTCATCTCGGTGGATTCGTCAAACTGTAAAGAAAAGTATGTACATTTCATGATATCATGTTTTAGTTTATCTGCCATGTCCTGACTCATGACTTTAATACGCCTTATGACAGTCGGACGAGATAATTGAAGTTCTCTAATAGCAGACATGATTCATGTTTTATCTCTAAAATCTCGAAATAAAATCTCACCCGCTTCTAAAAATGCTTCACAGCCGACCCATCTTCGAATGGTTTCTTGTGTTTTGCCAATATATGAGATATTTTAAATGACGCGATCGTAGCAGCTTTTGATTATTTGGCTGGTCTTGTGAACATGGCGTAGCAGCTTTTGATTGTTTGGCTGGTCTTGTGAACATGGTCTTTTTTTCAAACAAGTAATCAAATCACGTAATTTTCGTTTTCTTAATTCTTTCAGTGGCGGAAAATCCTTTCCATAAGTTTTATGAACCGTTTCATGATGCCTCTCTAAGTTACCACGCTTAGGTATTGCAACTGACGCACGACAAATAAGACAAATGCACTTATCCTTCAGCATACAAAAGGAAAATTCTTCCTCCCAATCGTTAGTAAAAGGATTTTAGATTTCTTCGCTGTGCTCATTTTGTACTATTTAATAATAAACTTTGTATCGACGTAGTACTGCTTTCAAGTTATAATTCAGAATGACTCCAATTCCTGCAGGCGCAACATTTATATATGTGTGAACGAAAGTCTCGAACGTTCCCGTCAAACACGCCGCCCGAAATTTCTAGAAAAGCGGCAAGAATAAAAAACGCTGCTTTTCTTTGACAAGTACCGCGCGTTCCTTTGATAAAGCCGGCTTTTGCCGCTATCAGAGTGTTATTTATTACGTAATAAATTTTTGTAGTTTAGTTACCTATTTATTAAAATTTTTTTCTTCTCGAGATCTACTCAAAAGCACTCGCGATCGACCGTTTAAGCACCCCTGTTCTAACCAATTGGCATGCTCCCTGGTTAAAGTCAATCGGGCTTATCGATGTGCTGCGTTTAGAGCTTGGCCTCGAGCTGCGATACGATGCTTCAAACATTTGAAATGTTCAAATTGTGCGCTAGTTTCTTGTTGCAGTGTATTAACATGTTTTACGAACACATAAAAAATGCAAAAGTTATTATTGAATCAAGATACAAAAATAGGATTTCGTTATTCAATAAATAATTTAGATGCTTTCAATAATTTGGGAGTTAACAAAAAATATTTTTGAAGAAAACGATATCCTAAGAAGAAATCCTGAAACTCGTATTATTATGATTTCAATTTTATTATTATTATAATGTTTGTTTCATCCCTCGCCAAAAATACAGAGTGGGTAGATTTCGATATTTTTGTGCGGTAGATATATTATAGTTGGAAAAAAAAATTACTCACACCTTCTCTCCTTCTTTCAGGAGAAATCTGAAAATCTCTAGATTTTATTCATTCAGTGCATATCCATCAACGACTCATGCATGTTGTTAGATTAGGTAAGGTTAGATTTCAAAGGTCTTGGCCATGACCATGGTTGTTCTATAATTCGATTTGGGACCATAATAATTATCTGCGATCTAAGAGGTTGACAATCATTTCTGTTTTTCATGAATCTGTGTTTTGTACTACAGATTGCATTGGCAATTGGCATTGAAAAAACGATCGTTGCTAACAGAAGCAAGGATTCCCTGAAATTCTATTCTAACTCTTTTGAAATGTGATTGGTAAATATTCAATATGAACCCGAAGGTAGAAATCTAGAGACATGGACCTCTAGTCCTCATCGAATTGTCCCCAAAATTCATATTTAACAGGTCAGTGATGGCCCTTGTATGGTGCGGAGAGGCACCATTGTGTTGAAAGTTTTCGATCTCTGCGCTTGAGCAGTTCAGAGAGAAATCCTCCAATAATATTGTTTCTCCATAAAGACTACCAGCTAAAACGCGGATCCTTTAGGGCACGCCACATATCAAAGCCATATCTCGGTACTGAACGTCAGTATAGCGCTAGGGATTAACATCTGACCCAAAATGCTAGTTATGGCGATCTAATGACCCATCACTGGTGGTGCAAAATTCTTGGGTCGTTATGATCTCTCTAAGAATGTCTAGACACTCATGGATTTTCTCTCAGCTCCAATTACAGAAATTTAGTGAACTTACTTTCTTTCGAATTCGAGGGACGATGTCGAAATTGCAGTTTCTACCTCTATTTCCTTGCACGAACTGAAAAGTTTTACCGTTTTCGCTGCTATTATTTTTATTGTAATTTCTTCTTTATCTCTTATTTAGTATCTTCTCTGTTGGTTAGATTTCGATTTGAACGATCCACAATTGGTAAGATTTTCTTCAAACCCTTGGAAAATAAATAGAAATAGTGCCTTTTAGGAAACCAAATTCGATTTGGCCGTTGCAACTGAATAATACCCATTTTGTAAATAATATTCTCTCATGTAAAATTTCTCATAATTTTGGTAATGATTATTTTTATCTTAAAGGGACCCCTCTCAGAGTGTAACAAATTTTTAGTTGAAATTTCTACTAAAATACGAAAAACAAGCTGTTTGATTTCGATATTCGAAAAAAATTAGTATACTTCAAAACTGAAATCGTAAATGATTATCTATAAGTGTAATAGCACAGATAATTATGGGGGTTACGTTTTATATTTTGAGACGCCACGACACTACAAGGGTGAGAGCTGACAACTTTGTATTATTAAAAATCTTCATCCTTTATCAGTTATGGTCTGACTTCAGTTGAGTCGCTGCTCCCTCGGACTGAACGTGATAAAGACTATTTCTTAACGAAACACGGAACTGTACTGAGAACAAGAGCACGCGATGATCTAATACGATTACAACGTTTGTTTAACTGAAGAATAAAGTCATGTAATCAATTCCACCAACATCCAACAATCAACTTTCCCAACAAACAACGAACTTCTCATAAATAAAACAACGAATAGATCTTTAAGCTTCTTTCTTCAAAACATTCCAACGTTTCGACACCAGATATGTGTCTTCCTCAGGGAACTATAAATAAATTTACACTTGGAGAGGAACAAACCTAAAATGAGACGAATAACATACAAATATTGCTCATATTGGATACTTACATTAATTGAAACATCAAAATGTAGGTAATACAACTTCAAGAAAATCATTAAAATCTTTCGCGCAACAAGGGTAAATAAAAACTACATGTAGGCAATAAAACTTCAGGTTAAAATTATTAAAAATATTTCGCTCAACAAGAGAATATAAAACTACATGCAGGTAATAAAACTTTAAGTTAAAATCATTAAAATCTCTCGTTCACAAGTGACTATCACAACCGGTTAAAACGCAAAAGAAATTAATCGAGCAAAGAAATTCTGTTTTACAAAAAACCTTATGTTAATTGATACATTATCCGTCATATAAATTTCAAAATACATAAAAGAGACATATGTCAATACAAAGTTCATACGCAAGAAAAAGAAGAAAAATCAATGCATACAACGAGACCTCAAACAATATCTAACCTATAAAGCTACGATACGTCAAGCTAAATATAAACAAAACAATCATGAAATTAAGGGGACCAGTCAACAATTATTCGAATATAATTAACTACAACAGGTTTTCAAAAATCCTCCACTCCCGTTTGTAAATTGATACAATTCTCAGTCGTGTGCATATACAATGATTCAAGGGCAAAGACGATTGTCCCTACGTGAGCTCTTATGTAAAATTTTTGCTTCTTTAAAAGAATGACCAGTGTCCAAAGAATGTTAACATAATGAATACTGATCCGGATTCATGTTTTTAATATGATAGTTATAAAGGTGTAATATCCTTCGTAAATATTTTTTAGGGTCTCCCATATAGGCACTCTCGCATGCACCACAATCCACCCTATACACTAGCTCTGATTGGAACTCCCCTGAATCAATAGACTTAAGTTTGGAAAATCTATTCGTGGTTTTAGTTATAAGAAGTCCGTTGTTTGTTGGGAAAGTTGATTGTTGAAGAATAAAGTCTTGAACGGTTGAAGCGCGTATTTGGCGATGAAAGTCCATCACTGACAAGTGTGTTTCGGTGGTATAATGAAGTTAAAAGAGGACAGATATCACTTCGCCAGTGATTGTTGACCGCACATATCAAGGCAAATCCTTGGTGTTGAATCCGTTATAGTCAATTCCATCCTCCATCGATTGTTGTCGTTGGGTGCCCCATACACTGGGCGATTTCCAGAAAGCAGAGCTAGTAAAAATCTCTCGAGAAACTTGAAAATACTAAAAACGTAACAGATGGTGGAGCATACACTTCTCTTTTTAAATTCCTACTCGCCAAGAGAGCCGTGTGTGGAATCACGAAGATGAGCCAACCCGCAGACAATCCCGTTGTTCCCACGGAAAAATATACTAAAACAATCATAATTTCATAGATTCCAAAAGTTGAGAAAGTCTATCACTACTTGTTATACTACGCAGACAATGATCAATTTATTTAATTTTTATGAAGGTTATTAATTAATTTTTCTTGTATTTAAACAAATGAATTGTGCGGAAAGGAAGTATTTAATGGCCACCTAGGTCACCCAATCTATAAATCATTCTGTGGGGTTACCAAATCGAAAGTCTACCAAATTGCAGCTACCATACGTGACGACTTAGAATGCATGAAGCGTTTCGCAGTATAATCTCTTGTAAAATAAATCAATTCATTCTGGACGAAAACACAATATGAGTTGAATACTTAAAATATTTATTTTGGTAGAATTACGTCCAGGACATATGGAAATTGTTTATCTCCACTAACCAATTAATTAAGAATCGTACAGCGATACAAGACGCTTAACAATTTTAAAAGATCTAAATTCTGTTAGAAATTATTGCAAATATTAGGTATAGAACATAATGCTAACAATGCTATTCGACTATGTAGAGAGGTACCTCAAGTTTATTTCTTGTACCTGTCATAGTTTGTGTGCTACTGATTTTAAAATTGGCTCATTTTCAAGCTTTGCCTGTATTTTATTGGGTGTTTGAGATATTGACATAATTCATCCCTTCTAAATAGACACCTTTCAACTTCTTCATTTTTTCACTCACTGAGAACTTCTCAAAAATATAACAGTTTATTTTTGATCTCCATTATTAACGTCACGAAATGAACTTCATTATTTTCTTCCTATTCGGCTGTGTGTAGTCATGGTATCGTAAAGAACAAAACTATCATCAAAGTGTGTTTTTTAATTCTGATGACTTTCGTTTTATCGGAAATACACTTCGTGTCGATCAATATGGATAATATTCTTCAAAATTGTTTTACTGATTTTATTTCGGACGAAAAATGTTTTTTCGTCAGTACTTCGTGGTGGTGGTTAGCTCGTACGGGTATGGTAGTTTCTAACAGTTAGGTTTTCGTTATATATATAAAAAGGCTTATTACTGATAATGCCTTACCAAAAAATTAATGCAAGAGAACACACCAACATGATCCGAGAAATTAATCGTAGCGCACAACGCAGCAGCAGCTTACTCTCACTTTCAATGTCACTCGAAATGTTGTTAGCTAGGCAGTTAGAATATTTCGTGGAGGTGCCAATATAACTCTCGAGGATTGTGAAATGCGCTTCACTACCCCCATACAAGATTAGTGTTCTGACCTTAACTCTATCGAGCAAACATTAAGTGGTTCACAAAAGAAAATTCATGTAAGAGGCAACACATCGCTAGATAGGTTGGATGGCGCAGGTTCTGCGAGGAGGTCGAAAGTACCCCCATCAGTGCAAGGCTGGATAGGGTTCTCGCCAGAGGCCCCGATGGTTGTAAAAAGGCCAAAAAAGGACGATTGGAAGAACACAAGAACGATCATCAAGCCCGAAGCAATCAGGTAGGCGGTTCGCTCATTTAAGCCATTCAAAGCTCCTGTAGAGGATGGCATCATACCTGCCTTATTACAACAGGGGGTGGATGTCCTTCTCCCATACCTCATTAGGCTCTTCCGGTCGAGTCTTGCCTGGAATGTTGTCCCGACCAGCTGGCGAAGAGTCAGGGTTGTTTACATCCCTAAGGTAGGGAAATCGAACTCACAACCGAAGTCGTTTAGACCGATTAGTCTTACGTCTTTTGTTTTGAAAACCCTGAAGAAGGTGTTAGATGGATACATCAGGACCGAGGTGTTATCGCTGAGGCCTCTGAGTGAACATCAATACGCCTATCAAAAAGGTAAATCAACCGATCTAGCACTTAACAACTTAGTCGGGAGGATCACACAATCTCTGGACCGCAAGAAGACTGCAGCTGCAGCCTTCATAGATCTTGAAGATGCGTTTAATGCCGCCCCCACTGACTCACTGTGTGGGGGTGTGAGAGCCAGAGGAGTACCAATTATTATTGCGGAATAGATTAGTAACATGCTAAATGTCAGAGTGATCCACACTTCACTGAAAAGAGAAGTAGTCACTTTTGTGGCTGACAGGGGCTGCCCACAGGGAGGAGTACTATCCCTTCTGCTGTGGTCTCTGCTAGTTGATGACCTTCTGGCAATAATTGGCGCACTGGATGTTTATGTACAAGCATACGCTGATGATATAATCAATTCAGGGGTGGTGTGAAGGAGAGAAACTTAGCATAAACCCCTACAAAACCCTAATGGAACCGTTTACCAGGAAGAGGAGGATATTTATTTCCCCCCGACCTTGGGCGGGGTGTTTATTCCGGTTGTGGAAGAAACGAAATATCTAGGGATGACCCTGGATAGTAAACTCACGTGGAATTCGCACCTGGAAAACGCAATTCACAAGGCTAGACGTTCCCTATGGGCATGTCAAAGGACCTGTGGAAGAAAGAAGAAAGTGGGGTCTTGTCCCAAAGCAACTCCAGTGGTTATTTGTGATGGTGGTTAGACCACGTATTACGTACGGCCGCATTGCTTGGTGGGAGTGCAGTCTTAAGAAGCAGTGCCAACTCAAGCTCTCTAAATTACAGAGAACAGCCTTCATGATGATTACAGGAGCCTTTCGCTCTACACCCACTGCGGCCATAGAACTGACATTGGGCCTTGCCCCTCTCCATCTTGTGATAAGAGGAGTGACTAGAATGGCTTTCTATAGATTCCATCATCTTTTCCGTAATGAAGCGGGTAACTTCGGCTTTGTGCCTGGCGCCCTACAGTCTGAAATTGAGAACAATGAAGTGCTGAGTATGAGGTCGGACATAGCAACACCTAAAACCAACGTGGAGAGGCCATTCCAGATCATCATTCCCGATAGACAGGAATGAATCAGCTCCAAGGACCGTCTACTTGAGGGTCCCTATTGGTATACGGATGGCTCAAAGACTACGAAAGGTGTTGGAGCTGGTGTCTACGGTCGAGGTGCCGCCAAGGAACAGTCGATCTGTCTTTCAAGCAGAAATATTCGCCATTGACCACTGTGCTAACCTCTTGCCTGCGGGAGGATTAACAAATAGGTTAATTAAAATCCTCACCGATAGCCAAGCTGCACTGAAAGCATTGGCATCCGATACCTGTACTTCACTTATGGTGCAGGAATGTCGCTCTACCCTTTCCAAACTAGGAGAGCGGAGCAGGCTCCGTCTAATATGGGTTCCTGGCCACTCGGGCATTGAGGGGAATGAGAAGGCGGACCCATTGGCCGCTCGAGGAACTAACCTGGAGTTCATAGGACCGGAGCCTAAGCTCGGAATTCCCCTTTAAACTGCAAGGATGTAAAACAACCGATGGCTGGACTTGAGGGTACGTGAGTATTGGATAAGCCTCCTAGGACTCAGAAACGCTCGACGTGCCATCAGTGGACCTTCCACTACAAAAGCCAAAACCTGGCTTAAACTCTCTAGGTTGGAACTGAGAGTTTTAACTGCCATATTAACGGGGTACTGTCACCTCAGGAAACACCTAAATAAATTAGGATTGGTTGAGGATCCTTCATGTAGGCTATATGAAGAAGATACAGAATCAATGGAACATGTTATGTGCGAGTGCCCAGCAGGGGACAGGGTCAGGATGGAAGAACTCCTCCTTTTATGTAAGATTCGTTTCATTTTATCCCTGTCATATCTACTAATCTTCACACTTTTAGAGACATTAACAAGCCTAGATGCTACAGAATTTGGATTCATATAGGACGAAGTTTTTGAAACGGGATCAGCATTGCCTAATTTCCTCAACAAATCCTAGGAACTTCTACTAGAATGACGAAAATTCATAGCATTCATCAACTCAGTCCATTTATTCTTTCTACTATCATTCTAAGAACTAAGGAGTGCATCGGCTTTCTCTCTGGAAGGATTTTGCTGATAATCCTTATAAAAAACATTTGATTAATCTGACCACCCAGGTATATAATCCTTTCGAAAGCCTCTGGAAATATGTTTTGTAGCAACATTTTTGACAACTCCTATAAACCGGAAATAATTGCTTGGCATACGTTGTGGATTCTCGTCAGCCCATGCATCTCTCAGGGCATTCACATTAAAATCAAACTTTCCTAGTTTATTCAAGCTGGTTCGTTTTCATAAGAACGCACGGTTCATACAGCTTCTACACTCCCTTTGGGGTATTTTGAGATTGTCTTTCATAGAAACACAACTGATGAAGGAGATATTCTTCGAATAAGCTAGACTTCTCAAGGCGTTTTGGAAGGTCAATATTGTGCATCGATTCCGAAATTCGTAATGAGTTTCTCTATCGATATATAGGGTGCGCCAGAGAAAAACGGACAATCTTTTCCGTTATACCTTTCGCAATTCTAGAGCTAGATCATTCGTTCTTACTTCTTTGGAAAGCCAAAGGACTGGGGTTTTCAAAAATTGTATCGAAATTTCACTTCTGGTGAAATCCAATATGGCTAACTCATTCGAAAATGAGCAATATTTCAAGATCGCTGGAACGTTTCTTTTCACTAAAAAAATCGAATGGGGCATTCAGACGATAATTCAGTCTTTTCTGAACAATTTGACATATTGATCTTAAACATATTCCAAGAATTGGTAAAAGAGTAGCGTGAAGAATTTTTCTCATTCTGATTTTCAGCTGAAATCGAAATTAGTTTTTCAACTCATGGCGTTGGAACTCCTGAAGTTGATGTGTTTTTCATGGATGTTCTAAGAAAACAAAGAACCATATTTTACTAAAATCAACCTTATATTTGATTTCCGTTCGAATTCAAAAGGGCCGACTTCCTCAAATATTAACAATTTTCCCGCTCATTAAAAAATTTTTCGCGGTTGCAATGAATCAACTGTGTAATTCAATCACTAGATTGAACTTTTCCCATCATTTTGAGGGATCGAACTCGAATATTGATTCAGAATTGTGCCAATTGTCGTCAATAATGTTTCTTTTCTTCACCATCATATGCACCTCCCGTTGTGAAACCTCTGAACATAGACTGCATGAATTAACTCTATAATAAACGAAAAATAATGAAATATCATCGAATTTTAGACGACCTCTGGTTTGAACTCGAATTTTATCTTGATGTTGCTTGTTTTTGATGTTTGAGATTGTTAACAATGGTTTTAACAAATGATAATAAGCATTTCATTGAATGTTTATTTGTGCTTGGCTAGGCCAATTTCCAGCCCCTAATTACAAAAGAAGTACAATTTATGATCTTGAGGAAAAATTTCGGACAACAGGGTCATTAGGAAGAAGATCAGGATGACTGTTCCCCAAATAACTCAGAGATGCCAACTGTTAAAAACATCTGCGAGAATAATAACACGACATGATTCTGTTTAACAAATTACATGGGTAAAAACATTCAACAGAAAGAACCAAGTACTCACAATGGAATATGACCACAACCATCTGCATCCGTCTTCTCCAGCTCTCTATGGATCTCGAAATTACTTGTTGATCACGATTGTTCCAAAATTCTTGAATTTTTTGCTTCAGCTCCTCACAATCATTGAAAATTATACAATTTTTATACAACATTTCTTCCAAATGACCCCACAGAAAATAGTCGCACGGATTAAGATCGGGACTATTTGGGGGCCATTGTTCTGGTTCGATGATATCCAAAATATTTCGATTTCAGCTGAAAATAAAAATGAAAAAAATTCTTCACGCTACTTTCTTACCGATTCTTGCAATATTTTTAAAATCAATATGTCAAATTGTTCAGAAAAGACTGAATTATCGACTGAATGTCCCATTCGAATTTTTTAGTGAGAAAAGAAACGTTTCAGCGACCTCGAAATATTGCTCATTTTCGAATGAGTTGGTTGGATTTCACCGGAAGTGGAAGTTCGATACAATTTCTGAAAAACCTAGTCCTTTGGCTTTCCAATGAAGCAAGAACGAATGATCTAACTTTAAAATTGCGAAAGTTATAACGGAAAAAAATTTTCCGGTTTTCTCTGGCGTACCCTATACATTCTGTCAAAAGAGTACCGGGAATTGGTCAGTGAAACACAAAATATTTATTTAAACCAAATTTATTGTGTCGCCTTCGAAGTAGGCCTCTTCCGAAATATTAAATTTACTCCAACAAATAATCCAATCATCAAAACAATTTCCAAACGAAGATAAAGTAACATATATATTTTATACATTAAACAATTTCAAATTGTGGAATGTATAAGATATATTTTACTTCATCTTCATCGAAAATGAATTTCCATAAATAAATGAAGCATCAATCTTACTCATTAGAACATTTTCCAAACGCTTTTTCCGGAATCGGGTACCTCTATGTGGTAATTTGAGTTTTGGAAAAAGGAAAAAGTTGATCAGAGCCATATCAGATGAAAACGGTGGTTGTTCAATGGTAATTGTTGAGTTTTGGCCAGAAATTCATTCACAATGATAGCCTTTTGAGATGGGGCAGCATTGTGATGCAAAATCCATGAGTTTTCCTCACGCGATTTAATTAAAAAAAAAAAGTTCAGATCTTTTGGAACTAGTCGAGCGGCAACGCGTTTCATACTTAAGTATCGTTGACAATGAAACGATTTGATTCGTGAGACACAGAAAGTTCATTGTCTATCTGTCCCAAACTTAGATGACGATTTCAATTACCGTTGCTTTTACCTTATCGGTGTTAACTTTAGTGATGGCCGGCTAGAGCGAGGAAAATCTTCCACCACATCTCGGCTGCTGTTGAATGCACTGTTCCACTCATATACATGTGTTTTTGATACAGCAGATTCACCGTGAGCCTTCTGTAACATTTTCAACGATTCGGCATCCGAAATTCCATTTACAATGCAAAATATGAAACAAATTCTTTGTTCGATATTTTATCCTTTTTAAAAGTCGAAAACCGAGCACTGTTAGCGGACTAAATGACAGATTGTGTTCAAACTTAGTAGTGGCAACAAAAAAATTTGGACAATCGTTTTGAGCAGATTCTTTCAATAATAAATTCTCAATTCTTTTTTCACAGAATGTAAACTGAAAATACCTTATTCATCTAAAAAGTCTTAAGGTATTATCTTCAGGAGTAAAATATCGAAAAAAGTTATCTGCGCTTCTGATTCAGCGTGAAGAGTTGAAGCAGTATAAATTTCATAATTTCAGATCGAACCCTCTAAATTTCTGCGTCAACTTTTTTACATTCATCACATTTTTAATCAGATCATGTAAAACAAAATTATAAACCAATTACACGCTAAATAAACACCCGTAGATAATCTCTTTATCAAGCATATCAGAGTACAGGAACTAGAACAGCATGTATCTGCAGATCTGGCTATTATAATGCTGAGCAAATTAAATTAAAAACACTTTCACGCAATAATTTATGCAATTTCCCACGGTATCTTTGCCTCGCGAGACTGGTTTCCTCTCAATCGTTTAAACTTGATCTTGCACTGGAAAAGAATTAGTGGATCAACATAACCTCATAATACAACTGGAGGAAATGATAGATTTACCGCGTCGTAACAGCCTCATTAATTCTGCATCTAGTGAAACTGGTATCTTTTATTTCAACTCTTCCCTGGCTGGGAAAAATATACTTCTGTCTTCTTTCCGGAAATTTGCTGACTTGAAGAGTTAAAATGCCTAGGCGTTAAAAAATTGACATTCTGAACTATTGCGATTACAAGGTTTGTTCAAAAATTGACTGCACAAATTCTGATCGGCTTCATCTTCTCTTAAATAGATTATTGATGATTTCTGCTAATAGCGTATTCGTCTTTTTCAATAACAAAATTGAGAATTTTGCGTATTACACACTTGTTACACTTTATTTTTTTTCAAATGTACATGACTTCAACAAAAGAAGCTCTCCCCTTTATCTATCTAGGAGTACAGCAGTGTCGACGTCCCCGTAAATTCGTCATGGAAGTCTGAATTTAAGTAACAAGAGAAAATATTAAAACTATCTATAATCCCTTATTTACAACTGAACCTCATACTTTACGATCTATTGAAAAGCAGATTTCCTTGATTTTATTACTGGTACAATTACCAAAATTCTTTTAGTGGACACAGATACTACAAATTTTGGATTCAGATTATGTTGAGCTTATAATCAAAGAAAAAATTGAAAAAAACCTCAAAATTTATCTTTTCTATGAAACATTTATATTTTTTTGCCGTCTTCCCTGGCATTCTTTCTTCGAAAATCTTTAGTCTTGTATCTTTATCAGCCATTGGAGCAATCGAGTATTGACGAAATGGACGACATCCTCATTATTTATAAGTTTCTGGTGTTCTCGATTTCTCCAGTCACCACCATCACAGATGGTTATTCTGAGGATCCATTATAAACTTTTTAACACCGTCAAATTCATAATTACCGACATTCTGACCTCGGAATATTCATTTTAGCATTTTTGATGACGAGACAGTGAGGCTTTGGCTTCGTTTAATCTTCAAGTCCAACTCTTCGCTTCAAGCTTAATTTCAATGAACATATCTTTTACTTTTTTAATGCCAAAATTTTCTGCGTACCAAAATATCTGGCTGGATGTAGTGGATAGAAATCCTATCGATCCAACACGCTTTGCAACCTTGTTGAAGAGTCATACCGATTAGCCAAGTAGACCCGTTGAAAACCTCTCTGAAGTATTGAATCCACTTATTCATTATAAGCTTCCCTCCTCCTAGGGTCTTGCCATTTCTTTCTCTACATTGATCCACTTTCCTTCCGAACCTCCCCTTTGTTTTCTCTACAAATTAAAAACAGTCCTTTGTTGACAGTAAAAGACTAGAACCGACTGAGAGCCACCAGAATGATCCAAATTGCGCAACGGTATCGTCTGATGCGTTTTTTCATGCATTGTTGGCACTGTAAATCTCGTTTGCTGATCCCGTTTGCGCTAGAGTTAAAACAAGAACATATATGTGCATTTGACTGTTAATGTATCATGCTTGCTTATAAAGATTGAAAACTGAAAATATAACGATGGCGAACAATATACTACATACAAGCACAACCGTGTTCATCCATAGAGCTTTCATAGAAAATTCCCCAAAGGGATTGTGAGTATGTGGTCCCTCTTCTAGGCCAAAATACGCCTTCATACTCGGTAAGAATGTCTTCTGTGTAAACTATCACTAGAAGATATTATTTCTGAAAGCCGTTGTACATCGATACATCGAACAAATGAACAAGTGTACTTAGAAAAAAATACAGATCAAACAAAAATATGAAAAAGATTGTGGAAGACCAGGATTTTCCCCCTGTACAAAATACAAATTTTCCAGTGACTTCCAAAACGTAGAAGAAATAATAAAAAGAAGAAGAGGTAAGTTGAAAGCACCAACCAAAGAAGAGGAAGAAGCTAAACATCCTGCCGGACAAATCAAATCGTCTGCCGAGCAGACCTACATCTTGAATGGGATCTTATGCCTCTTTGGGCATCAAAGCAATACGACCTTGAAATATAGAAGATGAGATTGATAGTCAGATGGAAAGCAGGATAAGAAAAGTTGGTGGTAAGAGGATCCCAGTAACCTCGACGATATACCCAAGAGCTTCGAGGAGTTATTAGAAATAGACGACCCCCCTATTACTTCAATTTCAAATGCTGACGACATACCCATGATTCCTCGAAGGAGTAACCGAGCTAGAACTTTCAAGATGGTTGATTTCGTCGTAATAAAGTTCTGGAAAAACTCTTTTTGGTCAAAGTGGTCAAGCTGAGTGATACATTCTCAGCTCTATAAGGCCATCTGAAAAGCATTGTAGTTTGTGACTGAGTACATTATCAATAAAGTTTTGATGGGTAACTTTAGAACTTCGCCGACCAAAATATACCGACCGAAAATATATCATAAGGTTGCCCCACTCGACGGGGCAAGATTGTGGCAAATTTCAACCTAAATATATCTGTTTGTTTTGAGGAATCAGATTTCAAAAGCATACTTCATTGAAACGGTATGCCACTATCCTATTCAATTTATGTTGATAATTATATAGTAAGCGGATGAAAAGGAACCCCAATGTACTGTTCATAACATCTAATAAGATTTGTGTGACTTGAATTTACTAACCTCGAATGGAATAGGATTGAATTTTAGGAAAGGGGGCTGAAATTTCAAGATGTATCAATTGTTCCTTACATTATTGGCTTAACACTAAATTCAAAGTTTTAAGTTTCTGTGTTCACCACAAGTACCTTAGCAATTTGATTTTCTTCGAGTATGTGTTCTACTAGAGATAGTTCGTAAACTTGAAGGTTGTAAGGTATGCTAGTATGTTATATGAGAATATAGCTAGTTTTGCTATGTTTTCTTGTTCACTGAAACTTCTAGTTTCTTCTTTCATCCACCACGAACTCCAAAGGGAATCGGAAATGCCGTAATTGCTTCTAGAACAGGAATTTACTGCTGTATGTCCTGTTCGACTTCTTGCGAACATTACTTGCCTGCAGAATCAGACAACTGAATGATTGAAACAATTAATTCAAATTGAAGTGAATAATGAAACAATAAAATCATTATTCATATCATGAGAAGAACCAGAGCAGTTCTTACAATAACAACTAATATTTTTAACGCTTTATATTTATCACTCCTCAAACGGGAAGTTTTCAAAACAGTTGTTTTCTTTAATCTAATGATTCTTTTTTTTTTGCTTAAGTAACGATTAACATACAGAATCACAAGCAACGCAACCGCTATTAAACAATGATTATCAAAGTCTATCTTCATTATAACAAGCCTAATCGCTCAATAAGTATACGATGACTGTCTTTTCTGGAGGACAAATCGAATTGGATATTGTGCAAAAAAAAACGATCAACAGTCGCAATCAATCTTACGGCCACAAAAATGACTAGACTCATTTGTCCGATTAAGATTTAGGCGTTTAGCAGTGATTAGACCGAGATTTTAATGAATTAATATTGGACAGACGCTTCGAACTGGTTTCAAAAGTAGGTGTCCATCTTCCTGCGCTTATTAATCAGTCTAAAGGTTTGGATACACAGACGGCGCGAAATAAATACGTCTAATGTGGCGTTCGTAACTAATTACGAATTATTATAAGTTTCTGGCGCCCGACATTGATTCTATCAGACCATGAACTTCGGCGTCTAACGTGGACTCATTTATCTATTACAACGTTTTACTCAATTTTTATATCACAACGTTAAGCATCCCCTCTTAATTCTCGAAAATCAAGACAGCAACTTCGTATTTCATCAAAGTTTTTCAACATTTTCGGTTCACAAGATTCATCTTTTTGAAGAAGAAACTATCCCTCCAAAAACATTCTGTAAAAAACTAGCGAAGTCTCGATGGAGCTGCTTGTTTATCTCTAAAAAATAATGAAATCTATACAGATAGATAATAGATCCATGGCATTTAGTGAATAACTTTCAATATGCCAATATTAATGTATTTACGAAAACATAATGAAGTTCCTTCCAAAAGAAATATATACAGAAAAACCTCTCACCTGTTTATAGCATCTCAAATGTCACTATTTTTGAGCTACTCTTGATTGATTTTATATAGACTCTTTTTATTATGGATTTAACATTCAGGGCTGTGAAATTACCAAAGCGTCGAAATCAGTTAGGATAACCTCCAATTGTAAATGTGAAGTATATTATTTCTTCAATATGCTGTAACGAAACATATATTTAAACGAATAAAATGAACAATGAATCAGGTTCACTTACCTCTGAAACATTACTTTGAAATTATAAAATGAAAATAACCTAGATCATACTGTGATACTTGACAGACGAATGTTACTGAAGCCAACCAATCTTTCGTCAGAGTTCGGCCCGTTTCGTAGAAAGAGGGTATTGAGGGGATATGGTTGTTCGGCGATTGTTTCTTCGAAATATAGAGGTCTCGGGAATGGTTCCAAATTGGAAAATTAAGTCGTAGAATGGCGATTTCTTTTCACGAATGTATTGCCGAGATATGTACGAATCTTTTGGTACCCGAATTAAACCTCATGGTAACCACATATAAGTAGGACGGATGAAAGAAAACTCGCAATTTTCACAGCTCGAATATTTTACATCTCAGTTTTGGCGAAACTGAGTGGCGGGAGTAAGTTTGAACCGCATTCGATTTCTGGAAGAGATTACTTTGAACGTTTATTCATCGATTAAATCTTGGATTTAGGAAAGAAATAAGTAGAATTTCTAATAGGCTTAATATCGCAATATACATCGACGGAGGATTTCGCGAGAAATTCGATCTAGAAATACGTTTTTGAACGGCTCGAAAACGACTATTTTCTTCAGAACGGTTCGGAATATCGAAAAGAGACTACGCTATCGGAAGGATGGATTTTTCTTTTTCTCTGGAATTTTTGGCCCGATTTCAACCAATGCGGCCCCGGCCCACTTTCTTCTCCTTTACTCGACGGGCCTTAGCGCCGCTCTCGGACTTAGATAGGACTCGAACGGGGAGTCGTCGGACGGAGAAAACTCCCATCTATCCGAAAAAATTGTCCACTATTCGAAAAAAAATTCCCTGCCGAAAAAATCGCCTCCCGATACCCAGAACTTTACCCCGCCGAATCCTCTCATTTGTCTACGCCCCTTTCTTACGGTTTTAGTATAGTTGAACTTGTCATCAGCTGAAGATGGTCGAGGGACCGAAACTGCAATCCTAATTTTCAATTAATCTTTTGTGATAGCATAATACAAAGTTTAATTTCTTATTATCATCGCAATCATTTTGTCGAATACTACATTTTTATTATCATAATGTAAAACGAACCGATGCGAGCGATTCATGCATGAATTCATTGTTTTTATCGATTGTTTTATTTCATTCTGAAAAATAGATTTTTCGTCATTTAATCGCAGCGGGGAAATTGAAGAAAGAAGAATGTATCTATGGATATAAATAGTTCAAATATATCACGCAGGTTACTTGAGTTCAGTTTCTCATAAGAATCAACTTTAACACAATCACACAGAAGAAGCATTCCAGATGACATGGAATTGAATTCAGCAGTAATTTAATGTCTCTCAAATATCTCAAATCGTCCTCAGCACAGGTGCAGGCCTTGTCAACTTAAATAACCAATGTGGAAATAATAACAGAGCAATAGTTCAGCATTAGTCTTGTGATGAAATGGTTTACCCATTGAGTATGTTTTATGTTAGTTTCAGTTACAATCACTGTTGATCATGCCTTATTTCTGAATCAGAATGCACAAATAACGAACGAAATGCTGTGAATGTATGCAGGCTTAACTGAATTTCATTCCATAAATGTTTGAATTAGATATCAAGTTTCCATTTTTGAGCGCGTATTGTCGCTTTCGTATGAATATTCTCACACTCATCGTCGAATCCGAATAATAAAACACATCACAAGAGCAAACACAACAAAAACGGTCATCACTCGTCATTAGTACCTCGATATCCAAAAACGACACAACAGAATAACCATTGTAAATATTCCCACTTTGTGCGTACACTTTATGGTATAAAAATGTCATTTCAATTAAGGTCACTCGCATGGGAACTAGAAACAAACGATGTCGAAGACAAGATGACTTCCCATTAAGGCGAAATCGAGTCAATGTGAGTTATCGCTGCACATTTTATGGACGAAGACAATGGGAGCGAGAAGTCCACAAGAGGTTAGAATAGGTTTTCAACTTTTCCAATCCCGTTTTGGTGCGTTCCTTATAAAACGCAATAGAAACGTTCATTTACGCGAAATGAACTGCCATACCATACAAAAGCGTGCACGTGTTCCTGGAACGCACCCCCGGTCTCTTCTGTGACTCAAAGAGAATCGACTATTGTATCGTTAGATAGTGGGGTTGCGTTATAAATGCTACTACGATAGTGTCACCAATAATGAACGTAATTCTAAGTTCACAGTGTGAATAAATAATTGAAAATGTCATTCTAAATAACAGACACATTTTTAAATGAACTTGTTCCGAATAAATATACCATCTAAAACCTCGAATGTTTTTTGGGCATTAATGCGATGTAGTTCGGTCTATTGTTTAAACTCACATCACTCATTTCACTATATTAAGTCGAGTCCGGTTCAAGAAAATCATTATAGGGAGAAACTTATGTCAAAATCGGTTCAAAGTCGCGTTTGCAATTTCATTCACATAAGGTTAATCATATCACTTATTGTTTTTCGACCTGTATCAACTATCCAAGAAACCAATTTATTTTTCACTGATTTACTGAATTTAGCCATTCAAATTTTCACTGGAAGACAGCTATATAACCTGGATGCCCGAAACAAGGATGGCCGATGCGTTTCTCAGCGCGCGATGATGTAAAATCTGTTAGTTTGGATCTAGTAGAATATGAATGTTCGATAGGGCTGACAGGAATTTTTTTTGTGAATACTTGTACGACTAACTTAAAAAAATGAAGTTGTCTCACATCAATTTCTCTAGTGTAACCGAATAAAGCCTCATAGATTATTTTCGAGAAAAATTTCTGAATTACCTGAAGTTGCTTAATGTGGCAATCGTAGGCAGCTCTCCCCATCCAATGTTTCCATACGTCAGTTGTGATTGCACGAGAGCGTAATTTTTTTGTCACAAACTCAGAATGATAATTCCACCTCATGTGGCAATCTACGAGAATGCCTAAGTATTTTACATATCCTTGTTCTGCCTCATTTATAACAGTATCATGCGCGGTGTCGTCAAGACATAATAGGATTTGCTTCCTTACGCGAGTAACTTTCAGATGAATGAAAAGAAAAAAGAATTTAGAGGCCCTACTTTTGGGAGTCCAGATTCATCAGACACGAATGGTAAGTATTGTGTTTTTCTGGGGTTAAGCGTTGATTTACTATACTATAGCCATGTTATAACTTGTTTGAGATCATTTTCAGCGATCTCTTTTATATCCTTCCAGCTATCAGCCCGGCAGAGAACGGCAGTGTCATCAGCAAAACTGATCACCCTGGACCGATTTCACAATGTTAGAAGTGTATTAATTGTACATGATGAAGAGAAGCGGTCCTAGTACCGTTCCTAACGGAACACCAAATGTAGCAACTCTTTCTGTTCTTATTTTATCCCCAATTTTCACTACTTGTGTTCTGCGATTTAAATAGTCTTTCAGTTATTGACATATCTTTCCCCTTAATCCATAGTGGTGTATTCTCTGTAGCAATTTTTCATGTGAAACCTTGTCGAAGGCTTTCGACAGATCCAGAAAGACAATGAGAAGTGGTATATTCTTATCCATGCTACCATATATGTATTGTGTGAGATCTCTAATTGCATCTTCTGTCGATTTATTCCTCCTAAATCCGTAGTGGTGTTCTAAAATAATTGTATGCTTATCCAAGAACTGTACCATGTGAGCTGCGATTGCTTTTTCCATTATTGTTGAGTAGTTCGACATAAGTGAAATAGGTCGGTTCTATCTCCCTCTTTATAAACAGGTTTGACACTCCTTTTTTTGAATGCTCAAAACATTCATTCAAAATATAAGAATATACGGTAGATATTTGTTTTTTAATTTCCTTGAGTGTTTCCGCACGAATCCTGTCAACTTTAGCTCATTTACAATTTTCTTAATTTCACCTTCATTTGTGGAGTTGAGATAAAAACTATCTTTCAGGTGGAATGTATCCTCTACAGGCGACACCGGATCCGTCATTTTGTCCGCATAAGTCTTTCTCAATTCACTGAAAAATTTATTCAACGAATCTGCGATCTGGCTCTGGTCAGTTAAAACAAGATTTTCTTCTTTTTTCATACAGCTTATTTCTGTTTCAGAAGTATTTTTATTGCACAGTTTCTTTACATGTTTACAAATAGCAGAGGATTCATTGTTGTTTTTTTCGATATACTTGTGTAAATATTCTTTTTTCGCAGAGTTCATAAGTTTTTGCAGTTTGTTGCCGTAAGCTGAATATTCCTGTTCTAACTGTTGATTATTCGGATTCTGCTGTAGTTTCTTTTCATTGACAGAATTTAGGAGACCTTTGGTTATCCACCCATGTCTAGAAGTTTGCTTGTTATTTTTCATGACTACAGGCGTGTTGTTTTCCTGATATTTCAATAAATTTAGACATATTCCTGCCAGGATTCTTTTCATCGAGGTAATAGGAGGCTGGAATGGCTTTTTACAGATTCCATCATCTTTCCCTTCATGAAGCGGGTATCTTCGGCTTTGTGTCTGAAGCATTACAGTCTGAAATCGAGGACAATGAAGTGCTGAGTATGAGGCCGGACATAGCAACACCTAAAACCAACATGGAGAGGCCATTCCAGATCATCATTCCCGATAGTAGGGAATAGATCAGCTCCAAGGACCGTCTACTTAAGGGTCCCTGTTGGTACACGGATGGCTCAAAAACGGAAAAAGGTGTTGGAGCAGGTGTCTATGGTCGAAGTGCCGCCAAGGAACAGTCAATCTGTCTTGGTGAGCATACGACTGTCTTTCAAGCAGAAATATTCGCCATTGACCAATGTGCTAACCTCTTGCTTGAGGGGGGATTAACAAATAAGTCAATTACAATCCTCACCGATAGCCAAGCTGTACTGAAAGCATTGGCATCTAATACCTGTGCGTCACTTATGGTGCAGAAATGTCGTCTCACCCTTGCCAAACTAGGAGAGCGGAGCAGGCTCCATCTACTATGAGTTTCTGGTCACTCGGGCATTAAGGGAAATGAGAAGGTGGACTCATTGACCGCTCGAGGAACTAACCTGGAGTTCATAGGACCGGAGCCTGGGCTCGGAATATCCCTGGAAACTGCAAGGATGGAAAACAACCAATGGCTGGACTCGAGGTTACGTGAGCAATAGGATGAGCCTCCCAGATCTCAGACACGCTAGACGTGCCATCAGTGGACTTTCCACTACAAAAGCCAAGGCCTGGCTTAAACTCTCTAGGCTGGAACTGAGAGTTTTAACTGCCATACTAACGGGGCACTGTCGCCTCAGGAAACACCTAAATAAATTAGGATTGATTAAGGATCCTTCATGTGACTATGTGAAGAAGATATAGAATAAATGGAACATGTTATGTGCGAGTGCCCAGCTGGGGACAGGTTCAGGATGGAAGAACTTGGATCTTGCAAACGAAGCTGACTGAGCTCATTAAGCTCTCCCTATGAAACTCGTATCCTTTACGAGAAGGATGGAGCTCGTGGATGAAATCTAGGACAGAGTGTGCCACAATAGACCACTACGTCGCAGTGGCCGGGCTTCTAGGAAGCCCTCACTCAAATAATAATAATAATAATAAATTTCTTCATCGTACAACCATTTTTCAATTTCAAGGTCATACCTAACATATTGAAATTTGTTTTGTTGATGTATTTGTTGTTTGTTGTTCTGCTTCTAAAGTTATGAAAGCAGGTTGATGATCTATTATATCATAGTTGATTATAAAGACTTTTGAAGCAATATCAGAAGCTTAAGGCCTTTTTTACTATAAAAAAGTGATCTAAGCACGATCTGCTCTGCGGGCGCGTATATTTTTTTATCGAAAAGGTGAAGCCGAAATTACCCATTCTATTTTTGTAATCTTCCACATTAGTATCATTTCGTTGCAATAAATTAACATTCATATCTCCTCTGATCACATGGTAATCGCAGCATGATGCATCAATCCTACTCAAATATTCAGATAAATTCTCATTGAACGTTTCCACAGGGGAACTTGGTGAACGGTATATAGATGTTATTTTGAATAAATTGTTACCAAACTTAAATTCTACTTCTAAAGCTTTTACATCTCCTAGGTCAACCACTATATGTTTAAATTTTAGGGTTGATTTGACATATACTAATATGCCATCGTGGCTATTATATTCACCGTAGTTATATGCACAATTATATCCGGACAACCTGAACAAGTTGAAATCGTCTAAAGTGAATGTTTCACTGAGTATTAAAACATCGAATTCATGCGATAGCTGCGACAGATTTCTTGAATGGGACACCCTATATTTTGTTTCATTTTTGATTTTTTGAGGAAAAATAAAGATGAGTTTGTTCGAAATTCCGCATACCTATCTTAAATAGTTTCCGAAATATTTGGCATTTTTGTAATTTGAAAACTTTCAGAGCTTCAGATGTTCAACAATTGTGATAGTAATTGTTGTTGCTTGAACATATGACTAATTTTGTTGATATATGTTTCACAGAGTGTTCGAAAACAATTTTTGAATTTGGGACTCATTCAAATCTCATTAAACTTTTTTTTCAAATGGCATACTTCATCTAAAGGGTCGAATAGGTGCTATTCCAATACCTTTCGAATGGAACTTAGGTTCCCGATACCTATTTTCAACGGTTTCGAAGATATTCGAAAGTTCATTCATTTTCAAGAAATAATTCAATTTTTCATTCCAATTTCTATTTGAACCGATTGTTGCCACAGAAGAAAAACCCGAATTAATTGAAATAATTCCTGTGTTTAATTGCCATGAATTGTAACCTTCCAACAATTATTGAGTGAAAAAATGACAAAAACATTCCAGTTCATAACATCGCATCAACTCATACTTCAAAATAATATTAAAAACGAAACATTTGCAAAACAAAGATACAAAGACTCTCCATATCATTTTTTACATAGGATGTTCAAAATGAATGATACACAATGTTAACCTGTCTTCAAATGATCTTCTAACGTTATCATCGTTGGCGGAGTTAGAAATATATACCCCCATAGGGAAAAGTCAAGGCAAGTTAGATCAGGCGATTCTGCAGACCAGTTTCGGAATCCACCTCTATCGATCCATTTATTAAGAAAGTAAATAAAATTCCGCACATTGGCAGTAAAATCTTGAGGAGCTCCGTCCAATTGGAACCACATTGATTGCCTTACGTCGATCGTCACATCTCCTAACAATTCTTGTAGACGATCACGAAGAAATCTGAAAATATATCTTCGTTCAAGTGCTCATCGAAAAAAAATTGTCCGATGACATGCACCCCAAGTATTAACCGGCCATCGATACTGCGGGTACGGCTGACGAAAGATATGCGGATTCTTATCATCATAATAGTGATAATTGTGCTGGTTCACTACGGAGTTGTTGTGGAGAGTTCATTCATCCAGTTTAACTTTAAAGCTATAAATTTGAGCGAAAAATTGGAATATTTCTTGAAATTCGAATATCGTCGAAACCGTTGAAATTAGGTATAGGGAACCTGGGTACCATTCGTAGCAAGGTGTTACAATATACCACCCATTCGACCATTTCGATATAGGGAATGCCAGTTGAAAAAACACAATATAGTTGTACATCTGAAGCTTTTAAAATCAATGCTGAGGGCACAAGTCCTAAAATTTCAGGAAATGTAAAATATTTAGGAAACTATTTAAGATAGGTATAGAGAATTTCGAACAAACACCTTCATTTTTCCGCACAAAGTCAAAAATGATTCGAAATATAGGGTAAAGATCATGCCGGAATGTGAAATCTGAATTTCTGTGGTTTCATCTAGTATGCTGGTTGAGTTAATAGAAAACATCCCAAATGTTCTCACTTCTATGCTCAAAACAATGAAGCCTGCTTTCAATAAGGCACGCCGTAATGCTGGAAACTTACTATTCTTCGAGCCAAGGAAATATCCGAAAAACCCTCGACTGTGTACAAGGGCGTACCCAGCGAGAGGCAGGGAGGGGCAACTGCCACCTCTCCCCCCCCGGACTACCCTGGCACAATAAACGAGATTTTGCGAATAAATCGGAATGAACGGTTCAAAGTAAACTTCACACCATAAGTAGAAACAATAAAATCGAAAGTCGTCATTCCACGAAAATTTACTGAACTTGTGTTATCATCATGGGTTTCTTCAACATCTGGTACATTCGTCGAATACAGCCAGGTTCTGATTTCAAAAAAGGTGATTAATAAGCTTTACATTTTGTAAAAATATCAGTTTTTGAATGTTTCATACTTAAGGAAATATAAGTGAAATATCTCTTTTTCTCGAAAGGGAGTTGGATGCAGAAAGCCCGAATTGAATTTCATCGGCAACAAAGTTTTTATAATGTATAAGGCTTTCACTTGAACTAGTTACATGCATATTTTTGTTTGTCTTCATCTGTTTTTTTTTTGAATAATGACTGGGCTGCTGAAAATAAGAGTAGTTTTTATCAGAAAAATGTTTTTTGAAAAAAATCGTTGCTTTTTAAAACTCAATTTTTCTTTCGATAGTGAACCCTATGAAACGAAAGAGAAATGGAAATGATAGAGATAATGACCAAATCGATCAAATTGTACTCCCGAATTCATCACAGGCGGATGATCAGAGTTCATCACAAATAAAGATACAAGAAAAGTTTTTTGAAAGTGACATTGGCTTTATATGTTGAGAGAGCTTCTGAGCTAACGACAGAAATGAGAAAAAAGTTGTTGCAAAACCCTTGGATTCCACCAATGATTTTGCTAGTGATGCGACTAGTTTGAAAAGAAAATTCAACTACTCCTGGTTAGATCGATATGCACCTTTATTTAAGTCGCCTGAAGGATGCTCTCTGCAAACACTGTGTGTTGTTTCCTCCAGTTAGGGGAACTGTAAAGGGAGTCTTGAGATCCTTCATAGTAAAACTGCATTTGAGGTCCAAAGATATTCATGAAGACAGTCGAAAACATCTTGATAGTCAGTCAGACAAAATTTCAACCGCTTCAGCTAAGGCTTGAGAACGTTCCTGTTGATATTCGAATGCAAAATTCCTACCAGAAAATAGTTGAAGAAAATAGAAAAATTTTGTCGTGAATTATTTATTGCAAACTATTTTGCGGTACCCACGATACACCTCTTAGACCCAAAGAAGGGGATGAAGGAGTTTTCTTCGATTTTCTACATTTAACAATTGATAGTGGTGACGAGACATTGAAACATCATTTAGAGAAATGTCGTAAAAATGCCTCCTATATATCACCCAAAATCCAAAACGAATTGATAATCTTATGTGGTGAAGTAATCAAAAATAGTATTATTACAGATGTGAAACGAGCCAGAGCTTTCGCTATCATGGATGACGAAACAGCAGATATAGCTGGAAAAGAGCAGCTTTCTATCGGTTTGCGATTTTATGATAAAAAGATAACCCATGACGAATTTATGGGTTTCGTAGAACTCAAAGGTCAAGATGCCTCATCGATAGCAGAAGCAATTGACAACTTCATCGTCAACCAAAATCTTCCGACGGAAAATTATGTCGGATTTGGTTTCGATGGCTGTTCAACAATGGCAGGCAAGAAGGGCGGAGTGCAGGCAATTCTCAGGAGAAAGTATTCTCGACATCGTTCATCCACTGCTCAAGCTACAGATTGAATCTGGTAGTGAATGATACTAACAAAATACCGGAGATTAGAAACACAATAGCAACAATCAAGGATACTATAAGTTTCTTCAGGGAAACGCCAGCTCGCGCAAAGGCTCGGCACCTAATATATCGAGACTGTGTGAGACAAGATGGTCTGAGAAATATAAGAGCATAAGAAAATTCTATTAACATTTCCAGAAGTGGTAAAATCTTTGGAAAAAAATAGCTGTTGTTGGAAACTGTAGGGCAAGAAAATCTGCTTACCAACTTCATGCGGCTTTAACAAAGTCGTCATGCGATAATTGCGAAATATTCTGCTCTTCTGGAACCTGTAGCTAATGCTCTTCAAGCGAAATCTATTGACCTCATCATGGTAAGAAACCATATAAAACAAATCTTCAAATCTTAGCTGCCATTCAAAAGGATCGCGAAGATGTTGAAAGGATATCTAAAGCATAGCTTGAAAATGCTCAAACCATTGCTGAAGCGGTAATCATTGAAATTTCTGTACCGCGCCAGGCACAATTACAACAACACAGAAGTAACCCCCCATCGCAGACAGACAACGAGTACTGGAGGGAGTCACTCATCATACCTTACCTTGACTCAATAACAACTCCACTCAATATACGATTTTCTGAAGACAACATCCCTGTTTTTGCACTAACAAAACTCCATCCATATCATATGCTAAAAATGAGCATCGCGGAAGTTTAACAAATAGCGAAATCTTTCATAAAGTTCTACCATTTATCAAATGTCGTAGCGACTTGGATCTGTGGTTTAATAAAGTAATAAACCTTTTGAAGGAAACTGATATTTTCTATTCATTAATCAGACACGCCTTATAAATTTTGATAACTTTGCCGTCAACTACTGCTTCTATAGAACGGTCTTTTAGTACACTAAGGAGAGTTAAGACATGGCTAAGAAGCACAATGAGTGAGGAAAGACTGAGTGCGTTATGCTTAATGAAAAATTCTCAGCAACCCAAGGAGGTAATTACTAGTGTAACTTTATAATAGCTAATAATTATAAAACTCTCTTCATCCATCTCAGCCTCAATTCATCAAAATAGTGAGTGACTGCCGTGTGCGTGAAATGTGTTTATTGTAAAATTTGAGTTTTGAAAAAAATATTACATATACTTAATATGTGTCTCCCGCCCCTGAACCCCCGCAGTTTTCCGCGCTTAATTTTCGACTAATTTTCATTACAATCATATGCCTGCCCCCTCTTGCTGAACTTTTGGGTATGCCCTTGACTAACCATAATAAAGTTACTCACGAAGATTTTCTTCCGAAATTTCCCTCCGATGGGAATTGACATCGGACTAGAAATTTTCATTATTGCGATTGAGTAATTCGTCACTGGTCACCCTCAGTTCATATGGTGAACTGCTGGAATTCGAGATTTTCTTATGACTTTTCCTGATACCATCGGCAAATTTCTAGCAGTCGCTCATTATCTATGTGATTTAATTATGGATTAATTTCGACATTTATTGTTGTGAGCGTAGAATCGAAAATATCTGGGATGTTTTGTATAAGCTCTCACCAGCATACCAAATGAAACCACAGAATGTTCAAAAAATTTTCGTTTCTGAAAAATTACTAATTTTGAGAAAATTTGTGAGTCATGTTATATACCGGGTGTAACTGAAACTAGGACCACCCCTGTAACTTTTTCCTATTGAGAATCTTTTGATGAGATTTGGGAATCGGATAGAAGACTACATTTTGAATTTGATAACATTAATAAGTTGGACTTTTCGTTTTTCCGGAAACGATACCAACTTTCGATTCTTAAATACCTTATATTTTTTTGCTTATTTTGATTGTTCATCTCTTCTTACGACCTTTTGACATATTTAGCTTAGCTAAAATCTCTTATCACGAATATACAAGATTGTATCTAAAGATCATTTTTTACGGGGTGTCAGAGTTTTAAATTTAGAAAACGAAAGGAAAAAAGTATTCATCCTCTCTGGTCGAAGCAGCATGCGATGATGTGAGAGCCTATTCTCATTAATTTTTACGGAAAAAAAAATGGGACGAAACTACCCACTAAAAAACCTATTACTTAAAGACCTTATAGCAGAGCTTAGGCCGCTCCTGAATCTTGAACAGAAAAGTGGTCTTCCAATCTGAAAAAACCACCCAATATTTTTTTATAGAGAATTGGGACACCCTGTTTCCTGCAAAATAAATTGCTGAAGTAGATTCTTACGTTCTAAATACAATACCTTTCGAACAAAAATGAAATCTTCAAGAGTGTACGAGCTACAGAGCTGGTGAATCACCCAGTATACTCTTTATTACTTACTACGTACTTTGCATTGATATCTCCAGAAGATCTACTATTATCCGACAAATAAATGAACACATAAAAATCAAAGTTAATGTTTTAATAACCGAAACTAAAACGCCTTAAATTTGTATTTAATGACCAGAATGTACAGCATGTCCCATTTTAGATGTTCAAGTAGGACAGCTATGTGATATACTGTAAATACACTCCATCTCCATCCTCGATTTTCGAGGAAAATCCATTAGTGTGAATAGCTGTCTATTTAGTTTTCGAGTGATATCAGATTTTCCGATTTTCCGGGATTTCAGCATATGTCAATATCTCGGTTACTATCAAAGTTAGGTGAAATCTATTTTGACATTCTTCTTCAAATAGAATGCAGCTATAATTTGATTTTTTTTGTTGAATGGTTTTCGAATTATAATATAAACTCGTAAAACCAGTAAAACATAGGTGCTATAATGTCTTTAGGTTAGGTTAGACATTATAGCAGTTTAGGCCGCTTATGAATATTGAACGAAAAAGTGGTCTTCCAATCTGAAAAAACCACCCAAGATTTTTTATAGAAAATTGGGACACCCTGTTTACTGCAAAAAAAATTGCTGAAGTAGATTCTTACTCTCTGAATACAATACCGTTCGAACAAAAAAGAAATCTTCAAGAGTGTACGAGCTACAGAGCACCGCGCCGCTGGTGAATCACCCAGTATACTTTGAGATTTCCTAGAATTAGTATATTCAATATCAATAAAAAGACATCGACCCGACTTGTTTTCGCTTTCTTATCGTTTATGTCGATTTTAGCGAAAAAGAGGGTGGCAGAAGTGAACTAATCGTTTTTCATAATTTAACGCCTATTTTATAAAACAATATTCTATACTTCTAGGATAATAATACACGTACAACGATCATAGAAAAAGAAAAAACGGTAGAAGTTTCATGCCAATATAATGGTTATCTTATGAGATTCTGCTGGTGAAACATAAATTGTTTCTATAGAACTCTGTGTTTATTTCGTAATTCGCTTACGATCTCATACTCCTAATGATAAAGCGGCTGCGTGTTGAGTACAAGAAAATTTCCCAGGAAAGTATCAAGTCGTATGTTTTTCCGGAGCGCCACTAGAGTTAAAAAGTTCGCGCTGCACCGGTTTTATGTGATCGTAGCTACTGCTTCTGCAGCACTTTTATAGACTTCTAAGAAGGCTACTTCCTTATACATACTATCAATGCACGGATGACGTAGAGTTTCCTAGGTGCATATCTTCGATACCTATCACAATTTATCATTTGACAGCAATCATTTGTCTAATTATTCATGGGAGATATCTACAATCATCTATCAAAAATTTTAACAGTTTCGATTAATTACATTTCCATAATATTTTTCACGTATTAATACTGTTTTTTCTTTTTCAGGTGAGTGGATCGTCCTACATGGCTGCTTGTGAGATATGTGTTGATTCAAAGTCACTAAAATTTACTAACAATCTTATCTGATTACAGGTAATCATCTAACACAATTAACAAGTTTCTTGCCCAAATTACCTTTATCTTGAATAGTTGAAAATAACACTTAACAAGCGGCCCTTACACGATCAATAACATTGAGAATACAGTATTATATTGACGATAATATCTCATGGAAAATATAAAATGTAAAAAAATACCAAGTCTCGCAACACAATTTTTCACCGCAGAAGTTATGAAATGTCATGTAGAACCAAATTGGTTATTCTAATCAGTAACTATGAAAGCTCCTATTCAACAACTATATTATAAATTGTTATCTTATTTGTTACCTACCGACATCTCATTGAAATGAGGTATCTGTATTTCAACTATACACTCACCTGCAAAAAATTTGATCTAGCAGAAATTAACATCTAGTTTGGAACTGTATAACTCTCTAATTTATTATGCAGCGCATAATAGCAATTGGCATGTAGTGATGTGGTAATGTGTGAAAATGCATTTTGAATAGTGATATACGAGGGTAAACCAAAAATGTTTCACAAACTTTAAATCGCCCTGCAGAATTTCTGAGATGAATTTTATCATAAAGTTACACTTCCTCAGAAAACTACATTCACTCTCAATGATGTAGTGTTTTGATTCATAGCGCTCTCGCTTTATTTGTTAACAACATGCCAGAGTTCGAATACGAAGCCCCATGAAGGATTTAGCTATATAAGATGGTCAAAATTGCCTAAAAACTAATCGTTACGGCAGGTATCACATTCGCCGGAGGATGTGAAAGATGCCTACAAAAAAAAATTCAGCCCCCTAGGGGCTCTACAGTCGATATTGAAGGCTATGTTCTCTTTTTTTGTAATTATTTTTTTACGGGCGCAGTTTCAATTTAAAAAAATTTGAAAGAATGCATGGGGGTTTATCTCTTGGTCATAAACAACCATGATTTTTTTCGAACTTATCCGATCAAATATGCGCCCAAGAAAAATAATTGAAATTTTCAACTGTTTTTTAGGGTATGTTCGAAATTTTTGGCTAACTTTTTACTAGTGCTATTTTGTGTCTTTTTTCCGTTATTTGGAATACCGCCACCAGAATGGACTAAAACCAGTTTTTCCATAGTTTTTGATACTTATTTGGTACATAACCTCAAAATCAGAGGAGTTAATAATTTTAAATTCCCTCTAGCACAATGAAGAACTCATTTACAAGTGAAAATGAAGTTTTGAAACCAATATTTATCAACCTGAAAATCAAAAAACCGTTTTTCCTTACTTGTTTGACGTATCACCACAAAATCCACTGTTTAAATGATTGCCGATTAGCTCTGGTACACTGTAAAATTAATTTCAATGGTAATAATAATGTTGTAAAATCAGAATTGATGGCTTTGAGAATAAACGAAACATTTTCCATGACTCATTTGGCACTTATTTGACACATAACCTCAAAACGTACGTACTCAAAAGTATTTTGAAGTAAAATAAATGTTACAATTCAAAATGATATTAATGAAAATAAAAGATCTTTTCTCCCACTTTTTTGATACCCATTTGTCTTATAATCTCAAAATCTACTGCTAAATATTTTCAATGAAGATAAGAATTTTCTTTGTACTTTAAATAAAGCTTGTTTCATTAAAATTATCATGAGAACTATTACAGTCGTCCATCCCACTTTTTTTTTTAAAGGGGAATAGGATATCATGTTTCATATCTTTAATCAAGATCACTGTCTTCTTCAATTACCGCTTCAATTTCTATATTGGAAAATATTTCTGACAAAATTTTTGCTGGTCTACTAATTTTCATTTGTACCTAGCATTACTCAGGTAATATATAACTGCGGCTATGTGATAGCATGATCCGACGGTTCTGAATCCATTCGCACTGTCGCAAGCATGGCGTAAAATACCGCCATATCCAATGGAATGAGGTTTGTACTCAATATAACATTTATATGTTTTTTATTAATATATCTGGACTTTATTAAAACTTTAATAATATTGGGTTTCATTCTTACATACTCTAGATCGATGTTGTCAGAATCGTCCATAAAGTCAGCTAAATAACAAACTGATTGACCAAGTTGATAGGTACCTGAAAAGAATGTCTTTAGGTCTCTTTCAGTCATCTCTGGAAAATCACTTATTTCACGGGATGTCAATTTTGTTGGTGTAGTACTGCGTCTAGACCAACTTGCAGTCTCCGCTTCCATCGCCAAGGTATTTTCCTGTTGGTTTGATTTCAACATTCTTTCTACTATGACCTCTTGCAATCCTTCGTCACTTTCATCACTATATAAGCGTTTTCCAAAGCGATTGTTGAGAAAACATGCTATTCTGCGATAAGTAATAAGAGCCCGCCCACGGTAAAAGTTTGTTGTCTAGCTGGTGATGGACTAGCTTATATATTTTTATCCCAGAATACCATGGACTTCTTCTACCACCCATCTCAAGTTTGTAACATAGCGGTCCTCATTCGCTTCAGCTGCTGTTAAGTTTGCCCTCTGCCCTTTCAAGGCAGGCATTAGAACCTTAAAGCCAAGACTTTTTAGGTAAGCTACTACATCTCTTAATCCTCTATCTACGATGCACACATCGCCTATTCTCATAGTGTTTTTTATGCCATTAGGATCTCCCATAACTTTTCTCATTATGCTTGCATCATTTTCTGTGGCCAGAAAAGGGCCAGGTAAATCAATAACATATCCATCTGTGGTACAAATGGTGAAAGGTTTACATAGTGGTTTCTTTTTTGCCCTGAATAAGAGTTTCGTTGGTACCAGTTATTCTTACTTTTCTGATGAGATAAATAAGTGCCATCGAAAACCAGATCAAGTTCATCTGCAAGGTTGAAAAGTTTTTTTGCTTAAATGGGCATATGATTGACAATTAGATTATCTCGATCAAGACATTTGACACCAAAATAATTTGGTAATAAATATCTTTCGAACGAATTTATAACTGATTCGCAGAAGTCTGATATGTTTATTTCATTGTCAATTTCGAAAACTGATAAAATTATTTGACGCTCCAGTACGTAATTTAAACAAGCAAACGACCAAAGCTTGCATGACATTTCTAGAATTTGATGATCTCATCGAAACCAGTAGTTACTTCAAAACTTGTAACTGAGCACTTGTAAAACTGGTGAAAGAGAATAATTGTCTATCACTGATCTCTGACGTAGTTTTATCAAGGAATGTTAATTTTGTTAAGTCTGATAATTTTGTTAAAAATAAACATATTTCTTCAGCAGTTAAGACACTTGTATTACTGTATGCTTGTATCATCCTCAAGTCATCCTCAAAAAAGCGTTTTTTAATTAAATGCTCTGAGCAAACTCGATTGCCTTATGGTATAAAAATTTTTAATACGTTGAAACATTGCAACCTAGCAGTCACACTAGTAAAGATGTTTTTATTTTTGCAAAGACAGGATATTGCATGCGTGGCAATATGCCGTATATTCCAATATGTCATATTGCAGTTATCAGTACGATTATTTTTAACTTTAAAATATTATTTTGATTTGAAGAAAATGAGTTCTGCCGCATTTTAGAGTTATATTAATCATATTAACAGTAGATTTTAAGGTTATGTATCAAATAAGTGCCAATAAGTCAGGGAAAATGTTTTGTTTATTCTCAAAGCCATCAGTTCTGATTTTACAGCATTATTATTACCTATAAATGAATTTTGCAGTATACCAGAGCTAATCAGCAATCATTTAAACAGTAGATTTTGAGGTTATATGTCAAAAAAGAAAAGATTCTCAGGTTGATTAACTCATCTGATTTTGAGGTTATGTACCAAATCAAAAACTATGGAAAAATCTGGTTTTACGTTTTTTGAGTATGACGCACCATGAAAATGTCCATTCTGGTGGCGGTATTTGAAATAACGAAAAAAAAAACACAACATAGCACTAATAAAAAATTATCCAAAAATTTCGAACATAACCTAAAAAACAGATGAAAATTTCAATTATTTTTTCTGGGCGCATATTTGATCGGAAAAATTCAAAAAAAAATCATGGTTGATGACCAAAAGATAAATCTCCATGAATTTTTTCAGATTTTTTTTCATTGAAACTGCGCCCGTAAAAAATAATTACGAAAAAATGGAACATAACCTATAATATCGACTGTAGAGCCCCTAGAGGGCTGAAATTTTTTTTGTAATCATCTTTTTACATTCTCTATCGAATGTGATACCTGCTGTAACGATTCGTTCTTAGGCAATTTTGACTATCTCATCCCTCTGTAGCCTTTCCATCGCAGTGAGAATATCATTGTTTTTCAAATGAAGGTGCAATGGAAAATGCGACTCGATATAAAAACAACTTTTATATCATTTTGACGAACAGGAGTATATTTGGAGCAATTAGTAAACATTGAATTCAATTGTGGAAAATATTCAACTATGGTTCTTTCAGCAGTTGATGCTGCTAGCGTAGTACAATTTATGATTGATGGAAGATCGTAATATTATACTGCTAAACAAATTAGTGTTTCAAGAAGCAGCGTACAAATAGCATGCATTTCGAAAAGACTGGTGAATTTACCAGGCGAATAGGATCAGGAACAAAAAGGAAAACGATTTCTCCAGATGATCATTTCTTAAGGCTTGGTGTTTTGAGAGACAGATCTAGTACCGCAGTATAGGAATGACACAGGATGGAGGAAGTGAGGCAACAGTGAGGGGACTTTTGGGGGAAATTGGCCTTCGTGTCAAAAGACCTTCAACGGGCCCAGAACTGAATAAAATACATCGCACGGCGCGTATTCAATTCTCCAGAGAACACCATCATTGGAGCAATGAAGAATGGGGAAACGTTCTGTGCTCTGACGAGTTCAGGTTTTACCCTAAATCTTCAGATGGGCATCTCAGAATCTATTCAATGTAATAATATTTAATTTATGAAGAAAAAAAAAGTGGTGTAAGACTTTAATAATATTTTTTTCGGAATTCCTGGACAATATCCCGCTAAATGTACGTGTTTCATGTTGTTACCAATCAGGTGGTGCTCCGGCTCATTGCACTTGCACCACTTCTGGTATCGGAAGAATTAACCAGCTTGTTTGACGACAGATAGACTGGGTCATGGAATTAGCCTGCAAGATCTCCGGATCTTACCCCTATAGATTTTTATCTATGGCGGTACCTGAAATGGAGGATATCGAATTTAAAATGGGACGTGCCTTCGACAGAATCGATCCCAATCAAATGCAATGAGCACCTAGTAATGAAGTGTACTCGCGGATTGAAAAATGTTTAGAATACAATGGTGGACGATTTGAACGTTTAATTTGATGTCATTTTGACTATGTTTATGTTTACGATATTTTAAAATATTATTTCACATGAATGTTTTTGTTTCATGATCAATGTCTTAATCATAATCCTTATCCTTTGAAGTGAGCTAACGTTACTCATTTCTGTATTAGTGACAAAATTTCATTGTAATTTTCTAAATTGGTTTCTTCAAATTTGTCGTAAATTTGAATACTCTTCGTTAAAAATTCTGCAAGTTCAACTTATTATTTGTTGATATTGACCATGAATGATAAATAAATTCATAATATCCTCGTTTGGTAATTTGCCATTTCATTTATTGAAAAAACAAACAAAACTTCACATTGTGCAACAATGAAAGTGACGTAGTATAAATAAATCCACTCTGTTTATTTCTATATTTCATGGCCTAATAATTTAGTTTTCCTAAGGAACTGCAGGTTTTTGATAAAATCACGAATAAAATGGAAATGAGCCATTTTATATAATGGGTGATTCGCCAAAGGCGCGGTGGTCTGCAGCTCGTACACTCTTGAAGATTTCATTTTTGTTCGAACGGTATTGTATTTAGAATGTAAAAATCTACTTCAGCAATTTATTTTGAGGTAAACAGGGTGTAACAATTTTCTATAAAAAAATCTTGGAAGATTTTTTCAGATTGGAAGACCACTTTTTTGTTGAAGATTCAAGAGCGTCCTGTATTTCATTATTCATGTGAACGCCTAAAATATTGTGTCATATTTTTGCAGAAGTATCCTTATCTCTATCTTCGACCATTTTCGAAATAAAAAAATAAACTAAAATAATAAAATCATAGGTTGCGAAAGAAGAGTTTATTGATACATATGAATATACTTGATCAGAGAAATGGAGATATTTCAAGGTAGTCGTATATGAAATATGTAATAGATTGGTTTTTGGTGGGATGATCTACAAGGTGTTGAACTATTTCAACAAATGTTGCCCGTTTCTTTGTAGACATAACTCAATCCTTCTGAGGAAAGACCGTTGAACTCTCGACAACATTTGCGGATTAACTAACTGAAAGGCGTCGACTATTCTCTGTCTCATATCCAACTGTGTTGTAGAAGGAATCTGGTAAACGATGCCCTTAATATAACCCCACCAGAAAAGGTCTAGACTTGTAAGGTCCGGTGGCCTAGCTGGCCATCTAACAGGATCACCACGTCCAATCCATTTGTTTGGAAATACATGATTCAAATTCTCCCTAACCTGATGCGAGTAATGTGCCGGTGCTCCATCCTGTTGAAACCACAAATCTTGTCTTATATGCTCTGATACATGGGCAAGTTTTATTGAGATGACAAGTGAATTTTGAGCAACCTGTATATAAAATATCATCGGAAAGTACGCTACCCTCGAAATTAACACTTTACTCGTTTAACTGAAGAAAAGCAAAGAAAGTGACATTACGAAAGATGGAAAAAACAATAGTTCATTAGTATTTAATGCTAGGTAAGTCAAATATTAACTAAAGATGCTTGAAAAAGGATAGCCTTCAAAAAATATATTATAAAGTACACCATTCCATTCAAAACAGCAAAGTTGTAGTTGATGTCCGGTATAACCGGAACTGGTACCGCTCTGAATACAATAACAAATTGTAGATCAGTTACACTTTGCGCTAATCCCAAAGTTTTGATCTTTAAACCCGTTCCCAATATAATTTTAATGGGTCCTTTAGCGCGGACACCCTGTATAATCCAAAAGTATTGCCAAACCATAGACAGAGCCAAATGTCCAATTTGTTATAAAGTGCATCCCTATTATAAAGAAACGGAAAACTTCGACATATCATTTAAGAAAATTGAAAGCCAATTTCTTCGCCAATTGTACAAAGTTAGTTTATTATTTCGTCATGAAAATTTTCACCATACAATTTCTATGTTTTGTTACGAAAATTTCAGACTAGTCTCACTTAAAACCATAAAAAGGTTATCCATAGATAGATTCTGTGTGTTTATAGCACATGTGTGTGGTTCGTTCCTTCATGTCGATGATTTATGTTACGAATATGGCAGTACAACTATTCTGTACTGACATTTATCGGAGTAGATCTAAATTAAAAGACTTCAATCTCGTAAAGCACAACAAAAGAATTTTATGGCGTGGTAAAATTCTATAATTTGTGGTCGACATAAGGACAGACTAAATTTGTATATGTAAAATGTTTTTATTTCTTTGTTCGAAACGGTTTTCAGTGAATTTTTCAATAAGACCATGTTATTTGTGCTAATTCAACCCTTCTGGGTAATATTTTGCCCCAAAATTTTTGGGAATTATGCGAAATATTTGCAACTAAGACGGTAAAAAAATATTATCTGGCGTGTGTATGTGTGTGTACTGCGTGCGAATACTGAAATTTAAACTAATGTTCATACAAATTGGGTCGCACTATATCTACTATAAAGATACCTTCAACCTGTACACAAAATATGGAAATGATTGAGATTAGACAATTGAGTATTAGACGTTCATTTGTCAGCGCAATTTGTTGTGTTATGTGTGAAATAGGAAACAACATTGAAGTAGTTATTACAGCTGTGTATACAGGGTATCCCAAATGTATCCTGATGGTTTTGTGAGGCAGCTATTTGATACATTTGAGATAGTGAAGAATGCCCCTCTTTCTCGGTCTCGAATTCCGAGAAAACCTCATTGGTGAAAACGAATTTTAGTTATCATTTTTTATTTATATATCTTGGGACTGATTGAGTTACGTAAAAAATATTCTTAAGGCACATTTTTAATAGAACCCATGGATGCTTCCGAAAAATTTTTTTACCCAACGGTTTTTGAGCTATAAGGTAAATTTGTGTTTTCAGTCAGATATATATATATATATATATATATATATATATATATATATATATATATATATATATATATATATATATATATATTAGTTACACTATTTATAACTCAGGAACGGCTGTACAGATATGGATGAAAATTGGTAGGTAGGTAGCTTAGAGCCAGGAGACGAACATAGGATACTGTTTATCCAGTTCGATATCGTTCTGAGTGACTTGGACGTATGGATGATAATTTGATTTTTGTAAGAAATCAATATTAAAAAAGAGAAGTGAACTATAAAAGGAAAAAAAAAGAAAAAATTTATGATAATTTAATGAAGGCAATCGATGAAAATGGTGGTTTATATTTCCTAGATGCCCCTGGTGGAACAGGTAAGACATTCCTCATGTCAGTAGTTTTAGCCACTGTTCGTGCGAGATCCAACATATATATATATATATATATATATATATATATATATATATATATATATATATATATATATATATATATATATATATATATATATTGCCAACCCGTCAGTGAATAATGAGAAATTTAATTTAAATATTCATATAAATAATATTAAATTAAGAGATATGGATTTATCCCAGTACACACCTGAAACCTGGATAAAAATGAAGAAACCTTAATGAATATTCTACAAAACTCCTCATGGAAATCCATTCCTATTCTCAACTATGTAGATTTAAATGC
Organism: Cryptolaemus montrouzieri; assembly: GCA_013387265.2. NCBI lineage: Eukaryota > Metazoa > Arthropoda > Insecta > Coleoptera > Coccinellidae > Cryptolaemus > Cryptolaemus montrouzieri. The sequence goes on from JABFTP020000062.1 coordinate 34,076,364, forward strand.
CATGAAAGATGGTCAGCTTGTTCGATTTATTGGTATGGTGCAATACATGTGAAACCCAGAATATTATATAGAAAGCTACATTACTATTAACGAAGAAACTAATGAAAAAACTGTCATGAGTGCAAAGTATAAGGAATTCATTGAATATCAGAATTTCAATGACATTCAAGAAAGAGACACTGTACGCAAAGAACTTCAAACGTTTTATGTTATATCAGTTCCAGCTGAGAATGAATGGGTGCGAGCTATGGAAGCAGAACTGTATCAAATCCCTACTATGTCTAATTCACAGGGGAATGTTTCTCATAAGAGAAGTTTGGAGGAAGAATCTGCTATGGATACACAAGAGGATTTAGAAAATACTGATTCATCTAATCCACAAAAAAGACAATGTAGTAACTCATCCGAGTCGAATGGAAATCAAATTCCTAAAACAACTATTTCTAATGAGCATCTTTTAAATTTTCCATTAGAAGATAAGAATGGAAAATCCTGTTTAGTAAAAGTTTATACTAATCAGGACCAAATCAAATTGAATAATATCTATGAATTCATTGGATTTTTAAGTATTGATCCTAAACTTTCTCATGAATGTGTTCCTGAATCTGAAAAGAATTTAGAGATGGAGATGCATAATCCACCACCCCCTTTAATTCCAAGATTGCATTCTTTGTCTTTCAGAAAATTAAAACAACAATCCTTTGGTTCAGAATATTGATAGTCATCAATTCAATGATGTAAGAAAAGTTGTTATGATAGTACTTTCACAATTATTATTTGGAGATGAGATTGCTGCTGAGTATCTTCTTTGTCATTTAATCTCAGAAGTGTATGTTCGTGCGGATCATATGGCTCTCGGAAAGTTTTCTTTGAATTTATCCAACATTCCTATTTTGGGCAATGTAAATTTTGTGGAGAAACTTTATGAATTTATTCATCCACTAGCACTCTTCAGGTCAACATCACAATATAGTATACAGTTAACCTATGGCACAGTTGTGAAATCAGTTTGTAAAGTGTTAGTTAAACTCAACGTGGTCAAACCTGGTCATTCCCGAATACTCTAACATATATATATATATATATATATATATATATATATATATATATATATATATATATATATATATATATATATATATATATATATATATATATATATATATATATATATATATATATATATATATATTCAGAGCAGTATCCTATTCGATCGTTCACCACTTCACACAAAGGAAACTATTAATGAGTAACATTCAGTGTTACTTGACTAAGGTCCGTACACTGGATTTTTCCGGGGAGAAAGCCTCTGACACTACTCACGTTATCCTAATATATAATTATTCCAGGATATGTTTTGATTATAATCATTGCCTGGCAATGGTATTAATTACCGGGTGTTGGATTTATATTTTTCATGAAATCAGTTTGATTGCATGAACAGATATATGGGCAACTCGTCGGGGTAAAACCCCTATATATATATATATATATATATATATATATATATATATATATATATATATATATATATATATATATATATATATACTAGCTGACCCGGCTGAATCTATTCCTCCTTAAAGGCAATAAATAAGCAGATTTTGGAATTTATTAATTTTTTTCATTAGAAAAAATACAAAAAAAATTGAGTACCTACATTAATCATTAATTATTATTTCTGTATTTTAGTACATAGGTTGCTCTTCACATAAGTACCTTGTGATACACGACATTTTTTGTTTTATTATCAGTTGTAAAAACAAACAAAGCATATGGTCTTCCGACCCGTGAACATGCCACATATAATTGACCATGGGAAAAACATGGATGTTGTAGATTCAAACCACCAACTTTTAAGGATTGGCCTTGTGATTTGTTGATGGTCATGGCAAATGCAAGACGGATCGAAAATTGAAGTGTTTTAAATTCAAACGGCATATCGGTTGGGATCATCGGGATCCTCGGAATGAAAACTTCCACACCTTTGTATTTTCCTTTCAGTATCGTCGCGTAAATTACTTTGTTCATCAATTTTCTAACCACCAAACACGTACCGTTACATAGTTTTGGTTGGTTTATGTTTCGAAGCATGATTACTACGGAGCCAACCTTCAGGCGTAAATTGTGCGGTGGTGAGCCAGGCACATCCAAGGAGTTCAAAAATATTCAATTGGATAGTTGGTGGCTTCATCTTCATTTGTGACGCAGTCAATAGATTTGAATGAATGCATTGATCCAATGATCTTATTTTGAATTATATAGTTCAGGTCATCTACATCTTTATTCTTAAACGCTTAAATTGCTCGCTCACTCAACCATTCATTAATTTTGTAGTTAGAGATAATGTTTGGAAATACATTGTTAATAAGTTCGTCTTTTGATGAGACAAAATTACAGAAATTATTTGGAAATGATATCAATCCCCTCGATTCATCGACAGGTACTTGACCATTATCGATAGTCAGCAATTGCTCCGAGAAATCTTCAGCAGATGTATCATTAAGCAATGTAACTCTCAGGTTTGTTGTCAGCTGCAGTTTCTTCACATAGCGCCATAGATTCGACGATTTGAGGCAAGCGTTTAACTCGTCGGCAGCCGTAGCTCTTGGAATTACTGGCAGTGTTTGGCGGAAATCGCCAGACAGTAAAATCATTGCTCCTCCAAAACATCTCGAGTCATTGCTTAAATCTTTCAATGTTCGGTTAAGTGACGTTTATGCGTCATTGTGTGTTCGTTCCAGATGATGATTTTCGATGCCGATAAAACTTTGGTCATTGCTGAGTGTTTTGCAATAGTACACGTTGGTTCTTCAATTGTTTGAAGATTCAACGATAACTTTAATGCTGAATGAGCCGTACGGCATCCTTCTTATAATGTGTCTGCTATTCCAGAAGAAGCAACTGCAACCGCTATGTTGGATCTCGCACGAACAGTGGCTAAAACTACTGACATAAGGAATGTCTTGCCTGTTCCACCAGGGGCATCTAGGAAATATAAACCACCATTTTCATCATCGATTGCCTTCATTAAACTATCATAAATTTTTTTTCCTACCTACCAATTTCCATCCATATCTGTACAGCCGTTCTTGAGTTATAAATAGTGTAACTAATATACATGGATTCTATTAAAATGTGCCTTAAGAATGTTAGAATATTTTTACGTAACTCAATCAGTCCCAAGATATATAAATAAAAATGATAACTAAAATTCGTTTTCACCAATGAGGTTTTCTCGGAATTAGAGACCGAGAAAGAAGAGCATTCTTTACTATCTCAAATGTATCAAATAGCTCTGTATAAATTTTTTCTAATAAAAAAATTAATAAATTCCAAAATCTGCTTATTTATTGCGTTCAAGGCGGAACAGCTAGTATATATATATATATATATATATATATATATATATATATATATATATATATATATATATATATATATATATATATATATATATATATATATATATATATATATATATATATATATACAACCAAATTTATATGGAATCACACGATATTTTGAATATTACCTCTGATTTTGGAAATTTCGAAGGATTGATGGAATTGATCCTTTTTGAGATATTTTAATTGAAAAAAGAAACAAATTGAAGTTTACTTAAAGAAAGAAACAAATAAAAGAATATAAGAGACTCTTTCCGCATGTAGTAAAAAAATTGAAAATTGTTTCCTCACGGAATAGGTTTTTTTTTCTCGACCTCAGTCGCTTGTATTATCTCCCCTTGCCCTGATACAAGCCTGAATCCGTCTAGGCATACTTTGGATTCAGTTTTCGACCTAGGGTGTTATTTTGCCACTCTTCTGTGGCGGTTTGGATGAGCTGTTGTGGGGTTCTTGGATTATCCTGGCGCGATCTAATTTTCCTTTTGAGATTATCCCATAAGTGTTCAATAGGATTTAGGTCTGGAGAGCAAGCTGGCTAGTCCAAAATATCGACTCCCTCTGTTTCAAGATAATGTCGCTCGAGGTTGCTGGTATGCGGAGGAGAGTGAGATTCTCACTGTGGGCACCTCGCCAGAGTCTCACTATGGGCTCCAGCAGGTCCACGTAATTTCTACACTTGCAGGAAACGAAATCAAATTTATTTTGCCTCCCAGTATAATGCCACTCCAAAACATCGTACTGCCCCATTGGTATTTTGGAATTTGTCTTGCTACTCGGAGTCTAGCTTGTCTTCCACGACCCCTTGAAACCCGAATCCGGCGGTCATCTCGTCGAATACCAATTCTGGTTTCATCCGAAAAAACAACATTTCGCCAATTCCCAATATTCCATTTTTGGTGCTCAATACACTAATTAAGTATGTTAATTTTTCAGTTGGTTAGCTCTGGAACTCTTATGGGCCTTCTGCTGTATAAACCTCTTGAAGTCTTTGACGTATCGTTTCGACTGATACACTGATGCCTGTTGTTTCCAGAAATTGCCTTTGGAGTATGCGGTGTGACGCACTAGGATCTCTTCTTGCAATTTTGCACAAAAAGTGGTCTTGTTCTTCAGAAGTGATTTTCCTACGACTTCTTCTAGGCCTATTTTGCAAAGATTGTAGCTCCACGTAACGGGCCTGGGTTTTTGAAACACCCCTATTGTGTCACCCCTTCTTCAACGAGAGCAACTATTCGACCCCTCTGCATATCGGGCATTCCAACGTAAGGGATTTTCGATTATGATTATAGGATTTTTTAAATTTCGAAATTCTTAGTTTCAAATCTCAGTGACGACCGAGTACAATATTCCATGTGGTGATAATTCAACATTTCTCATCATACTTTCCAGTTTTTCCACAACAAAAAACTTCTTTCTTCACAAGTAGTCAAAGATCCATAGCTAAAAACAATCAATAATGTGAAATACCAAGTAATTCCATATATATTTGGTTGTATGTACATATACAAGGTATCCTAAGTTGAGTGGCCTATTAGACGTTTATAAAGAACTGATAATGCTATCGTTCTAAAATTTTGATAATTGATTCAGCTGGTCCGAATCTCTATTTCTAAAATATTTCTATTAAATATAGAACACGCTGTATATTGATGACTGGTTCGATAACACTTGTTATTCCAATTACAAAAACATCTAACGCATAAGTCTAGCTTGTTTCGTTCATGAAATATCCTAGTTTTACTTGAAAATTATCAATTTTTTGCGTTTTGAAAAAACAAAGAGCTAGAAATAATCGATATTGAGTGATCTTAAGTATTTTCATGATGCCTTCTTGGGACAACCAAAAATAGTGAAATTCCGATTGAAAAATTCATATCTTCCTTTCGGTTGATTTCAGGTGACAATGATATTAGAAAAATTGTTAAGAATTTAATTTTCTATAATAAAAAGAATTGATACATACATTATGCCATCCGAAATAACAGAGATGGTGTCAACTTCCGGTATAACCGGAAGTGCCACAGCATTGAAAATATTTTCGGAACTTAGTTTGAATAACATTCAAGACAACAAAAAAAATGTCTCCAATCGGTCATTCCTTTCTCCATTTACTTTTAATGTTCCATCTCGCGTGGACATCCTGTATAGTAAAATGTATTAACTACCACGAAAATAAATCTAAAAAAATTAAGTTATTTTCAATGATGAATACATTTTTTCGTTATTAATTTCATATCACGACTAGTAAGCCTCATAGAGTCGTTGTTAATCCCTTTTGTATACATAAATATTTAACCGACTCCTTATACGCTACAACAAAAACGAAATATTTCAAGGGATTTGTTACAATCATCGTTTCCAAGAAAACCATGGGTGATTGTATGCGGATTCCGATTAAAAACTCCCAATATCACATGCTATACATCCGACACAAAGACCTTTTAGAGACCTGCCTGCACCATAGTAAAATCTGGTATTATACATTTCTATAAGTTATTGCTTTTCTCTGTGGGCCATCGGACCGTGGCGAGAACAAGTGTTGCAGAAGATTCCACTCGATCGGCCTTATGGGATGGTACGTTTAGGACTAGAATCGTTTGATATTGTTAAGGTGTTACACTGACTGCTCAGCAACCAGATGTTCTTTTATTTTCTTTGTCCGAATTTCTGGTTATTTATGCCCTACACCGCCTGCCTGGGTCAACATTCTGAAGGGATATATAGTTAAGAATTTTTCTGTTGGGATTTCTACATTTGGGGTATTATAAAACTGACTAGAATGAAATTCAATGGATTTGAACATCTTTCAAGATTTATATTGAGGAAACAGGCTTCTTATACTAATGACGGAAAGGGTGTTAGAATGATCACCACGGTGAACAATTCATTTGAAAAGCGCAATTATCGCATGCTATCGTTGGGTAAGTTCAGTCCTGTATAGTTATTCCGCTTCGCGCTCTCTGCGAACAGACGTTTTTAGAAATACCGAATTTCACGAATGGAAGCGCCGCTCTCGCTCAGAATATTCGTGACGCACGTGCCATGAGATCTTAAACTACCTCTGCAATGTCCTGGGTATATTCATATTTTGTTGGCAGCAATACTCCAGATTGAAGTAGTACATGAATGAAAATAAAATTGAAATTAATATACAGGATTGCCAGAATAATATATCAAGCTCTCGGATTCTAATAAAACTCGTCAAACTCTTATAATGCATCAACTTTAATCTAAAATTGTTTCTATAACCCCTGCTGATATATGCTTCAACCCGAAGTTGAAGAAAAGTTTTGGAACTTTCAGTTATGAAAAACGCAAAATAACTTGTGGAAACTGACAAACTAAATGACAGATATAAGAATAAATCCTTATTTCGAACTCTGCTTCAGTATGGAAAACAGTTGTGCCAATTTACAAAAACGAAAATTTTGACTACTGACTGGAATGAAATTCAATGGTATTTGAATATCTTTCAAGATTTATATTAAGTAAACGGGTTTCTTATACCAATGAGGAAAGGGCGTTAAAATGATCACCACGGTGAACAATTCATTCGAGAAGCGCAATTATCGCAAGATATCGATCGGTTGGGTAAGTTCAGCCTTGTATAGTTATTCCGCTTCGCGCTCTCTGCGTTAATGGCGAACAAACGTTTTTAGAAATACCGAATTTCACGACTGGAAGCGCCGCTCTCGGGTAGAATATTTGTGAAGCACATGCCATGAGATCTTGAACTACCTCTACAATGTCCAGTGTATATTCATATTTGGTTGGCAACAATATTCCAGATAGAAGTAGTACATGAATGAAAATAAAATTGAAAGTTATATACAGGAGTGCCAGCATAATAAGTATGCCCCTTCCGAAATAAAACATTCACGCCAGCGAATAATCCAATCATCACAACATTTTTTTCAAAATGTTTTTCCGTAATCGACTATTTATGTCTTTTATCGATTCAAAACGGATACCTCGAAGTGGTAATGTCTGTTTTGGAAAATGAAAGAAGTCGGCCAGAACCATATCAGGTGAATACGATGGTTGTTCGATGGTAATTCTTTTGTTTTTGGTGAGAAAATCCTTTACAATGATAGCCTTGTGAAAAGTGCATTACCATGGTGCAAAATCTATGAGTTTTCTTTCCACAAATCTGCCCTTTTTCGATGAATTTGCTCTCTCAAACGCCGCATTACGCTCACGTAATATTCTTTACTTATCATCTGATCTTCTGGTGAAAATTCCGAGTGCCCAGCACCGCGATAATCAAAGGAAACAGTCAACATCACCTTGACTCTTCAGTTGGGAGGCGCCATTCCGGAGCTTGTTGATCGGTTTGCATGTAGAACTCATAAACCCATGTCTCATCACCAGTAACAATACGTTTCATGAATGTGGGGTTGGAATTGACTCGTTCTAGCATGTATTTAACGACCTTTATGCGAATTAGTATTTGAAGAGAATTCAGGTCCTCTGGAACTAGTAGAGAGGCAACGTGTTTCATGCCCAAACAATCATTTGAAATGGTACTTATTGATTCGTAAGACATAGAATATTCGTTACCTATATCTGTCAAATTTAAATGAGGATTTTTAATTACCATTTCCTTCACTTTATCGACATTAACTTCAGTTGAAGATGCGGATGGCCGACCGGAGCGAGGGAAATCTTTCACCACTTCTCTACCGCTGTTGAATCCTCTGTACTACTCATATGCACACATTTTTGATAAAGTTGATTCACCGTACGCCTTCTGTATTATTCTCAGCGATTAGACACGCGAAATTTCATTTGCAATACAAAATCCTATACAAATTCTTTGTTCGATATATTCATCCATTGTAAAAATTGCAAAACACACTTATGAGAACTGACAAAAACGAGAAACAAACTAAATGACAGATCGCGTACCAAATCTGCGTCAGTATAGGAAACAGTTGTACCAACTGTTTTCTATACTTTTTTGACAGAATGTAATCGTGCATGAGAGAAGCTTAACAGATCATGATCAAGTGCGTTATCTTGCACGAGAGACGAAGAGGAGGAAAATCTTCGGGAAGATGCACCCCGGGAACGAGGCCAATGTCGAATTTTTACCGACTAAATACCTCCTCTTGGAGTTACAGCCTGCAGGCTATAGTCTCCACTTATAGAGTTTAGATAGCAGGAGAAGAAGTAGATTGATCTAAGTCAAAAAGATCGCTTTTGTGGAACGGAGGAGCTAATCGTTTACCAAGTCACACGGTCGCAAGATGGTGTCGTACCGTTTTGGCTCACAGTTAGCTAAACCAGAGACTATCGAATTCTCGTAAACGGTTGAGTGAGGCTCGTAATTGTCATGTATTATGAGATCACTACGTACATTCCAATATGACCTAGCTAAAGTATAACATTTTTGTTTCTCATTTGGCCAACCTTTCCTGACATATTCCATTACAGCATGAATTTCTTTATCATTATTACTTTCTTTTCTGAAGATACCTTGCATTTTGTAACTCATAGGAATATGTTTTCTTATGAAATCAATTTGTGCATCATACTCAATACTTATGTCACTCTCACATTCTTTTGGAACAATTATCCTTGATAATGCGTCAGCAATATACATGTCCTGGTTTAAACACTAATTTCAAATCATATAACTGTAAATCTAGCAGTATTCTTTACATTCTCATTGGACATTTGAGTTTGACTTAGGGATTTTGAAGCATAAGCAACTGGTTCTGAATTTTGAATGGGAGCTGCACCACACCCATATCTTGAAGCATCTACAGTTAATACTAATTCTGAATTCGGGTTATTGTACTGAAGGAGTGGTGGTGAGCTTAATATCTGTTTCAATTTAAAAAAAGCTTCATGTTGTTTACAATCCCACGTGCCTTTTTTCAACAACTGTCTCAACGGAGCAGTAATTTCAGCAGCATTAAGTATGAACTGATGAAGATAGTTTACTATTCCTGAAAAACTTTGCAAACATTTCATATCAGTAGGCACAGGATATTGTTTTATTGCTTCAACTTTGTCATTATCAGGATATATTCCATCTGCACTCAGGATGTGACCCATATACTTAATTTTCGTTGAGCGAAATTCACATTTATCCTTATTGAATTTTAAAAGTTAACTTTTCGCGCCAATTCGAGAACTAACTTAACTCTCTAATCATGTTTTTCTTTCGTTTTAGCAAAAATTAACAAATCATTAATATATACTTCTACCCCATCTATTGATTCAAAAACTTCAGCCATTTTTTGCTGATAAACTTCACTCTTGGTACCAAATGGTTAGCTGAGATATCTATAACTACCGAATGGTGTGTTAAAAGTACATAACTTTGAGCTTTTTTCGTCAACACTCCAAAACTCATTTGCAATATCGAAAACAGAAAAATGTTTAGCACCTTGCAATTTATTAACAATATCAAAAATCATTTATACTAGAGTTTACTTTTATTGAATATTTACCAGGCAGTTTTCCTATACCACTGAAGACATCTTCAAATTCTGCAGTCTCTCTCCACTCCAGCTGCCATCTTTGCAATTCTCATCGTTTCAATCGCTTCCAAACCTATTATGGGAGGACCATTACAATATGGAAAATTAAATTATTCAATAAATTTCCATGAAAACAACAGAAATTCACTGTACCTAGTACATTCAAAATTTCACCAGAATATGTTGTTAAATTACTTTTTTTTGCGTAGTGTAAAGTGTCATCATGGCTGACGAAACCGAAAAAGCTTTCCAAAAACAACCCGTCATATTCTACAACAAGAAAGCAGGGTCCAAGAAGAAAGACTTGAGACATCATAGAAATATAGGTCTAGGATTCAAGACTCCTCATGAGGCTATCGGAAGACATCATATCGATAAAAAATGTCCATTTACTTACTGGAAATGTGTTAATCAGAGGCCGTATTCTTACTGGTGTCGTTCAAAAAATGACAATGCCAAGAACAATCGTTATCCGTATGGATTATTTGCATTATATCAGGAAATACAGTAGATTCGAAAAGAGACACCGTAACATGTCCGCATATTTGTCTTCATGCTTCAGGAATGTTGAAATTGAAGATGTAGTAAAGATTGGAGAATGCAGACCCTCATCGAAGACAGTTAGAATCAACGTATTGAAAACTACTAAAGGAAGTAGTGCTAAGAAGAGTTTCGGAAAGTTCTGAATGAATGTACTTTCATAACTAAAAATTTTTATAATTGAAAAAAATATATATATGATATTTGGGGTGCATGGGAATGCAGAGATTGAAATGATATTTAATAAAATAACTTTACTACTCGATGTCTCGTTTAATACTGATCTCATTTGTTCCCTCTTCAATCATATGATGTACATAATACATGACAGTAATAGTTTGGAATATATAAATTACAATTTTTGAAAGCGCTTTCTTGGAGCGTGTGATTATACTACGAATGATAGCATTGAAAGCTAGAAGTTAAGTCTTAGGAAACACTTTCGGCTTCCGGAAGAATGGTTGAAGTTACACGAAAACAGTGCGAGCTTTGTTTTGTACAGCGGAAATTTGCTTATTCCAAGTGAGGTGCTTGTCGAGATGGATACCAGGATACTTTACTGAATGTTTCCACGGAATAATAGCGTCGTGGACTCTGAGATTTATAGGATCCTTCCTTCTTGAAGAGAAAAAAGTAGCTTCGGACTTCGATTCGTTGATCTACACACGTCATCTAGAGTACCATTCAAGAAGAATCGGTAGATGATTTTGAATCCTCAAATTTCAGTGTACAATCTGCTTGCTGGATGAAATAAGTACAATATCGTCTGCACGGTGGGCTGTGAGAATGTTTGGGTCGGATGGTATATCCGACGAAAAGATATTAAGTAAAGTAGGTGAAAGCACAGACCCTTGAGGAACACCGGTTGAGATAATTGGTGGACAGGATATGCTGTTTCCGACAAGGACAGAAAGATAACGGTTCGTTAGGAAAGAACGAACAATATTTGAAAGATACGCAGGAAAATCGTGTTTAATCGTTTTATAATATAGTCCGTCGCGCCAGACGCAGTTGAACACCTTCTTGCCGTCCAGCAAAAAAGCATTGTCGAATATGAACGTTTGTTGTAGTAATCGGTGAGATATTCGCCGACACGAAGGAGTTGATGTCCAGTGCCGTGATTTTTACGAAAACCATATTGTAAATTTGGAATTATGGAGCGGCTCTCGATGTGTGTAATGATACGTGCTAAGATGACTTTTCCAATACTTTACTGATAAAAGGTAACATCGATATGGGCCTATAGCTCGAAGGGGAGCTAAGAGATTTTCCAGATTTAGGTAAACATACAACTGACGTTTTTTCCATATATTCGGAAAATATTGGTGTCGTAAAGAGAGGTTGACAAGTGCGATGGGATAGAACATTATCGTTTATATAGATGAAGTTTCCATCGTTTCTGGTTCGGAAAGTTACTAAATTAGTTCGGAAAATATGTTTAACATCTGGCCTGTCCTTATTACTCTATAACGAAGCCTGTGCGTCCTCCTGAACATAAACGAGCACAAGCCAATAGTGAACTATCCTTCTCTGCATTTACCCCTTCTATCTCCCCTCTAGGCACGATTAGCTCGAATATCGCTAAAACACTACACAAACCAGATTCTCGTATTCGTGATTCGTCTCCGAAAAGTAACAAATTCTGTTCATCATGTCAATATTCCCGCCCGTGTTCAACCACTAGTCGAAGTTTACTCCATTTATTTGAACAGCCAAAATTTATCCACTCTAACCATGATAAAATGAAACGAATTGATGAATAAGGCGTAAACTACGTCTGATACCTAGTAGGAAATGATGTACACTAAACCCATATTACTTTTCAGGAATTCATAAGAACTGAACATGTATACAGGTTGTTCACGCGAGATGGATATTAAAAGTATATGGAGAAAGGAATGACAAACTGGAGAAATTTTTTTCCTTTTTTCGGTATCTTGAATATTATTCAAACTAAGTTCCGAGAATATTTCCTATGGTATAATGTATGTATATATTTTTTTTATTGTAGAAAATTAAATTCTGAACAATTTTTTCTCATATCATTGCCACCTGAAATCAACCGAAAGGAAGATATGAATTTTTCAATCGGAATTTTGGGATTTTTGGTTGTCTCTTAGAAGGCATCATAAAAATACTGAAGATCATTGAATATCGATTATTTCTAGCTCGTTGTAAGTAAAGAGGCTCATTCAGCAGAATTCAATGCATTTACAGGCTTCACATTATACAGGGTGTTTCCAAAACATGTGGCAAATCGTAGTACATTCAAAAGTACAAATGTCCGTTTTCTCAAATTAGACTGCCTATTTTTGCACACACCATTTATCTCGAAATGTTAATAGGCATCGATCTGTTATAGGTTTCTCTAAACCTAAAATGAATCATTTCCGAGTTATTCGCGATTTCATCCCAAAAATAACGATTATTCGGACAGAACCCTGAAATTCTCAGATTATAGGACCGGAAATGTTTCAAATAATGCATTTCGTCCTCTCAATAAAAGACTCAGTGCGAAAGCAAATACTATTCAAGTAGATTGAATCTGATTTTTCGTTTTTCTTCCTTTCTAGTAGGTATTCTCGTTTACATGAGTTATTTGTCAATCAAAGGTCGATCTTTTTTTTATATTAGAGATACTGAAACTGAATCCTATTATGTCTCGACGACACCGCGAGTACCTGAAAAGGAGTATTATGCCTATTAATATTAGGAGTTAAATGGTGTGATTTTTGTACATGTACTACGATTTGTCACATGTTTTGGAAACACCCTGTATACCGTGAAGTCTCTAAATGCATTGAATTTTACTGAATGAGTCTCTTCACTTACAACCTGCTAGAAATCATCGATATTGAATGATACGTTGTAAATATTTTCGGAACTCAGATCAAATAACATTCAAGAAAACGAAAAAAATTCCCCAATCGCTCCTTCCTTTATCCATAAACTTTTAATGTCTCATTACCCGGTATAAGCAAAGAAATAAAGGTTTTCCCTCTATTTTGTTTTTTGAGATAGAACCCTTTGAAACTTGACTGTGCATTCAAAAATAAATTGTTGTTGGAAAAGTAGTAATGATGCTTATCTCAAATTTTTATTTATTTATTGTATTTTAAAATTGTTTCTAAAAATTTTTAGTTGTGTGATATTTTCTTCAACTTCATGAAGGAGCTTTACTGAATGTCTAGTGAGTAATTTGAGAAAATAATTTTTTACAATTTGTCAGAACAAGTAGTGCTTCGAAAAAAAAGTAGGTCATAGCTCTTCTTGAAAATTAGTTTTTCAGTAGTAGTAGATACTGTTCCATTCGATATTTGTACTCGTTTTCCATATATGGTATAATAGGCGATCAAGTTGAAAACACCAATGATTAACTAATTTGTTGCATAACCGGAAACGTCGTATTCAATAAATAGTTTTCTGAAATAAGCCCTTATTCGTGAGAAGTTGAAATCGAATTATTCATTTGCGTTCTCCATAAATTTCGAATTATCTACTGGAAACCATTCTATATGTGTAACACATGAATTCTAACCAAAAACTATATTTAAAAATTAATTTAATTATATTAAAACTACAACAGATATTGTATTTTTCCTATCATATTCCAAGAACTCATCACCTTGTAAAGCGCAAATGGATATTCCCTAATAAGGTTCGTTAATTTTATCGCGGATATTACTCGATAAGAAAATAAAAAAAACAGGATTGACTGTTCAGATCAGATATGGATAATTCATTGAATTCACAGAAACCCTCTTCAAAATCACAGTACTTTATTGTTGGTGGATTTGTTCCTTTCGTGAACAGTAGCCCAGGAGATATCAACAGGCGACCAAGAACGAAACTAGCAATTTCGTGATCTATTTTAATTATTTGATTATGGTCTTTTTATATTGATTTGAATTAGAATAAAGATATTCTTCTAATGAACATATTATTGTTTACTGATATAATCGCTATGTTTTATGTTTTTCTCACAATACTCATTTTGTTTACTGGGTCGAATCATCAAAATCTTCGTGTATCAAGAATGAAGACCGAACCTCTAATATAGAATTAAGATAAGAACCTTTGTTGCACATAATTACCCATATCGATGTACAAGGTCTGACAATTAAGCAACGATACTGATACCTGTGCGTGGGAACACTGGAATCTAAAATTCTGCAAATTAATCTCTTTTCATTTATACCACTCTCAGAAATAAAAATAGCTGATTGCAACAGTTGAGTGATCCCCTGCAGTGTTTTGAGGTAATAATATTTTCTGTAAATCATTATTCAAAATCATTATGTTCACATTTTTCATTAAGGTGAGAGTTTATTGATCTGCCTCGTACGAATCGCATCGAACGGATCCGTTTGTAGATAGTAAGTCCAATGTATACGTAGTAATCGAAATGATGACACAACTATCGCCTTAGACTCGTAGCGAAGGGTGAGTAACTTATCGCTTAGCATCGGAAAAATTTCCCCTTCGAGAAAATGCATCAGTACAAACGACAGGCTGGTGCGTACGCTCCGTAGAATGCGTATAACCGGACACAGTTATTTTGTTTACAAAGGATACATAAATCCGTTTCCTGCGATGCTACCGATGCGAATCTGAGGACACTTAGCCTTAGCAAATATTGAATATTATTATTATATTATTCAATAGAGGTTAGGTTAGATTTGATGTCTTTTGAACTACGCATTAGTACTGAATCCACGCAATTTTGAACAACGAAGCGCGATAACATTTTTTGATCTCCAAAGGCATTAGATGTAACCTCAACCATATTCACTGTATTCACCAATACCCTGTGGCCTTTTCAACTTTGCTAACCTTTCATATGTTGGTAAAACTTTACCTGAATATTCGGTTTCAATTTCTACTCTATAAATGCAAATATTCCTGAGAAAAAAGTGTCGATAAATGGAGGAACAACAAAATGGTCGTTCAATAAGTTTTTTTTTGCAATACGGAACCCCAAAAACCAAGTCCAACCTTGAAAACTTTTTTTCTTTTGTTCATATAAACAAATTTCATCCTGTATACGGTTTATAAAAATCCACTAAGAAATCAACAAAGGACGCCAATAAAAAGAAATAAGTTTTCCCATACATGATTACCTAAAACATGAAATATAATGAAACTTCAGCAAAATGAATTTCCAGAATACAATTTCAAAATTTCATCGAGGAAGATTGGCATGCAAAGACCTCAATACAAAAAGCTTCGCACGAAAAAATTTGAAAAAATGATTTTCCCGTTTGATACCGCATCAGTTAACCGAAGAACAGAAAGCTGCAAGGGTTAATTGGTGTCAAAAACCTCTGAACTTTTTTAACTTTGGAAAGTCTAAAAGTGTTCACCATATGTGATGATGGTTGGATTTCTGTTCAGGTGTTCCAAGGAGAAGAAAAACTGACAGAATTCATCCGTGGCCGAAATTTTCTCCAAAAACGGGTCATCAACCAATAATTCCTTTACAAGATCAAGCAACAATTATTACGAAAGGGTACACAACCATCTATTTACCAAAAGTCGTTAGTAAGCTTCGAGAAAACCAACCCTTAATGGTGGATCATCCTTCACCAAGACAATGCAATTCCGCATAACCCGGAAAATAATTGAATATTTAACACTTAAAAAGATCGAATTGTTATATCATCCTGCGTACAGTCTGGACCCAACGGTTTCTTTACTTTTACCAAAATCAAGACCGGACTGCGTGGTCAAAGGTTTCAGTCTTCAAAAGAAGCAGTTGATGCCTTCCAAAAGACCATTTTGAATGTAGCAGCAAATGATTGGAATAACTGTTTCCAGAATTAGTTCGAACGAATAGAAGTGTATTAACCTTCGAGGAGAATGCTTCGAAAAATATTAGTCTTTAAAAGCTCTCGATTGTTTCGATCTAGCTCTATATGGAAAACTTGAAAGACATACCTCATATTGTCATATTATCCGATTCTTAGAATCTTCTTTTTCGTTTGTACAGAATAAGGAGCTATTGATAATGTTCGCTTTTATTTCGGAGTTGATGAAAATTACATTCTATATTCAAAACTGGCTTGGCTGTGGCTCACATTTAATTCTTAATTTTGAGAAATTGCGAAAAAAGCCCAAGCATAAGTAGAGA
Source organism: Cryptolaemus montrouzieri (assembly GCA_013387265.2). Lineage (NCBI taxonomy): Eukaryota > Metazoa > Arthropoda > Insecta > Coleoptera > Coccinellidae > Cryptolaemus > Cryptolaemus montrouzieri. The sequence goes on from JABFTP020000062.1 coordinate 34,092,932, forward strand.
ATGAACAAGATAAGTATTGTTTTTTCAAGTTATTTCAAATTGGTTTAGTACCCTGCCATCATTTATCTATATTGAAAATTTGAATATACAAGCTGTGGACAAAAACTGATGTGGATTTTGTTACAAAATGAAAAATCTTTAATTATTCATGCAAATGTATTTCATCCTCTTCAAACTAATGCCGTCCCGATATAATACACTTATGCCAACGTTTTTTCCAATACTCGATGCATGCCGGTGGAGTCAAAACGGTGCTTTCAGAGTGATCTTCCGAGTTTAGGGAATAGCCAGAAGTCACAGAACTAAATCAAGTGATTACGGTGGTTGTGGAACGATATGCTTCAGTTTTTGGCAAAATAGTTGCGACGAACGATTGCGGCGGTTATCGAGGTGCTAAAACCAAGAATTGTCGTCCCATAATTCTGGTCTTTTTTTGTTGCAAATAGCTCAAATAATATTTCTTGTTGACATTTTGGCCGGACGGAAGGAATTCTTAAAGTACCACATCGCGATGATCGACAAAAGCTGCCAACATGACCTTGATTTTTTATCGACTTTAGCGTGATATTTTTGATAATCATAGACCTGTCTCATCTCCCGTGAATATGCTTTTCAACTTATCTTGATATATATATATATATATATATATATATATATATATATATATATATATATATATATATATATATATATATATATATATATATATATATTCTTTTGAAAAGGAAGATTCACAAAAATTCGAATAATTGAATTTACAATAAATGTACATCTGTAATTTTGAGGAAAAAACTTTTCCCTGTCGCTATTGCACTAGCAATAGCTTGTCTGTTTATGTTGTGTTAGTGTCGTGTGTACATAAAGAGTACCAAAGATTTTTCTGCTTAGCAGCTTCATTCTCTCATTCTCATCGTGCACTCCATGATTTCCAGACGAATACAAGGGTTAAAGCCCTTCCTTTAAGACAGGAATCTGTAACAATAGAAAACGAAAAACAGCAGAAAAATATTTCAACAATCATACCTGACTCATATATTTCTAAACTCACTTGAATCTAAGAAAAGATTTTACGTAACAAGCAAGGCCATAAAAAGGACTAAGGATATAATCAAAAAGTACATAACCTGCGATATTTCCTCTTTCGCGGAGATGTTCTTCCGTCGCAGTGTGAGTCTCCTGAAAACATATTCATTTCCTTGTTCTTGCTTGCCAATTTTGAAGTATAATCGCAAAAATCCCTTCAATATTCAAACTCAACAAAAACAATTCCCACTCTGTTTGACCGAGAGAGTCCCGATGGCCAGGTTCGCTCTTCTAAGTGATGCCGATTATGATCTATAGATGTTCTAGAATAATTATGAACCCAATATTTTGGGTTGACAACGCCCATATATTATTTCTTCGTGGATCTTGTTCAGTTTAATGAAAAATTTGCGAAAAAACTTTGACAGTCGTTTTAAAAATATGACAAATGTTATATAGGAAGAAATGATCGTTTCGTACACTTCCAGGGTACTTCTTTGCTCAACAAAATCATATATTGAAAAAACGTCCAAAACATTTTTAGTTTTTTAGAAAAACCATCGAAGTTATAATGATAATGGCACATATATCAATAACAGTAGTGCCAACATAAAAAGTGTTTGCCGCAACTGGTTAGCTCGAAAACTTTAAATTGAAAATTTACCTTAATTTTGCCCACATTAGAATTTTCAGAAGCTGTGATAGTTTCGGTATTTTTATTGTTCGCAATTGTTTAGTACGTCATTTGATTATTCGTATTCTATACTACATTATTTGTTTGTATCCATTGAACTGTTTTATCGGACTATCTTTAGTTTTTCAGATAATGCAAGTGTTTCGAATTATTTTCATTAATTTCAAAATTTTCAAATATTTTACTGCACAATATGCGGACATTACTTTTGTTTATGTATTTTGCTTCGAAAACGATAGTACTGTCAGTGGAAAAATCAAAGGCGATCACTTTGAGATCCGAATCACCAAACTTTTGCAACGATAACAATTAGCCAAATTTCGGATGAAAACATAAGTTTCTGGTAATTTCAAATTCAAATTTCATTCTTCATGAACTCCCGAATAAAAGTGAAGCTTATATGAAATTTACCAAAGAGATAAGTTTTTTTGTTTCATTAAAATTTTTACTTGCTTCATGATGCATTAAACAGATAAAAAATTAGAGATTTGCATCTTTCGAATTGTGAGTGATGCTGTTCAGTTGTTCCGAATTTTCCAATATTTCCTCACATCGACGACTAACTATCGGATTATTGTCGAGAGTTTTTCAACTACACGTTACGATGAAAAAGTCGTCGAATTGTACATCACTTCATGTTTTTTTGGTAACCCCACGTATATCAAAAATTCATTTAGCTCATTGAAATGCGTCCAATTCTTCAACGTATAGTAATTCTAGGTAAACATTCAGAATTCCTCCTAAAAAATTTGAGTAAGTTCATCTTTGTTTACGATCCGTACCACAAAAACCAGTAACGAGTATAAAAAAGGCAGGAAGACAGGTTTTCTCGGCGTGTTCGACACGACATCGTTTAATTTGGGAACACTGTCGGCGAGATAGGAGGGTACGCCGTTAAAATAAACGCCCGAATTCATTAATAAAATGTCTCCAACGACACTCCCGTCTTTCGACTTTCGGAGTTATCGCGATCTATAATCTAGATGTCGTGGTCAAGAGGGAATGCCTATAATCTAAAGAACTTTGAATTCTCGAAAAACTATCACATTCGTCTAGGCTTCCAGTTATATTTCACCTCCAGTCGATCACAGGTCTTGAATTCATTGCTTCCTCATTAGAATGACTGAGACTATTCCATGACTCCTTTTGATATCTTGCAGACATACGTCGACTATTAATTTGGCATCGACAGGCGGCGTGTAAGACACGTTTTATCGATCCATAATTCCACTCATTACGTCGAGGAAAATGCTTTAATTGTGCTAGACGTCTCTCAGGCATACATAGCGGGCTGAAAATATAAGCGCCGATGAAAGAAATGTGTAATTTGATATTCTATCAATCAGGCTTTGAGCCGAACAGCAGAATTGTAAGACTACTATAACAATGTACAACAAAGATTCTTTCAATTGAAACACATTGTTGTTTTTGTTAAATTTAATGTGGATCCTGGTTTCTCTTAGTATATGGCGTGAAGGGTTGCAGACGTGAACATACTCTAGCAGTCAATAGTCAACTCCACCCCCACTCGGTATACGCTGTCACTTTTGCTCAGCTCAAGGCAGTGAGCAATACGAAACACTGATATCTCCAAAAATATGTAATTTGAAATTTACATGGCACAGATTCATTTTCAAGTTCTTTAATCCCCTTGTGTTTCTCCCGATTTAAACCTTGGTATACTGACGTCCGAAAGCAACATTTCATGGCATATTCCCCCCAGAATCCTCTAATAAATTTGTGGGAACATTAATCATAAAATTATGAAAAATAAACATGCAAGTCGCAATAAATAAGGATTTCGTTGTCGCACTTAATGCTCGACAAATAATCGAGTTACCTCGTGAGCTGGGGGATTTGCCATAAGCCACTTAATGAATGAGATGCGGCGAGATCGTTTATTTCGTTTTAATTTTATGTGAAATTATGATACAAAGAACGAGTTTACGATCTGCAAAATCGGGATATGTAGATGTTGTTGAGGTACGTCATAAACAGTTGTCGCTTATTCGAATCATTTGAATGAATGTGAATTATAATAGAAAGCTGAATGGTGGTATGTAGTATAGTTTTTTGTTTAGGAACGACATCACATAAATTACGTTGTTTACAATTCATAGCTAAAGATTGAGAAAAACGAATCAATCTTGTTCACTTTATTATTCGTGAAAAATTACAAATCAAAGTATGAATTCTACAGGGTACGACAAAACAAACTATGCAGTTTTGAGGGGCTTAGAAAAAATTGATAAAGGAAAAAGTGGTTTACTCGGATTGAGGCAATGCTGCACCCGAATTTTATAGATCACATCAGCAAGATGTTCTTCTTTTGAGCGCATTTTGAAATGCCTTTCTGTTGAACCAGTTTTTTCAAACGTACGAATCCAACTCGTAATAGCAATGCTTTGCGGAACGGAATCATGACGTAGAATTTTAAAATGCCCATCGCTGTAGATGCTCTTTCAACTAACGTACGAACGACGAATCTGCGATCCACTCTGCTGCGAACCATTGCCCAACTGAAAACACGATGAGTGACCGGACATAAAGAGTCCTCTCCCAAATTCACATTCCCATAGAGACTGTAGTCACCCATCACTACTGCAGTGTTGGTTTTGCCATGTCCTATATTTTGTGACTATTTTGTAACCTATAAGAAAGGGTGACTGGATTTAAAAATTTCGAAAGAAAAATTATTCGAAAAATATAGAAAAAGCTACGACAGTTAGAGGAGTTGGCTCAACCATTGCATTGCGACCCTTCTATTGTATATTTATTCTCTTGGCTCAGGAGGGGTGGGGTTGTATTCCCAACAAAGCTGATAATACTTTCAAACAGAATCAATTTATGTCCGTTCCTATTAGATTCCATCTAAGAGAAAGGTACTACCATACCTAACGTAATAATACGAGGGTGTTCTCCCCCCTGTACGCACCGATTTAGCCAAGATAACCCTATCCACAGCCGTTTAGGAGTATTCCGTCACCATTGGACACCACAAGGATATTGAGCACATGCTTATGAATCAGGCTAGAACCTGATCATTTCGACCTCTGAGAAATACCTACTATACCTAGTTTACCCAGTTACTGAGCCACAAGCGATTCGATCCCGTGGTATCATTTACTCGATCTCCTAAGGTGTGTTTGGACGAAGCGCACCCACTCGCGCATCAAACTCGGCACTCACTAGCGCATCAAACTCATCCACATTTCACTCGACGCGCATTTCCACACCTGGGAGAGTGAGCCGCAAGATCGGCGTGTCATTAATCGATTTCGTTCGGGAGTTCTACATGGCTACACCTTCAGTTGTTCGTTGAAATGACGCGAGGGGAATACGGTGAGTTTCGTTTGAAGCGCGACTGAAAACCGACTCACCCGGAGTTTCCTCGGGGCGAGGGAAAACATGAGGGCCCGTCTACACGGTGCGAGGTAGGTGCGCGAGTGGGTGCGTTTTGTCTAAACCCAGCTTCAGAAACGTGAAAGTAAGAACGGAATGGTGGAATAAAGACATTCTGCAGAATCAAGGCATTATTCGTTTTAATGTTTATATATAATCATCTCCTAAATTCTAACTGGTAAAAAGTTGTAACTCATACATCAATACAAAACATGATCTAAATGTTCCTATAATGTTTATGAACGACTTGACATAAATATCATAACAAAAGAGTCATTCCGTAAAACCTAATTCGATGACATACTCATCATCTAATATTCTTAACGTTTTGTACACAGTTTATTCACTAATATTTTAAGTTTCAAATATGTTAGTTATTTCGACTTTTCGGCATCTGTCCAACAAAATTATTAATAAATTCTGAAGATTTAATTTATACGACATTTTATTGATTGTTACTGACATTAAACTGTCCAACTGAAGATAATTTATAACTTTTAAAATTTAAATTTTTTCAAACCAATTTTTAATTTAATCTTCATCAAGAATTTTTGTCCACTGAATTTGAACTTTTGATACGACAATATCCGTGCCACAGGGTGAGGAGGATCCCTCTTCGACATGGCGGTTACCGGATCGATTCAGGCAGAGGTCTCGGTGTTGTGTTATGTATGAAAAGTATATGGTTTACTGCTGGATAAATGTCATATAGGACCAATCCATGGCCTATACGGTCAAAGGGGGACGGAAGTTGAATGAATTACCCGAGGTCCCTTTCAATAAAAAATAGAAACGTTTGGGACATACCTTATAATTCAGAATTTACAAAGATCCGCCCCTGAATATAAATCCAGTAACCTTTTGAAATTTAAGTTAATTTAGTTTTCCGTTTGTTTATAGGTTAGATTGATTTGGTGATGGTTTTTCTAAACTTTCATTAGGAATTAGTCCTTTGCTCTCGAAAGTATATTGCCAAATAATGTTTTTTTGTTAAGACACCTCTCTTTTGTGAATATTGGAATCTGTGTTTTTCATACCATAGGCGATACGTTCTTCAATGATGAAAGCAAGGAAAGTCAAAATTAGAACATTCGATTACTATGTTCTACCTTCTACTAATATACCAAAAAATTGATGAAGATTATTGATAATAGATATAGGACTCTCGCTAATCACTTGCTGAAACATTTTTACTTTTTTTTTTACAACACTAGACTCAATCTCACAAAATAAAATGAATAAAAATATGTGTGACTTATGTCACGGGTTTCATCTCATGTTCAAAAACTAAGAGGAAATTGAAATTCTACAACCTCACTTATACCTAAGAAACAGATGAGATAAATAGGGACAAATGGAAATCAGACTGGTCGTTAGTTACTGGTAGATTATATATTCGAGCTGATGAAATTTGCACAAATTCTAATCAATCGAATATCTGCTTTTATTACCTAAATGTGAAATTTGGATTTTAATGATATATAAGAAATGATTTTCGTTTATACAATGCTCTGAAAAACCAGTTGTCTAGTTATGATGAATTGTCGAAATTTTTATGCACGGTTACTAATATTGATGGTTTGAGTGATATAAGAAGTTCGACATAAGAAAATAATATATATATATATATATATATATATATATATATATATATATATATATATATATATATATATATATATATATATATAAGACTATTGGAGTATTAGTGCGAAAAACTGGAATAGATTTATTTTATATCAAAAGCTGCCATCTTCCAAATCACCCTCATCTGGAATCTCGAAACTTTCAACCCCTAGAGCAGAGGTGATATTTCGATCCAGTAATATCTTTCGAGTAAAGGATTTCGATTGTCTTCATGACTGCTCGCAATAATTCTATTCTCATTGAGTTCCATAGAGTTAGAGTAGCTAACTCTGTATTTTCTGCAGTTTTCAATCAAAAATGAACATTCGTTCACGGGAATGCAGACAAAGATAATACCTTTCTTTCTAGGTATCACTCGACCCATCTACCCTCTTTCAAATTTTCAAATACACATACACATACACATACACATACACATACACATACACATACACACATACACACACATACACATACACACACATATACATATACATATACATATACATATACAAATACACATCCACCTACACCTACACCTACACCTACACCTACACCTACACCTACACCTACACCTACACCTACACCTACACCTACACCTACACCTACACACACACACACACACACACACACACACACACACACACACACACACACACACACACACACACACACACACACACATACACACACACACACACACACACACACACACACACACACACACACATACACACACACACACACACATACACACACACACACACACACACACATACACACACACACACACACATACACATACACATACACATACACATACACATACACATACACACACACACACACACACACACACACATACACATACACATACACATACACATACACACATACACATACACATACACATACACATACTTATGTTTCAATATACGGCATAATTTAGTACTTATTTGTGGCACGTAATTAATGCTTTGAAATTTTTGTTTCGTGGACCTGAAGGTTGGGGTAAGTCAAGGATGTTAATGATTTCTGTTGTTTTTTAACTATTAAATTGTCTACGATGTTATTTGACGCTAATGTTTTCGAAAAAGGGGAACTGTGACCGATCTATGCAAAAATATATGGAGCGCAGACTACTATTATGGATAAGGTATCGTTGAACGTTGGTTTTCGAAAAATGATTTTCTGTAGGTAACGATTTGAATATCTAGGGAATCAAGTGTTTCATGCATATTTTCAATTTCTATAGTGAATTGGATGGTATCGTAAAATAAATTCACGATTTTTACCAAGAAATTCAATTATTTACCAGTACTTGTCCAAATACAGGATAAATCAACATATATTTTCCAGTAAAGAACGTTATTAATTATTTTCAATATTGATCATGAAGATTTCCCTCAATAGAGGGAATTATGGTAGGTGAATTTTTTTATTGAATTTAGAAAAACTATTTCTAACAAACTTCTACTAACAGCATCATTTCTGATGTGATTATACTTCAAACTTGAGCTCTCGAACACAATTGATTTTTGTCTGATATGTTTCTTCAAATTTACGATTCCTGATGTTTTCCCTTTACTTGTGCTTCAAAACATTACTTGAAGAAATTCATGATTTAGGACAACATAACCGTATCAAGTTGAACTCGATACGGTTATGCGTAATTTCTGGAACAATGCGAATAAGCTCATTATTGTAAAATTTTTTGTGTTATAAATCTACATATTTCCAATTTTTTTTTTACTCGGTATTAAGGTATTGCTTCCTGCCACATCTCATGATTCTAAGTAAACAGTAAGTACCTTGTATCATTTGATTCTCTTACGTGTACCTTAATATCAGAACAACATAAAAGACATATTTTCCGCTTGTGTTCACTGCAAGTTATGATATTTCCCTGGTTCAAGGAATTGCAGGACTGACTATCTTCTATCAATTTCAACTCGATACCTTTGCACATTCTCTAGAAAAGTCGAACAAGCGAATATAAAAAAAAATTATTGGTGATTATCAGCTTCCACACCAAACTTTTGATTAGGGAAAAGTGATCTTGTGATACTTTCTGGAAAAGGTGATTCCATTCTCTATACGACCACGTAATTATTTACTTTCTAAAATAACATGTGACGAATTGAAATCGAGAATGGTTTGGAGAAATTCTAAGATTTTATCAATCCGGTCGATCTCCATTTGAAGAAAAGCGATCTGTTGGTTCAAAAAAATGTTTCTCTCTCATTTGAACGTTTTCGAAACATCCCCATACCTCTGTCAACTACCCCCTGAAATTTCTGCAACAACTAATATTAATTTTCTGAAAGGTTTTTCAATATACTGTATTTTTTTAAATTCATTGACGATAGAGCAACTCTTTATATTTTATGTTGAGAAATATCAAGCCGATTTTTTTGCATGTGTCCATTTGTTATCAATCTTAACATGTTTGAATTTTTTTTCCTGATCTACTAGATTCAGCTATTTATGACTAATGACACTAATCCTCATTTAAAGAATGAATCATACTCAGATCTCCAAAACTTAATGTTTGGTTCTGAATTTTTGAGGACTATATTGTAGGACTCTTACTTATACAGGAAAACTTGAACAATCTAGAATTTTTCCGAACAATTCTCGATTTCGATGTTATTTTAGAAAGTAAATTAATACGTGGTCGTATATACATTGTGTTCCAACGCAAATTTGCCACCCTCTCTATCTCAAGATGGACTGATTCTTGCGGAAAAATCTGAGATATATCAATTTTTGATTGGAGGGAGAGCAATTTATGAGTTCCAAGCATGTAAAATCAACCCCCTACCCACAGCAGCTTCTGAGTTGAAATTCATTGATGGGAAAGTTGATCGGGAAACATCTCTGAAATCTTTGGAAAGTTTATCATTCAAAATTTTATCTTCATGAACGTTTAATATCATACAAACAGTCTCAATGATACAATTCTAATTCTCTGTCATTCTCAAGCGACGTTTCTTGTCCTCAGCACTTCCAAGCTTTCAATTCTCAAGGACTTAGAGATACTGATGAAGATCAATGTTTCGTAGGGAACGCACAATTGTTGTTATCACAACTATCTGGTAATGATGAATCTGTTTCACGTTCGTCTTACATTTTCGCAATACTTTTAATAACAGTTGTCGTTTCTGGACAGAAGTTGAAAATGGCCTACTGTTGAGCATGTCGGATTGGCAGAAGAGGAACGGTTGAGTGGCCAGCCAGGTCACCTGATTTTAGTCTTTCAGATTTCTTCTCATGAGGTCATCTCGAATCGATAGTTCATGCTACACAACCGGAAAACTTGGGAGAAGAATCATCACTGAATGCAAAATTTTGTCACCAGAAGTTCAAAATCGAGGATCGTTTGTATCATTGTAGGTAAGAGTTCATTCTGAGCATTTAATTTGATTTTTGGGATTGTCAAGTTTTCTTTGAAATACAAACTTTCGTTGTGTTTGTACTGACTATGAGATTAAATGTTTATGAAAATACAATTTTTGAATAGAAAATTGAAAGAGCTTTCCGAATATATGCCATATTGCAATATTGACTTTACATGCTCCGAACCAACTCATAAATTGGCCTCCCTCCAATCGAAAATTGACTTGTCTCATCTTTTTCCAATACAATCAGTCTTTCTTGACATAGAAGAGTGGCAAATTTTCCTGGGAATACAAGCTTTCGTTGTGTTTGGACTTTCTGTGCGATATTCAATGTTCATAAGATACTATTTCCGAATAGAGAATTAGAAGATCTTTCAAAAGATATGTAACTCGACCCACTTTCCCTATAATGAATTTCGACTTAGGTGCTACTGAGGGTAGGGGCTTAATTTTACATGCTCCGAACCAACTCAGAAATCGGTCCCTTTCCAATCAAAATTGACGTCTCAGCTTTTTCTGCTAAAATCAGTCCATCTTGGAATATAGGGTGTGGCAAATTGTCGGTGGAACACACTGTAGAATAGAATCACCGTTTCAGAAAGGTCGTAACCCTTTTCTCTATTCAAAAATTTGGAGGAAAACGAAAAATGTAACAGAAAATATCCCCATCCAATCAAGAATCGACTTGTTTCAGGAAATTCAGAGAACTACAAATCCAGCCGGGTTATTCGGAGTGGTTCGTTTTTATTGGATCGCACTGTATATCCCACACCTATTCTTGATAAAAGATTTTTACTGAAAGGCAGACGGTTAATTGGGGGGTGGGGGGGGGTGGTTAGTGTACGTAGCTCTAAAAACCAATCATTTGCGGACAGTCTACTATTATTTTTGGACACATTTGAGTTTTTTATTTACTCTCATCATAAAAGGAGTGTAGCAGTTGCTCATAACCAAGATTTTTTTGATATGAAGCAATCCGGTTTGTTTCAGTTTTTAATTAACCTTATCCTTCTGGAGTTTTCGCTGCATAACAACCATATTAGTTAGAGTAGCCATGAAAGTTCCTAATGCAGCAACAATTATAACGTCTAATGATGAATGCATTCATGCAAAAATCGGTCAAAACAAATCGAATTGATTATCTAGACAAGAAGTCAAATCGCCACCCAAGAATTACAACGTCATCATTCACTATATCAATATTTTACATTTATATCCAGAAGAAGAGCCACAACGAAGCCATGGTTTTATCCCTCGTTTCATGGGTTTCAATAGCATAGATTATCAAGATGATGGACCTTTTGATTCAGCTATCGAGCGACTCATCTATACTTTATATTGATCATCTTCACGATACTTACAAAATGTGTGACTAGATTGCAATTCTTCTACGTAATATGCTTTCGAATCATTTTAAGATTTTTTTGATGAACAAATAAATCTGAAACATGAGCATAGAAAGCCGATCACAAAAGATTTATTTTTTTATGTAACCGTTGCCCAATTATTTCTCTAATGACATTTCGAAGCTGGGAGACGATTGTACGACATTTATTTATTTATTCATTCAATGAAAATGACAGTAACAAAAAATTGGACGACTACGTGTGTTATGCCATAACGTCGAATTTTATCAGTTAAAACACGAGGAGGAAAGCATAATATGTAGAATAGATAAACATTCAGAACGCATTAAGCCTCCTGAGATCGCCCCTAAAGTTCAGGAGAACAAGAAGAACGGGTGACCTATACGTAATCTTTATATGCTTCATGAGAACAAGGAGAAAAACCTGATGGAAAGAAACCTGTCTCTCCCCTTTGATACATCAGTAATAAATAGTCTGTAAATGAGTTGAAACAAAATATATAATCAGAATTATTGTATTTATAGTTATTGTAACCACATCTTCGATAGATAATGGGACGGCAGCAATCTGACAGATAAAAGAGAAAAACGGTAATATAAATGAAATGGAACACTTTTGTCTGATTTCCACAATGTTAATTTACAATAAACAGTTACGTCATTTTCAAGTGACTAGAGCTAACAGTTGCGAGAAAGTATGTGCTAACTATTCCTATTTTAAATGTTTAGTAGTGGGGAGTGATTCAATTATAGTTTCCAAACTTCACAACAGATTCATTGTCATCCCTTCATTGCATTTGTTGAAAATTTCTAAATTATTTAATGTAATTATGTGATCTATAGATCAAAAACTGCGGATTTGTTGTCTGAGGAGAGATGTTCTTTGAATCGAGATTCAAAATTTCGACCTGTTTGTCATACTTACGCTGTGGAGCATTCATTACATTCAATTATGTATGTTCCAGACTGTTTCAATATCAATTCACTTATGTAGGGACCACTGGAAAAGGAGGTTATAAAATTAAATTTGAATAAACAATTGCTGATGTTATTGAAGAGCAGAAAAACATGGTGTAAGCTTTCAATATCAATTCTTATCAACTGAACATTACTCAAAGAAAAATATGCCCATAGTAAAAAGCAAGATCTGGAGCAAGACTAAGTTGATCAAATAATACATAGAATAGAAAAGAATGTATATTTATTATAATCCTCCCCGGTGTTCAGGTCATACGATATCATGGTTGATCTTTTTATAAGAAAATGAGAAAGACATGGTGCTGCCAAATTATTAAATATTTTATAAATGAAAACTTAACTAGCTTCCTCTATCATATTTTGGATTTTAATGAATTTCAAAGAACGCAGCATGTCTTCTGTCCTCGTGCACCCTAACAAAACCCTCATTGCTGTTTTTTCTAAAATCTGCAATCTGTCTATATCTTCTTGATTGCATCCCAACAGTAATGATATGCAATATGTTAATTGGGGATGAACTATCTTATTATAGACAATTCGTTTTGACCAATCAGATAATCTCCCGGATATCCTACGAAAATAACCAATTTTCTTACCAAGTTTTTATACATATAATTAATATGGGTTCAAAGTGTCAACTCCTGATCCAAATGAACTTCAAGATACTCAATATCGCACACTTGTTCTACAGTGTCATCCCCAATACTAATTTTCAAGTTTTCATCTTTAAACAGCCTACAGTTCTACCGCGATCCAGATACAATGAACTTTGTCTTTCGTGAATTTGACTTCAATTCCTTGAGAGCAAGCCAGTTGTAAAAATTTTCAATTGTCTATTCAATATCTTAATAACATCAACAAAGTTCTAACCGGAGACTGATATAAGGGTATCATCAGCGTACAAACTCACAAAACAGTCACATAGATACTCACTCAAGTCATTAACATACAATATAAACAACAGTAATCCCAGTATACTCCCTTGAGGCACACCATTTAGTATTTCAGCCTCAGGTGAGATATTCTCACCGATTTTTGTCGCTTGTGTTCTTTCTTGTAGGTAGTCCTCTATCCATTCAAGTACCACTTCCGTCACCCCGTAACTACGACACACTTCAATCAATTTATCTCTATTAATAGTTTCAAAAGCCTGTTTTAAATCAACAAAAACACCTACACATATTTTGGCATCATCAATATCTTTCTTCCAATTAGATAGCAAAAACTGCAATGCACTTTCACATAAGTGTCTCCTACGAAATCCAGAATATTTCATTTTTCTCCAGATAGTCACTGAGCTGTTCATGAACTAAACTTTCTATAATTTTTTTCAATTATCGGTAACGAATTTATGGGTCTGAGTTCCTCAGCTGTCTTTGGATTGTTGACTTTCGGAACGGGTGTCACAACAGATATTTTCAAAGCGGAAATAATAACAATAATAACATAACCTGCTCAACTTTTCTTCTCACTATGCTGATCCCCGCTCGCATCTTATATTTATTGTGAAGTCAACACGTATCTCATGAGATCTTATCAATTAGGAAATACAATCACATCTGTTCTCTGAAATATATCTCACGCAACAACACAATATCCACTCTTTCCTATCGGAAGTATCGAAATGACTAGATGTGATCTTTCAGGTGATAGTAATTGAAAAATTCACTTTCAAAATAATCGTATGATATAATAAGAATGCATCCAAGCAGTTTCTGTTTCACTCTTTTCGACCATTTTCACCCTATATTTTCTACCTTCATTCAATATTTCGTGACAGGTTAATTTAGTACACTATACAAGAAGAAAAAGGAATGAGGAAATCAATTTTCAAAATTCTGTTCAGAAGTTAATATTTTTGTTGTATCTGTCTGTAGCCTTCGAGCCTACGAGTTACATCGTCTTGGAAGTGCCTTTTTTTGCTGGTAGAAACTTGAAACTTCCAATCAAAGCTTATGAGTCTTGAACGCTGTAAATCGTCAACCTCATAAGATTAATCAGATAGTTGGTCGATTTATTTTTGCTCTTTTTTTTTAACATCAAACTCAGAAGTTCCAATCAAAGCTCCCGTTGCTTGAACTTTCTACAGCCACAACCCCAGAATATTTGTACTCGTTAAGAATATTGGTGTGTATCTATCTCTTTCTGATGCCGAAATTGGTTGATAAAAATTATCTGAATCAGAGGGAATCCAACTCTTTCTGGGTTAGAATTCGCCATATATTCCGGTAACCCATCACACTGAAAGTTTCATGTGTAAGTACCTCTAAAAAACTCCATTGGTATATATACGTACCGCAATAAAGCAAACAATAAACGCAACAAGCACAAACGATCTTGTAAATATTCATTGAAAACATTAAAAGCCTGCAGTGGTCTACTTTCCGTGCGTTGCCGAATCGTGCTTTCGTGGTTTCAGACTGTTGCTGGTACATCATTGTTCCAATCGAGACTTAAGCGTTACATAATAGAACAAATTTCGTCGAAATTAGTTCGGCCGTTCCTGAAGTATCGATTTTCAAAATCGTGCACGGGTCAAAGTTCCTTGGAATTAATGAAGGAAGTAGTCTATCAGATGCCAGTTGCACGATAAGAAGTTAATGGAAACATATATTCTCATATTTTAACAAATCCTGACTACCAAGTAGTGTTGCAATACTATATTAATTTTAATTAATTTTGAATTTTTTTGCATTGTTGCTTAGGTACTCCCAATCATTAATGCTCTTCTTGCCGCCTCTCAGACATATCCTCGTCCACCCGTCTTCATCTGCCACAGACAGACTTTCGGCTCTAAGGAAGTTCCTTTAATAATTACACCGCTTAACCAGCTATCCATTAGATAATCCAACCCGTCGCTTAGCGCTATCGTCCCGCCTGTCGGACCCAACACCTAGCCAACTCGGACGCACAGCATCCCAAAGATCGAACGTACGAACAACGAACAATAGCACACTCTCCCCACTAATCCGTCTGCCTCGTTCGCTTGTTTTTTCACAGCTCCTCCGATTCTAACCTATAACAACCTGTAATCCGTGAATTCGAAACCAGTCGTTCGACGAACGGAGATAAGTTAACGTCGCGCTAATCTATGCACATGCGCGCTCATACACTCGTAGTTCGAAACTTCTTCTCGCGAAATGTGTCACTTACGCCCACTACTATTAGTATATTACGTATACGTTGATGTTGGATAAACAAATTCTAGCAGGGGTCGCGGTGCCACATGTTCGATTTTCTAGCTGATTTGTGGATAATTACGAATTTTCAGATCTATGATCCAGCCGAATTCGTTATTTGTTTCTGTGATATTGTTTAGTGATTAAGTTTTAAGTTATTATGTTCGTTTGAAACTTTCGAAACAGCGTTAAAGATATGGGCCCCAGAAAGAGAAACAGAACGATGAGGGCTAGAAAGCATAGCGGTAGGTTTTTCTTTCTTCTTTCTGTTACGTGGAACTTGATTTCTGGAATGGTATCTAATAGGATTTCTGTTATTTACGCCTAATGTAATCATGAATACGTTTTTACTTGTGGGCTATGGATTTTAATGAAGGTCCATTTGTTCAAAATATTCTATGAAGATCACTCTGGGTGCTGTCGAAGTTCTTTAACATTCGGTCAGCCGATCGAAAGCACGATGAAAACTTATAAGCCTCTCGATATGATGATTTCATTTGAATGTTAACATGATTGGCATGTTGAGTAAATTATTAAATTCATGGAAAAACTAGTATTGCAATTGTTACGTCATGGGAAAAACTGTAAAATTTAAAACATCATTTACCTCTTACATTTGTTGTTTATTTCAAATAATAATCATATAACAAAATGTATGACTTATTGGTTTTGTCAATTCTTTAGCATATTTCTTGTAGAAATAAAAATTCAAATTGTCATAATTTATTTATATTCAGTTTTAAAATTTCTATTTCAACAGAAACTGTATTGATTTTGAGGTTTTTCCACTTGATCCGAAAAGAACCATCGTTTTATTTGCATGTATATGCGTGTATACAACTTTCCATTCAAAATTCGCGAACGAAATATCTAATAGTTTCCCCATAACGGAAGTGTAACAGAGGTTATCTCGAATTTTTACAAATTTTGCGTTAAATTCATTACAAAAGCTCAGTAAGATCCACAAGCATTCATATAACTTGAAGCTAATTGCAATTCAGTCAATGCTCCATTTTGTCAACTGTCAGCTCAAAAATTGATCAAGTCAGGGCATGAAGACAAAATCTTGAAATGCAAATAAATAACTACGTTGGGTTGATTTTTTATGCTGCTTATGTGTTCGGTCATTAGTTGAGAGGAAAAATAAATATAGAAGAATCCTCAAATAATTACTTTTACATTTTCGAGCCTACTGTGCTATATTCTCATACTGAATTGTTTGAATTGTTAATACATTAATATATACTACTGTGATCAAAAGTAAAATAACACTTTTCCATAAACTGCATAGATTAATGCAAATATATATATATATATATATATATATATATATATATATATATATATATATATATATATATATATATATATATATATATATATATATATATATATATATATATATATATATATATATCATTGTCTGATGATATATATATATATTCTTAGATTCTATATATATATATATATATATTCTTTTCTTATAGTTAGCACAGCTTTTCGCTGACAAATTTCATGTCTGAGGCATAAGTTAGATTAGTTCCGCTTCTTGAGGTTTGCATCCAAAAGTTCATTCATCAATTTTCGAAAAGAGTGCAAAAATTGAGCAAATAAGTTCGATTAAATTTGGTTTCAAAAATTATATTTCTTCTATTCAAAAGTATGATCTGTTGGGAAAAGTATATGGTGGCATTACCATTTCTCGCGAAAAACACATCTTAGCAAATAAAAATGGAGATTATACTGATAGTTTTCTTAGGATGTCGCGGAAGAGTCTTTTGCGTCAACCTATACGTACCAAAAAAACCGGATTCTTGGGCAAAAAAATTCTTGCTTCATTCACCACGATTGCATACCATCTCACACAATTCTGTTCGCCTCATATATCTGATTGGACTTTGTCTGACTTATGTACTTATATACGTAGTCAACAAGTTAGTATAACTATATTGGTTAATTAATGTAGAAGAGGATTTTAAAGCAGACGAAATAATTTCGAAGATAAATAATATGAATAATATCCATTTATGGTAACACGCAATAATTTATTGCTACCATTTAAACTAGTATTTTTTCATGGGCATTTCATCAACTCAAAAACTGTGATGATGGAAAAATTATTCTGATCATCTTTTGATGGAAATTCAGAATTTTTATTCTGTTTTTAATTATCTCATGGAAATATCATCAAATACCATAGATTGACAGAAGAGGTCCAAAAGTTTAAGACAAGTCCTAAACATACTAGAAGAACGAATAAGTAATATCATTTATGTTATTCAGGATATGAAAAACAGATTTCATTCACGTCTGGGTTTCTGCCAGCAGGCGAACAGACAATCTTTGCAACAACTTTTAAAATAAGTAATATACAATTCTAGCAAATCGTTCTCAATCTCAAATGTTAAACATCACGAAGCTAAACTTGGTCCAATGATACAAATGTGTCCTTTAAAACTATGACAGAGAAAAAGAAGCCTTTGATATTTTTCACTCTGTATGATTTCAGTTCATAGAATTCATAAAGAAAAATGATGATTCATGTGTTGAAGTAATTTTCAGAAAATCTACCGAAGACTTCATTCCGTGCTATTCAAAGCATCTAATCGGCAGATCTGGGTGGCCAGAAGCTGTGCACCATCTTGTTGAAACCACATAGAGTCTCATACCTTTTAATTCCGATACCATTCACCGAAACACATTTCTCAGTAGCATCTTCAAATGCAAAGGTTCCACTTGTGTGAAATGCACCTTGGATTATTATGAGCATACATGCGACAAATTTGCTGTCATCAAAACAACCACTTAGATGGAAATGGTTTCCGTCACTGAACAAAAATTTATTTGACAAGTTCTTGTGCTGAATCTAAAGCGGCTACGGCTACTATACGGCAATAAGAGGGTTAAGATAAGCGACCAAAGTTCCTCATCGTACGGATCGCATGGAACGGATTAGTTTGAAAGCAGTACGTCCACTGTATACGTTGTAGTTGAAATTCTGACGTAACTCCCTGCTATCACTTTGCCGACGCCACTACTCGTAGCAAACAGACGAGAAACTCCTTGGTATGCATCAGAAAAATTACTACTTTAAGTGACTGCAGCATTACCTACGATATGATAGGAATCAATAGACGCAGTTATATTAGTCTCTAAAAGTCTCTTGTAGTTCCAAGAGTTCAGCATGGAAAACCATGGAAATGGAAGGTTTTATTGATTGATTGATTCTATCAAAGACTTGAGTATGAAACATAATATATTTCAGTATGCTTTGGATCCCTAGGTCACCTCTCTAAGTTCCTGAGTCTCTGTAGCTTTAAGTTTAGTAGCTTCTTTTCTCATGCGAAGATGTTGTGCAAAATAACTTCATACTTGTCATGGGGTAGTTTTAATGGTCACTGACTCCATACAGTAAGATTGGCCTCATCATATAATATAAATTCAGTAATTCATTTTGGTCACCCCATGTTACCACTTGTGGCTTTATACGTCACCTTGTGGAAATGTTAATCCCAAGTGAGCCAGTTCTTGGGTGCGAAGATGCATGAAACTGCTTGCGTTTTCGACCATTTTAGCTCTAAAGCAAGGTTTTGCTCTGAACTTTGTATGCATCCCACGTATTTGGTTATATGGAATTTTGAAACAATTTTTGCCAAAGTAGCGCAGGGACTACGGAATAGCGCGCAAAATATTTTTTCCCAATTGGTTTCGTTAAAAGTAAACTTGTCCAAGATTGAACTCTCAGGCTCAATGATCAAGCAAAATCAACCTACGACAATTAAGCGTTTGATTTAACACCTCTCCTTCCAATTCGAACACTCGATATAAATGAAATAATCTTCATGTCATACCTATATTTAGATCAAGTGGCGCTTATCCATTTTTCATTTTTTTCTCCCATTTACACGACAACTATCGAAATCTTAGATAACCATTATATCAAATCTAAAAAAAAACGGAAAATAGATTACGGAATTGGGTTGAGTGTGTTTAGTTCCAGTAGACTAATTTCTCCAAGTCTTAATCCAGTAGATATAGATTTTTAAACGTAATAAATTGTTTGATTCGTTCGTATTCAGCAGTTCGAGATTGTATCTCGTAGAAATGAAAAATAATAGTCTGATGACTCGATAATATAAAGTTACGATATAAGATTCAGTAAGTTGTGTTGTGGGTAATAATTTCAAATGGCCTGGGGCTTCGCCAAGTTAGCCAGTAAGTATGTTGTAGGCCATTGTTAACAATTACAAGATGCGCTATCTGCCTTTTCTAGCTTATCATTGCATGAGACTTTGTTATTTGTTCAAATGCCAACCATAAATCCAATGTAATCGTTTATGTGAACAAGGAATCTATATCTATATTTATGCTCATTTGTTAATCAGTTGTTGTAGTTTTCTTGTCGAAAATGCCCGCTAGCAATGTTGAATTTATGATCTATCTAGTTGAAGATGCGTGAAAAAGATGGTCACGCAGATTCCATTCATTACATTCTCTATGGTTCCCCAGTCACAGATTCTCATTCCTGACCGCGACTGACATATAACCCCATTCGATTTGACAGGTAATTACGTAAAGCCCGACTGGATTCGTATTAAAATTTCGATTTCGGGACTCGGAGAACATTATAGTGGTTGGGTGCGGGCCTCTCGCCCAAAACACTTAATGAGGTGTCAGGAGTACAAATGATTTAGGTACAGAACCCCGTGGTTCCGTTTCGAATCGCCCCGAAGTGGCTACGGACAATCGTTTCTTTTTATTTAGGGATTTCATTGTGTCCGAACTGGTATTCTGTACTTCGTACTTCTGCCATACTTGGAGGCGTTCGGTATGCATCGGACACGAACGGTTTGACATTTCTTGTATTTTGTTTGGCGTTGCGATTATCTGAGGATACCTGCTGGGGGCATGTGTTCGCAATGATGTTCTTTTCGTCGACAGTGGAATTCTCACAACGAATTTTCTGATATAATCAATTCTTTCGTGAAAACGACGAATCAGGTCTCGATGTCACGACTCTTGTAGGAAATATTGTATTCAACAATTTTGCAATAATCAATTTTGTTCCTCTGTTATGAATTATCTGAAATATCCGAAACAGCCTCAATGAAAGTGTAGAATTGTAGAAGCAATTGATATCACACATTGAAAAAATGTAATCTCATCCTCATGATCGACCCGTTATTGTTGCCACAATTTTAATTACAAATCATCTTAACCTATTTCTCGAGAATCGGACGGACTGCAACAATTTAAGAATGAATGATAGTCACCACTTTATTTGCCGAATTTGAAATTTGTTGCTAGAAAATAAGAATGATCACTAATTATGAATATATAATATCGAAGCCGGCTCGGTGGCGTATGGGATATGATGCTCGTCTCCTACGCAGAGTTACCTGGGTTCAATCCCCACAAAGTCGGTGCGATTTTTCGGATTCTGGGAATTGCTTAAGTGTCCATCTTTCGGAGGAGATGTAAAGCTGTCGGTTCTGTCTAACAGAGATATGTTGGACATTAAAGATCCCTTCCCTCGACACGAGAGGGGTTCGGCAAAATTCCCGGGTTAATGAGGTGAAAGAATTCATCGGCGTGTCATTAGCCGAAAGGCAGAAATAGAGCACGTTAAAGGGAAAACAAACAAACACATAATATCGAAATAAAATGAATAATCAAGAATGAATGATAAGAATGATAAAATGTTAGAAAGAAATATTATGTTGTAAAATTGATTGTTAGAAACTTTTCCTCTTATTCTATTAACAGCTTTAGTTCTTTCTGGTGCACTGCTAATAAAAACGCCTACGCATTCTTGCTGATTTCGAACCAATAATGAGAACCTTTTGAAGTAATCCCAAGCATGATGGATAAGGTTCACCTAAATCTGAAAATCTTGGGATCAATTTCATGATTTTGCAAGGCGTCACAACTTGTTGCATGCTATGGAGAAAAGCATTAACGTCTATATAAAGGATGTTTTAACAATAGTGGATTTAAAATTTGAGTCAAGTATTGATTAGACATGTCACGTCATTATTCCTCTACAAATAACTTGATAAGTAGCCGGCTCGGTGGCGTAGAGGATATGATGCTCGTGTCCTACGCAAAGTTACCTGGGTTCAAACCCCACAAAGTCGGTGCGATTTTTCGGAATCTGGGAATCGTTTGAGTATCCATCCTTCGGAGGAGATGTAAAGCCGTCGGTTCTGTCTAACAGAGATGTGTTGGACATTAAAAATCCCTTCTCTCGACACGAGAGAGGTTCGGCAAAATTCCCGGGTTAGTGAGTTGACAGAATTCCCCGGCGTGTCATTGCCCGAAAGGCGGAAATAGAGCACGTTAAAGGAATAACAAACAAACAAACGAACTTAATATGTGCCCCGTTCGCATGAAGCATCTGACGAACTTTGAAATGGAACCATAGTTGATAACACATCATGCAATAAGTTCCAAGGCGAACCCTTAAAATGCTTTTTCTTTATTTTTTCACTCAATCAACACAATAACGCTTTGCCATAGATGGAACAAAATATCTTGCGCATCTCATAACGTTGCCAACTGATGATCAGTTTGGGCCAGAGCTGTGCACTCAGCAGACGTTCTTTTCGATTCAGGTCTGTAGTGATGAACCTAATTTCAGTGTTTCATTCATTGTCACATATCGGCGCTGAAAATCTTACTTATTGTTGTACTGTTATTTTTGAACAGCTGTGGCCAAGTGCAGGATCCATTTCGAGCGAAGCATCTTCATGAACAAATGATCGAGCAAAAGAGTGAATACAACACTGCCTTTTGATAACTCTTACCTCACGCAACGATCGGATAAAACTATTTTGTGGACTTTTTTATGTTATGAGCACCACAAGCCATTGCTTTGCTTAAATAGCATTTTTTTTCTTAAGATAACTTGCTTGATTAACTCTCATATCTCGTCTTCATCAATTTTCCAAACCAAAGCAAATGTAGTGTGGCTAAATCTTCAATGTCCCGACAACAATTATGTCCAATGTCATGAAAATTTTACGCGTACCTTTCGAAGAATCTCTTCGACGAAAACCTCTCCCTTTTTTCCCCCAGAAACAAATAAATACTTGACTATCTCTGCACAAAGCAAATCAAGATTCATCCCTAAACTCCATTATTCTTACGAATATTCTTCTTGCGAATGCTCTATGGTCCCCATTCGATATCTTACGTGCTCGTTTTGGAGAATTGCTTGACAGCTTCACAAAAGCTATTGCTTATAGTGTACACACTGATCAATGGATCTTAGTATGTTTTTGAATTTCTCCTAACTGTTGAGGTTAACGTTAATATAACCATGGTTTTGAGTTGTACAACGTGGATTTCCACTTCTTGCTCTTTGGGCCATCCAGTTCTTCCGCAACGTTCACTTACCGCCTTCCAGATTAAAGCCGATTTCCACTTGTTTGAAGCAAAACACGTACTCCCTAATTTATCGTAAGATTGTTGAAGAGTCAATAGGGCGATATTACAATTATAGGTTCTTATATTTTTAACTTCAACTGCACACTGTGTGAACCAAAGTTGGATAAATGTTTTGCCGTTTTAACCTTCCTTCTGATGTTTATTGTATTTAATAGTCTTATCTTTATTTCGATTAGCGCCTAGAACATAAATACTCATATTTTAACAGATACATCAACAGATGAGATAATATAAATGCCATAATTTCAAAATTTCTCCTTAAAATACTAAATATTTTCTCTATTTTTGTTCCATAAATCCCTTAGAAAGTACTGTTATCATTCTACTGAAACAACAATCAAACAATTTTGGTTATCTGAGGAATTTGGTTAATTTCACGTTCATAATGGAATAGAAATTGTTTGCATTTTCGATATTTATTATAAAACTTAACGTCCAGTAATAAAGTCAACACAATTAGATTTCTAAAATCCAATCTGAGATATTGTTCAAAATAAATGTGCGGTAAAGGAATTTTGATAGTCGAATTCCAATTTTTATGGGTGATATTTTCTATTCAATAATTAATTTGTGTATTTAAGTATCTTACTTTTAATTAAACACAGATTACTACGATTTTATTGATACTAAATAAGAATTGATACGTGGACCTTAGCAAAAATCGTGCACATACATTAATTTAAACTTTATATGTTACCAGTTGGGCTGACGTCAAAATTGTCCTTCGCGTTTCTGAAAATTATATTATTTTAATGATGCATGCAACATTTGTGAAAAGTAAAACTAGTAAGTATCGTATTTTTGTTATTCATTATGAAATGGCATATATATCCTATTTCTTAGCTTCTATATCACTTCACTTCTAAAGAATATTAAAACGCTATCAGGCGTTTTTTGATTACCACTCAATAAAGTCAAAAACTATACAATCTGTCACTTCTGATGGGTCTAGAGATGGAAGATCAAATAGGCATTCCACTACCGTAAACCTGTTGTTCTACAGCCAGACCAAGGCGTTCAATATTACTATACCAAGCATTCTATGAAATCTATAATCAATAATTTTTCAATTCTACCTTACCGTTTGACTCAGAACCTGAATGGATTGTTTGAAATTCATAAAAGTTCGTAGAGAAAGATTCTAATATATACATTTGTTCTACTATAGACATAATAATTTAACATTGGCTCTCGTTCAGTGAAAAAAATGAATAGTAAAAATCCATTTCGAAAAAAGAGAAGGCAGCTGTAACAAATAGGCTGCGGAACAATTGAAACTTCCATCCACATACACGTTGTCACTCTGACAAAGTATGTACATCCATAATCTGAGGCTATTCAATTTATGCACAGTTTTCAGCAGTATGATTCGAATCTGCTTTGCAGGTGATTATTATATAGATAATTCAGATGGTTCCCAATTGTAAAAGTGGTATGAGGCGACATATCCATTGTTCAAAAAACAGCTCTCTCTTTGTTATAACGTTTCGTCACTGCAAATATATTCAAAAAATTCTTCAAAATTTGTTGTTGGAGAGGATAATTTCAATCCGAATATCATTTTTATGCATCGTCCTCACACCACTGCAGTATCAAGGAATTTTCTTAACGACAAAGATATCAACATGCTAAAATGTCCGGCTCAATCGCCCGATCAAAATCCCATAGAGCATGCATGAGATATCCTTCAACAACGGGTTTTATGAAATCAAAATCACTTCAAAAACAAGAAGCAACTATTCAAAGCCTAACAAATAGCTGGATTAACATATATCTCAATAATGATAACTTGTAAAAATTATCGCTATATGTGTGAACACATTGAAGAATATCATTGAAGGAACCATATTCAACCTTCCGTAGAATGTTAAATATCGCTCCCTGAAGAAGCTAGTTTTCCGATCCACTCCTCATAATCATCTCCAATAGGAACTAGATGATTGACTTCTGAGCACAGAGAAAATATGTAGATCTGTGATTCGAGCCAGAGATGGACATATTCCGTATTAGTTTGATTCATAATGTTTTTGAAACTCACCAATCAATTTTCCCGTTGAGTAAAGTTTTTCCAATTTCTCATTCTATTCGCCTATTTTATCATTTTAAAAATTCTTCTTCCAATTTTGCCTGTACATAACTATAAATGTTACAGTTTTCTGAATAAAGAAGATCTATAATTTCATTCCCTACATTTTTTTAATTCGATTGCGTGTATTTATAAGATTTTCTTAATTTGAAACCGGCTTAATTGAATGAAAATATTGATGATTCTGAGATTTATATTCATTTCAGAAATCTTGTTGCCAAATTTAGATGATTTACTCAACGTGGCCATGATGTTTGAGGTATTCTTTATTCTTCGGAGCAAACGGAAAAAATTGAAAGATTGATCCCTTATATTTTGTAAATTATTCGAAATGATTGTCACCCATGAAATTTGCCAAGACGTTTTAACATTGGACAAATAATGAGGATATAGCTTCTTGGTGAGATTCCCTAATATATCGAAAATGGCGTACCATATCTGAACCCATGGAGATATCTAAACAAAGCATTTTGCGTAGATGTTATTCTGAAATGTTAAAACAAATATTCTCATTTGATCAAGAATTGCATGGCACGCATAAGAATACCTGTTCTTTTATCTCGAGAGAACAACGAGCGCCTTGTTTTTTTGTCTTGAATTACAACGCTATCATCATTATTTAATTTATTACCAACGTGTCAGCTTATTATTATTGGTCGATGGAAGATATGCCGAATACGAAATTTCATACGTTGACAAAAAGAGTACACCGGAGCTTCAAAAATGTCATCCTATCGAGACCGAATGATGGAGGGCTATCCTTAGCAGAAATCTCATATTTCTCCTTGTACGAGGCATGTTCAACTAGTAACGAACTTGATAACGTGATTTAATATGTTATTGCGGTGCCACATAACCACAAGGGAGGGATATGCCACAATTTTAGGAAAATTGTCTGCAATATGCAGGATGCAAAACTATTATGATATTTATATAAATATCAAAAAATGCTGTAGATTCGATATATTCCCTGATTATAATATTTTCATCGAAAAAAAATCAACGTCAATGTATTGTTATGTTAAGCGCTTATAAAAAGTTTGAAAATAAGGTTTCATTTAAAAGAAACATGAATGAAATTCTTTGAACAAAAATAAACAAATTATTCAAGAAGCCTTGTAATATCGTTTAGCTATGGCTGTAACGCGTCATTCGTCATTCCCATCATCTTCTCAAACCCAATTTGAATTATTATGCTTTGCAGGTGATGAACTATTGAAATTCTTGACAAGAATACAAACTCGCCTGCTTTCTCGATACACAGGTTATTCCGTAGTTTTTAATGCACCAGTTCAAAACTGGAGAAACATCCCGCAATAGCCGCAGTGTATGAGATTGCTGTAAGCAATTGACTACATCTTTCAACAAGCATTTCTTTATCAGGCCAGTCTGAATTAGGGATCAGATTAGAAACCGATTTGCATCAGAGGGTCTAGATTTGAAAATTAAAGCCATAACAAACAAATACCAATATTTGGTTTTATCGAATTCAAATATTGCGTTGGCCTTCTCACCCTCCTGACTTTTGCTAAAAAATGCCTGAAAGCAAAAAAAAAAATCATGCAGCTATAGTTTTGTGCTCGAATCACATTACATATCATGATATATATTTCGTATATATCCATTGACATATATCCTCGCTCTTTGCCATATGTGTCAAACTAGACCAAATTATTTTGTAGTAAGTAGTATTTTGTTACGTTCACCAGAACCGTTCAACCTTGGACTTATCAAGAACTGCATAACCCCTTCGAAATGTTACAGCTACCTTGATGGCAAAACATAACGCAAGGTCGCCTCCGTGGCACAGTGACACGCTTTGACACTGCAGGTCGCCGGTTCGATTCCTATAAAGGCCTGGGTGTTGTGTTTGTTCCTTGATTGGTCACAAATAAAATTACTCTGCTGGAAAAATGTCGCACAAGTCTATGGCCTATAAGGTCAATGAAGGACGGACTTGGGATAGCAAGCCCGCTATGATATGAACTTACATAAATTATAAAACTCGGGAAATTTTCAGAAATGCGTAATTAATACTCATTATGTGACCGTAGTAATGCAAATTCTCAGAAAGTTCAACTGGAATTATCTGATCAAGGAGTGATATCAGTTAGAAATTGTATATCCGATATACAATAAAAGTGCCCTACTCAACTGACAATATTCGTGTTTGTAAATTCAAAAATCTAATACTGCAGAACTGTCGTCTGTACAGCTTACGGAAGAATTTGGGAAGTCGTTAGGGTCATACTGTAATATTTAGATCTAAAAATTCAATATACATTAGTTTTCTCAAATTTTTTACGTCATAATATTTTGAATATTAGAAAACATCACTTTCAAACCTCCTTGTGTGATGGAACATGCCTTAACGAAAATCTCTTTAATTTTGTCTATATTCAAGATTTCACGAAGTATGAACTGCTTAACTGTAGATAAGGCAGTTCATGTACAAAATCCTTCTATCAACACTATGAACAATTTATACAAAGAGATGCTTGTCTAAATTACAGTTTTCTGTAGAAGTTTATGCAGCCTGCAGTTCTGTTGATGTTAAACACCAACATATATTCAATTCTGCTCTACTTACTAAATAACATATAAAACTATAGATGAGAATTATATTTAAAATATTTCAATATGAAGAATCCCCTTGATTTTTCAACGAATGCTGATCTCTGAACTATAATTGCAGCTCCAATGAGTTTTATTTATGTTGTAATTGTTCTTTCTAACTTAAAGAATATTTGTACAATTATCATTTCGTACTTGATATAGTTCTTTACGACCTTAAAACGCTATTGAAGCGAAATTTTGTTGAAAATCACTCGACGCATGCACTATTCTGTGGTCTGCAAATGGACCTTGACAAGTGTTTATTCCAGATATTGGACCACAACACGAGAGGCATGTCATCTTAGCGCCGTGAAAAAGAGTCATATAGAGATGGCTGATGTTATTTTGGCTTATAAAAGATTACTAATAAGTTAAAATGTAAAGGCAGGCAGAATAATTTGCAGAAGGCAATTATCCAAAACTTCAGCTTCAAACTAAGAAATGTCAAACACAGATGATAATTTAGTCGGAGAAGAAATTCGTGTCCATCTCTTCTCTACTCGATGGTTATATGCCTGTATCAGATTCCATACGCGCGGACCATAGCTTATCCCGCGTTCTTGCCACGGTATCTTCCTTCGATCTCTTTTTCTTCGACTCTGAATCGTTTATATGGCAGTCTCGAATATCTGGCGCCCTCATCTCTGACCAGACCGGCCTTTTCTTCTTTATAAACGTACGCGAGGAGGCTCACTTACCATTAATGTCATTTTAAATTCTATTGTTGACTCGTTTTTTAAAACGAAAACCAGCCCGCAACGGACTGTTCGAGTTAAATAAACGCTAGAAGTGTCTGGAGAACCACGGAACACGAGATGAATTATTCTGTGATCGTTGAAAACTCGAAAAGGCGCAGTCGAGTATGCCATCCAACATTTTTCATACATGAACAAAAATGATCTGTTCAAATAAAAGTATTCTGCAAATAATAGAAAAGTTTGTGTTTTCATATCGAAAACAAAGCTTTTCTATAGCGTCAATATTAATTCTTTACTTCTTAATTCTCGTTATTTATAACAGGTTTCATAGTTATTACCAAATTGATATATTATAATTAATCCTCATTTCACTATTACATGTTTGTTTTGAGATGATTGCTGCCCTATGTCGAGTATATTTTCAACAACTAAGAATAAGCTATTTCTATTTCCCAATTTCATTATTCAAATGAAGATTTTCTGTTACAGACCTCAACAGATTAATATTTTCGTCAAATTATTCAGAAAAGAATTGATTATAAATAATTATTTATATTCATTCGATTTCTTCTTAATATAAACGCATCAGGGGTCTGCGTGGAATCCTACAGTTATCAAAAATCAAAGAAATTATAAATTATTCATGTTATTCAGCAATTAAATATATCTCCATGTGGTTCCCCCACATACTATTTAATATGTAATCGAATTAGGAATGAAGAATATGTATAGTAGATGTTGAGAGTGGTTATTCTTGTTGGAAGTTTTTAATCTTATTTTAAGCCAATTTTTTGTGTTGAATCGGGCCAACACTCGTGACTCTTGTGGATGAGTGAAATTCTAAAATTCAACAAGGAATAGGCAATAAACACTAAATTTATTTATTTTTTCATGATCGCGTGTGGAAGGAAATTTGTTTTTTGATACCAAATTGAAGGGTACCCCCCGTTAAGATAGTCGAAAGGCGATCGCTCACGAAATCCTTTTTTTTCTAGATTACCTAATTGGCATGATCGAAAGAAAAGCGTTCATCGTAATTTTAGTGATTCTGTTATTTGCCATTCTGTTACCAGAAACTCTCAATATGAACGAAAATGGAGTTATTGAACTCTTTTGGTACTTTAGAAGAAACTTTGAAACTCCTCCTGAAGAAAAATTTGAGGATGTCGCCTCAGATTATAAAGAGGAAAACTCAGCCGTTTTTTATCTGCCACTCACTCAAGGATCCTGTTTTGACAGAACAGAGTATTTGATGATAATCGCACGCGTATTGGTAGTCTATAACGGGAAGAATTATTGACGCCTGGCTTTCCGTGAGTACAATATCCGAACGTCCAAATCTCTCTTCCACAGACCCTGCTCAGCCCCAATTTTGGTCTGATCCTCGATAGATAACACAGGTCATCTAATTATTAATTGGAAAAATGGACTCTATTCGATTAGTTCAAAGACTTCTTGAATTCGAATGTCAAAAACTGTATCTATTTATCACTGTTTGAGACATTTACTTCTAGCATACGTAGGTTGCCTTCTAAATTTTGCGCCTGACAAAAGAAACAAGTAACTTGGGCAAAAAATAGCTTTATTGTTTTTCAACGTGTTTCAAGTCTTTAGGTGTTGAATCGGGACTATACTGTGGATGGCCCATTAATTTAATGTGTTGAAAGACTCCATCGTATGCGTGAGTGAACTTACATTGTTATGATGCAGAATAATTTTAGTTCTTCCAGTTGATTTCCTCAACTTACCGAACACTTGCGGCAAACAAATGGTTAGATACCATTCAGAATTGAACGTTCTACGTTTGTACAATGCTATGATGGCGACATGTTCGGTTTTCCTGAAGAAACAGGCAACCTTTTGCTTCGAAGTGCTTCGTCCACGAACAACTTTTGTTGGATTTGGCTCGTCTTTAAAGACCTATACCAGGGGTGCTCAAACTTGAACTGCTTGCTACTTACGATCGACTCTGAGAGGCTGCAAGTATGTGTGATGCAGGGTTGTCGTACACACACGATACACCCTACGTACCTACCTAGGTAGGGTGTACCGTAGCATATATAGATATTAGCTTTTCGCACAACATACATTATTTTAGTCAAGGTTTGGGCTAGGTTCAGTTAGGTTCTTCTCTATAATATCAGTGAAAAAGTCATAGTTATTCAAAATTGCGAGTTTATTGGTTATTACAAAACATATGGTGTTAAACTTAACTAAGGAGTGACTTTGGATGTTGAAGCGTGGCACAGCATATCCTCAGCATACTTTTCATAAGATGGTACGTAACCACTGAGTGCTGATCGCAAGTATTATGATATATGATCGTCGGTTAGTCGATTGCGATATTTTGACTTAATTATCTTCATTTCAGAAAATGCAGACTCGCACAAGTAAGTTGATCCAAACATTTCCGTCAGTTGAAGGGCGATCTGCCTTATATTCGGATATTTATCTTCAGATATAAAACACCAGGAATTTGTATCAGATGTTGTAGCTTGGAGATGTATATCTGATGTAATCTGCACCAACTCATTTTCAACAGAATATGAGTTCATATTAAACTGAGTTGCTATTTCAGAAGCTAATTCCTCAATGTTTTTACATGAAAAAGGATAACTCATAAATGATGATATATATGCCAATTTACTGCAATCATAAAAACGCATTTCGAATTGTCCCAAAAGATTTGATGACTCATCCTCATACGTATCATAATTCAACTGAGGAATCCTTGCTTCCAAAGACGGAAAATGTTTCAGATCCTATATTTTCAGTTGATCTATTCTAAGTTGCAATTTACTTTTGAATGCGTTTACGGATCTAATCATCTCAATAATAGTTTTTCCTTTACCTTGAAGCTCCAAGTTAATGGTGTTTAAGTGCATTATGTCATTCAAAAATGCCAAATCAGTCAGCCAATTTTCGTTTTTCAACATCTGAGTGTCCTCACCTCTTTCGTCTAGAAAACCTGTTATTTCGGGCAATAATTCTTGAAACCTTTCTAGGAACTTCTGCGACTCAACCACCTGACGTCCGTGTGAAGAACTAAATCAGTGTGTTCACCAGACTCCCTATCTTCCAACTGCAACTTAAAGAGCCGCCGTTGCAGACTATGTGCACGGATGGAGTTCATAACCAACCATCGGTTGTAATGCACACTAATTTATATATTGGTAGCTTGTAATTTTCTACAAAATTGAAGAAAACATCTTATATATCTTCGCCACGGGTCTTCCCCTTCAGAGGAATGATTGTCGAAAATTCTTCCTTAGCCAACTTATCATTGAATATCATCCGAATAAAAATACACAGCTGGGCTGTGTCTGTCATATCGGTGGATTCGTCGAACTGTAAAGAAAAGTATATACATTTTACGATGTCATGGTTTAGTTTATCTGGCATGTCCTGACTCATGACTTCAATACGCCTTGTGACAGTCGGACGAGATAACTGAAGTTCTCTAATAGCAGACATGATTTCTGTTTTATTTTTAAAATCTCCAAATAAAGTCTCACCCGCTTCAATAAATGCTTCCTTCACAACCGATCCATCTTCGAATGGTTTCTTGTGTTTCGCCAATATATGAGATATTTTAAATGACGCGATCGTTGATTGTTTGGCTTGTGAACATGGTTTGTTCTTTTTTGAAACAAGATATCAAATCACGTACTTTTATTTTTATTAATTCACTCTGTGGCGGAAAATCCTTTTCATAGTTTTTATGAACCGTTTTATGAAGCCTCTCTAAGTTACCACGCTTAGGTATTGCAACTGACACACGACAAAGCCAAATGCAATTATCTTTCACCATACAAAAAAAATTCTTCCTCCCAATCGTTATTAAAATGATACATTTTAGATTTCTTCGCTGCACGCATTTTGTTCTATTTAATAATAAACTTTGTATCGACGTAATATTGCCTTCGAGTTACAATTCAGAATGACTCCAATTCCTGCAGGCGCAACATTCATCTCGGCGTGAACGAAAGTCTCGAATGTTTCCGTCAAACGTGCCGTCCGAAATTTCTACAAAAGCGGCAAGAATAAAAAACGCGGCTTTTCTCTGAGAAAGAAAAGCCTTTGACAAGTACCGTGCGTTCTTTTGATAAAGCCGCCTTTTGCCGCTAGCAGAGTGTTATTTTATTACGTAATGAAATTTTGTACTTTAGTTACCTACTTATCAAAATTTTCTCCTCGAGATCTAGCACTCGCGATCAACCGTGTGAGCACTCCTGACCTATACTGTCGATTGTTGATCACTTTCGGGCTCGTACGTATAAATTCAAGATTCGACGCCTGTAGCGATTTTGTAAATTTCTTTTGAAGTACTGCGATCAAATTTTTTCAACATTTACCTGTACCACACAACACGAGTCTCTTTTTGAGCAATTGTTAAGTTGTGTGGGATGCAACGCTATCAAATCTTTTTGACAGCCAACTGTTCATGCAATATTGAATGTAAGATAGTGGAAATGATGTTTTGGGTTGGCTCAGTCTCACAGTAAGTCACATGGCGATCATCATGTATCATTTCGCGCTCTGCTTCGATGGTTTGTGGCAACGTCACTGAGTGAAGCATAGGCCCGATAAAATTCGTTATTTCAGCATTTCACAGTGGCCAAGTGTGGAGCTTCATCACCAAAAGTCGAAGCAAGTTGATCGCAGCACTGTTATCGAGTTAATCCACGTCGAAAATCGTAAAAAATCATCGCACGAAAATGTTCACGTGTTAATTCCATATTTGTCCAAGTTGAAATTTTCAAATGACTATAAACAGAACCAAACTCACTCGTACGTCAAAGTGATGTAAGTACGTTTAGGTTAAGAAATGTCAAAATACCCATCGCAGTTGTCGGATGGGAGCAGTCAACAGTAAACGTGTCAGAGGTGCCAAATTTAAAAGGCAACCTACGTATTGCTTCAATCTATATATTATCTATTTTCTGTTGTTTCGAAATGAATACGCAACAATATTATTAAGAAATAATCAGAATGATAAAATTATTTTGACTTCTCTTCCTCAGAAATGAAGATTCAACCCAGTACACTTTCAATAATTCGGGTGTCATATAAATATAAATATATGTGCCTTGCGAAAGGCTGTTCGTAGACGGTGGAAATTTTATCTTTCCATCATGTTCGCATTTATGCTTATCATATATATATATTGTTGCGAAAAATCGCCAGCTTATGCTTGGAGGATGCTCGTTCAGTGTATATGCACACTTAGATTGAACATCTGTAATCCCCAAATGGAGTCACAAAACCTTTTTCAGGTGCCATATGTTTTGATTCATTAAAATCTCTAAGATACGACCTGAAAACCGAACCCTTCCAAATACTATTTAAACTGCATATTTTCTACTTTCGAACGCAACTAAGTGACAAAGCGAAACGATTCGATTATAATGAACATTTATATTCATTCGATTTCTTCGCACCACGTGGGAGAAGTTTATACGCCAATTCATACGTCGAGAACGCGAAAAATATACTGTCGTAATAATCATTTTGTAGGGAAAAATCCGTTTCGATCTTTCAAGTCTCGATTAAATTTGAATATTCGACGCTGCCCACTCGTACCCGCGGGGCGAATTTTGAGAGCGAATTATAAATTCAGAACGTAATTTTCCAAGACTGGTAGTCGATTGTAAAACGTGTTTTTAGTGAACTGCCCTGTAATTATTATAATCAGATACGATCGTTTTCATGTAAATCCAATAAGTTTTGTTCTATGGCGAGGTACGCTTTAATTCTGGCGTAAACGGTTTTAGAAAGATTCGGCAAAAGCATTTGCATCTGAATTTTTTTCGAAGTCTTCTCCGCAGGCGAATATCAGTCAAAGTTCCAGTTGATTTCCACGGCACTAATATAAACCTGTTAGGAACATATCTGCTGAAGTTATATCTACTGAAAATATAAAATATATCGATTAAGAAATTCACGTAATTTTCGCAGTATACTACTCGGAGCTAGTAATTAATACCTGCTGTTTTATTGATTTTTTATCATCCTTTTAATTAAATTTTATGATACATCGCAAAATGTCATTATCGTCGTGATGATTGGCCGGCTGAAGCTATCCAATAATCCAATGACAATATAATTATTGACTGGCAGCGTATTTGATGGCGTTATTATGGAATAACACCCGAGGTGTTGTTCTGATAATTCCATACAACGAAGTAATGTTTAAAGGCATTCACATCCACTTGCACGTGCCAGTTCTTATGTTTTCATTGATTTTAATGCAAAATTGGCCGCTTACAGCAAAAAATTGACTACAATAGTACTCGAAAATGTAAAGTACAAATACTCGACGATTTACGTATTGCACGAGTATACATAAATAATATTTTCAAGAGAAATATTCAATTACTAGTTGACCCGACAGACATCCTGTCGTGTTCGTTAATTTTCTAATATTTTCTCTTGATTTTGAAAAGTTTTGGAACGAAGTTTCTAAAGTAGCTTTTTGTGGATTGAATAAATATAAATCGTCAGTAACAACAAATGTTATGATCTATCCATACAACTTCAATATGTACGAGTACACAAATAGCGAATCAACAGACCAATAAGGGTAAATACGAGGCCAGTTGTGTAACTTGAAAAACACCCAGTAGTTTGGTTAACACTTATTCGTTTTTTTTATATTTCTCATAAAGAAATCCATATTCGTGCAATTAGGGGCGCTATATACTTTGTAGGTACCTTCAATTTGTACTCAAAATATTGGACCCCCTTAGCATACACACAATCAAGTTTATATGGAATGACTCGGTATTTCACATCATTGATTTTTTTTAACCATAGATCTTTGACTATTTGTGAAGAATGAAGTATTTTGTTGTAAAAAAACTGGATAGTATGATAAGAAATGTTGAATTATCACCACATGATCGGGATATTGTACTCAGTCGTCTTATTAACTTGGAATTTCGTGTGCATTCATGCAATAGATGAATCCGAATACAGTTATAAATTTCCTTCTTCTTATATTAGAGTATAGCTCCATTTACCTTCCAAACTGGTAACGCCTCGGATAAAGTAACACTTTCGAGTATCTTGCAAAATTGCTAAAGTGCTCGGTACTAAGACGAAGTTCATCAAAAGCTTAAAATCGTAGCAGACAGCAGTAGACCATTCATCAAAACTACGACACACTCCATAAATCCAAAACATATTCAATAGTTCACGAATTATTTGATAGTTCCCCTCGGAAAAGTTATTCTTCAAAACTCGTTACGATACGAAAATCTTGAACAAGTCGCACACTTTATATCAAGTAGAATACCTCAATTGCCGCTCCAATCGGACAGCCGTCAATTTACCCTTGACTTTTACGATTTTCTGAATCTTGATACACGCAAATCCTTCGTGCATTCATTTCAGACTCGGTAACTCCGATATCGTCTAAAATCCATAATAATAACAACCTGAACGTTACGATTTCCTTCGCAGTGGAGAACGGTTATCGATTCGCTCCAGGTGGATCTCTCCACGTTGCGGAAAAAACGCCCAAGGCCGACTGCGATCTGAAAATCCAAACGCAGCTGCTAGGTGCATCCGATTGAAAGACCACAGGTGTTTAGCTTTCAGTTATTTACATATTTTTCTCATCTGGAGCACGTACACATGTTTGCGGATTTCTTAATGATATGATCTATGATGCCGACTGTATGAAATGGCGTTCGATGATGCCACTGGATGCAAATCGCAGAATATTAAGTATAAACCTGTGATTGTCCAATGGCGATGTGAAGAAAAGTATGTAACAATTATATAGATGATATTGCTCCTATTGAATGATTATTATTAACCGGGGATTTGTTTGCTGGAATAGGAAGCTTATTCAATCATTATCCAAACAACTATTTTCGCGAGAAATTATTGAAATATTCTCCTTAAGCAAAATAAATAATTCATATCATAGGAGTAGTTCTACAGAAAAGAATTCCATCCATTTCTTGTCCAATACTTGCAAGTGCGAATTATTTGAAAGAGACAAAAATATGATAAAGGTTTACATATTTACATTTGTGAGAATAATAAGATAATTGATGTTGATATTTAATCAATTTTCTACCAACAATTATATACAGTATGTTTCCTAAGAAATACCAATCGCAATAAATCCTCCATTTTCACCTGATTGGAAGCTCATAGTTAAATTTTTCCTTAAAGGAGATCAAATGAATCACCTTTTTTACGAAATTACAGAAAGCCCTTCAAAAATTATTTTAAATTGGAACATACATTGTTATTTTTTTTATGTACGTAATATTTCTTCACAAATAGCGATGTGTGTGCTACTGTTTTCTAGTTTTTACACAACGGAACATTTGAAAATTATAAATATTCATGAAGTCTTGTTTCTATGGAACACAAAATTTTAATCAGAAAATTGCCATTGGTTTGCAAATTTAATTCATGAAATTAATTTAGTTAGGATCATAATAAAAGTGGGAACACAAAAATTTTATTACGATTCTCATCAATACAATTTCATTTTGAAGGTATTGAATATATCGTCTTTATATTGTTACTTAAAATTTTGCAACGAGTCTTCAAAATTTAAAGAGATGCAACCTTCAAAAACCCATTTCGGAACGTAAATTCGTCTAAAGGACTGATATGTGGGCTGTACTAACATCCAAAAACGTCAGTTGAAGAAATAGCACTTAAGACATATTATTTACAATCACTGGGCACAAAAAAAGTATTCGAATCATTGAACATTCTGAAAACGTATCATAAATGAATTCTTCAAACATAGATCAAGCTAATTCGACTTCAAATATTATATTGCATTACAAATAAAATTTGAAGGCACTACCAGAACAAGTATTACTAATCCTTTAGTTCAGATCTTCTTCATTAATGGTTAATGTAATGTAAACTCGATCCTGCAAATATCCCTAAAACTAGAAATGAAGGGACGTCAAATCTGGCGAATGAGAAGGCTACTGCACTGATCCGTTTGTTCCAATCCCTCTTTGTATAAATGAAGCATTCAGCCAATTAGTATTTGAATTCGCATTAGGCGTGTGCCCCATCGTCTTGGAAGTATACTCCCTTCAATTCCACCAGCGGAATATTGTCGAGAATGTTGCCGTTATTGAATAAATATATTATTATATTGTACTTAATTTGATCTAGTAACATTTGTTTCATGATCTCAAACACGTTTCACACAATAATGAGTTTATTTGACTATCTGTATTCATTCAATTTCGCTTCAGTTTTCACGCTAAATTAATGCAAGTTTTCTGTGTTTCTTGTTTATTTTCGAATCTTTGAATTTTTCGTAATGGCTGCTGAACGTCCTGGACTCTATTTGAGTGATCATGAAGTGGTAAAAATTGTAACACTTCTAGAAGAGGGGCGAAGCCAACGTTACGTGGCTAACTTGTTGAATGTTAATCAAAGCACTATTTCAAGAGCAATTAATCGGTACCACGAAACAGGGGAATATGGAAGAAGGGCCGGACAAGGAAGAAATCGGATAACAACATCAGTTGATGATCGTTGGCTTCGTTTAACTGCACTAAGAGTTCGGCACTGTACGTCTAGAATTCTACAAAATAAACTTGCACTTTCCAGAAATGTGCATATTTCATTGCAAAGTGTTAGAAACAGGCTCAGATAAGACGATATCAGACCAAGGGTGGCTTCTACCGGCCCGCGTCTCACCAGAAAGCATCGAGTTGCAAGACTTCAGCTTGCCAGGGGAACATGCTAATTGGAGTATTCCAGAATGGTCGAATGTTCTCTTTTCCGACGAGTCCAGGTTCTGTCTAGTATCAAATAATAGACGCATGCTTGAATACAGACGACCTGGGGAACGGTATCAGCAATGCAATATGCGGCAAACCGAAAACTACGGAGGGGGCTCAGTAATGGTGTGGGGAGGCATTTCTTTCCATGGTCGAACTGAGTTAGTCCTAGTGAATAATGGAAGAACGACAGCTGCCAGATACATCGCAGATATCCCTGAACCCCATGTTGTACCCTTTGGTTCATTGATTGGCGAAAACTTCATTTATATGCATGATAATGCTCGGCCTCATGCAGCTAGAGTAGTTACAAAATTTCTGCAAAATGCCGAAAGTGATATTTTAAGATGGCCAGCCAGAAGTCCCTACTTGAATCCCATAGAACATGTTTGGGACAACATGAAGTGGCAAATTCAGCAACTTAGGATCCCTTGTAGAACACTCCAACAACTAGAAAATCTGCTTCCTGAAATTTGGAACTCAGTGACTCAAGAGTACATCCAAAATTTGTTTGAGGGGCTTCCGAGACGTATACTGGCAGTAATTAGGGCCCGGATAGGAAACACTCGATTTAGAAAATGATTAGTAACCATTCTATGATAGTTGATTGGTCTCTTCGCGAATGTTTGAAGATGGTAGAATTTTTTAATTTTTCATAAACTCGAAAATTGTTGATATTTTCCATCATAAACTCATCTCTTTCGAATGATATCTTCTTATTTTACACTTCTGAAAGTTACCAAATGACTCTTGAATGACCAACTTTGACTTAAATCATCGATAATTGTTGCAGTTAAAGATGCAATTAGTGGTAAATAAACATTCATCCGTCCATATAATTTTTCTTTAAATTCAAATAAGTTGAGGACTGGATCCTTTGGCAATATATCACACTTTAAAAAACT
Organism: Cryptolaemus montrouzieri; assembly: GCA_013387265.2. Classification (NCBI taxonomy): domain Eukaryota; kingdom Metazoa; phylum Arthropoda; class Insecta; order Coleoptera; family Coccinellidae; genus Cryptolaemus; species Cryptolaemus montrouzieri. The sequence continues at coordinate 34,132,134 of JABFTP020000062.1, forward strand.
GTACACTCCTTCAACAAAACTTTATTTCAAAACTCGACGCTTGTTTCGCCAACTAAGTTGACATTAGACATACAGGACAATAAATCAAATTCAACAGGGTTCTATTATTTACACTTGATCTATTCCTGTTACGCTTTCAACGAACCATGATTGGTCGAACGCGTTATCAGTGGGTTTATCTACTCTAACAAACTATAGAGTACACTGAACGGAATCGGATCTTCCAATTCAATTGATTTCGTTTCTGCGTTAAAATAAAAATTACAAAAGGTCTGCTAGGTCCGTACTGATGATCCCATATTTAGTAATATCTCTATAACAGACATTTTTGGATTTTCTTGTAGATCACATCCAACTCAAAATAACATTAGAAAAACAATATTAAAAATCTATGAATTAATATATATCAATATTGCGTACGAAATGAAAATAGTATTTATAATAATTTATGGCATTCTGTATTGCAAAAATATTGAATAGGTGTTTCCATAGATATAAACTGAAATAACTTACTTGGTTTCACTTACGATTTTACAACTGGTTGCGATTGAAAAACAGCGTTCCGATAATTAAGCTTACTTTGGCGTTTTATCTTTTTGGTAGGATTAACGGTTGCTTGATTTAGGCCCGTACAGAGGATTATACTACGAAAAAAGCCTCTGCAACTACTCGTTTATTTATTGATATTGGTTGATATTATATATTTTGCATATGTAAAGATAAGTTCATATATTTTTGTAATAATTTATTTCATCTTAATATATAGCAATTACAGAATATATTTTGAAAATAATTCTTTACCTAGCTATGGAATCAATTACCAAGTAATGAATTGATAATATTTCCTGGAATCACTTCGATAGTTTGAACGATATCAACAACCCGACTTCTTCCGAAACAAGGATAATTGCCTTAAATCGTGTCTATGGAAGGTATGTGACCGAATATGCTCGTATTTGTCTCTTTTCAATTTCAGTAGGTTGAGAAAGGTCCCTGAAATCAAAACACCTCAAATGAATACGTCATACATACAATTAGCTTAAATCATCTTTCGTAGGCCCAAGGTGCGAGATTAATAAAAAACGACGAGTTAACTGCTGTTCGGTCGCTACCCCCGAAACAGGTTTTCGTATGTAAGATCAAATTATATAGCACATCTCACCAAACAGCTATAAATTAAGAACCTATAATCTTCGTAGATACCCGGGTGAGTTATATTCATCATAACTTGTAAGTAACATTTATGTATCATCCTTGTTTCTCGAGGATTCAGAACGGTGGCGGTTTTCTTAGAACCGGAACAAGTTCTTTCTTTACAAGTCAACATTGTCAGTTTAAATGTGTACCTATTAAAAATATATCACCATGTTAATGTTCCCCCTTGAAGAAGGGCTGATCTATTCGTATGCTACATAATTATTGAATTATCATTCACATTATTATTAGAGTGCTTAGGCTAACTTTACACTTTAAATTTTCTATACTTAATTTGTGCTTGTGTTCTACGCTGGTAGAACACCGTTCTTTTCTTAATCCCCATGGTAAATACCACCTTGATCAAACATTTCCCGACTTTTATTAATAAAATCAAAAATAAGTTATTCTTCATCAAAATCAATATTGTCTCCTTCAAAGTACTCTCCATCAACTGCAACGCACTTATACCAGCGCTCGATCCAATTCTCAGAACACTATTATATTCGGTTTGCGGTATGGCCTTCAGGGCAACTTCGATTTTTCCATTATTTCCTCTCGGCTGCTAAAACGCGTTCCCCGGAGCGGTTTCTTCAGTCGACCGAACAGGAAATAGTCACAGGGAGCCAAATCAGGTGAATTTGGTGGTTGTTGGATGGTATTGGTGCATGTTTTTAGCCAAATGGTCACGGATAATGAAGGCATTATGAGACGGCGCGTTATCGTGGTGTGAAACCCATCAGTTGTTTTGCCACAATTCTGGTCGTTTTTAGCTAACAGTTTCACGCAAACGCCTCATAACGCCCAAATAATACTCCTCGTTGTTAGTTTCACCTTTTGGAAGGAATTCATGGTGCATAACACCATGTTAGAGAAAACCACACGGGAACTTTTTGAACAAGGTGATATTGCTTTTCAGTGATTCTTGGTTGTGATGTAACTAGATTGTCATTCTAACCTAACCTAATATATTCTCAAATGCTCTAATTCATTATATTCTACAAGGATACTTACTCAATCCCTTTAAGACCTTCATTATTGTTCAATCTATTTCTCGGATTAGCAGGCAGAAATGAACTTTTAGGTTGCAGAAGATCAACCAGCTTACTTGCTTAGATTGCTTGAATATAGACAAATTAAAATGAATAAATAAACGAAGGATGAAACACTATAAAGAACTGGAAGTCAATATAAAAACTACAGTTCTTTATACTAGATCATAAGAAATGACGGAAATAATAGAATTAAACCATCATTCGCTTTGGAATAACCTAGTATTTCAAAGAAAAAAACAAAACTCAACAACCCTTAAATCTATATAAACGATGAACATTCAATAATTGATCTGACAGATTGGTATGGAGAAAGTACAAATGTCAAATGATTTTTTTTTGTGTTTTTGCTGGCTTCAATAAAATGTGCTCAAAGCGTCGTTTTGTTCATAACCTCAAAGTTTGTTTATTTCGTCTTTTAACAATGTGCTCGGGAACTTAGCCCATTTACACAGTGGACCTACACCCTACAGCTTATAGTGTATTCCGAATAACTCTCCTAGACCGTGCAATGATTACTGCCACCATAAGGATTACAAGTTATCTGGTCTTCGGGAGTTTATGCCCTCTTTAGGCGACTCTTTCCAAGTATCACTTTTTGCTCAAGGACAACATCCATAACTTGAACCCGGATTCAAACCAGGCACCTGGGCTTAGCAGTTCCAATATTTCCGTGCAGCTACTGAGACAGTAACCTCAAATTTGAAATTAATGATTAATTATAATTTTTATTCATTCATATCAAATGGAGAAATATAAACACTTTGAAGACTACATTCCAATCAATTTTGTCATAATGTCAAATTTTGATATGAGCAAATTCACGATCGGAACACGTAGTATGGCTGAACGTTTAACACATTCGTCTCTTAGTTTAAGCTCAGAATGATGAGAAGAAATGGGTTAACCATATGTAACCTATTATATGATTCAAGAGAAGACGAGGAAAAAACCCGAATAAAAATCATGTATCGCTCGTCACTGTTACATTAGCAACAGCTACTGTGTGAGTGTGTTGTGAGCAAAAAGAATCAAAATGATTGTATTTTTTAAATGATGGCAAGTCTACTAAATAATTCTTCATTGGTTGAACAACGTGATTTCATTTTCACTCATTGAACACGTGTGAAACAGTTCAATAGTGATCCAGATCCAATGATTGACGAACACTGATCTCCGGCCAGTGTTTGTTTGTATGTTATTCCTTTAACGTGCTCTATTTCCGCCTCTCGGCCAATGACACGCCGGGGAATTCTGTTACCTCACTAACCCGGGAATTTTGCCGAACCTCTCTCGTGTCGAGAGATCTTTAATGTCCAACACATCTCTGTTAGACAGAACCGACGGCTTTACATCTCCTCCGAAAGATGGATACTCAAACGATTCCCAGAATCCGAAAAATCGCACCGACTTTGAGGGTATTGAACCCAGGTAACTCTGCGCAGGAGACTAGCATCATATCCTATACACCACCGTGCCGGCTTCCTGCCAGTGTTCCTTTGCAGATTACCTGGTAAACCAGCGTATAATAAACAGCGGATGCTACTGAGATAAGTTTTTGAATAAGGGGAAACGTCGTGGATTTCAGAGATTATTTAGCAAGACAATGCGTTTTCTCACACTGTGCAACAAACCCATGAAACTAGAGACAAAATGAGCTGAAGGGGTACTGCCTAATCCCCTTCTCTGATTTAATACCATCAGATTTCCATTTTTTGGTCCACTGAAGAACGGACTATGTCGAAGTCAGTTCCAAAATAACGAAGATGTCAGTAAAATTATGACAAGAATATCAAGGTAAAGTTCCTTGGAGTATAAAAAGCTAACAACATGTTGCACAAGTGCGTAAACGTTTGCGTGCATTATATCAAAAGTAGGAAATGTCCTGATTCATAGAAATAAATGTTGACGAGCATAACTGAGAGATGTCGTACATAACTGAACAACAACTTGAAAAAACATCAATGTGGCGCAACGAGTTTTGTTTTCACGAGCGTGAGAAAAACTCACCACTGTGACAATGTCGCAGATTTACGTAATTTTCACGCAGAAATTTAGCGTGAAAAAACGCCGATATAGACCTGGCTTAAAGTACATTCCACGATTGTTAAATCGTATGGAGTGACGAACACCATAAGGCATCAAAGAGAGCAAAAAATGACGCGAGAAGTGAAATAAAAGAATTATATTTCATATTTTCAAGTCATCTTGTCGGATTACAAAAATATAGGTAGACCTTCCCGAAACAATCTCTAAAGCACTCTTCACTCCAAAATATCTAACATGCATTTGAGGTTAACTAATGAGATATGCTTGAGTGTTCTAAATTCGCGTTTTCTAGTGTGAATAAACAACTTAAACATCGCGATGGGAAAGATAATCGCGATCACAGGTTTGGCACTGGTGTCCTCTGATCGTTTTTTTCGTCGCGTCGAAACCGCCGCCGTCTGGCCCAACCGACGATCGCAGAATGTAATAAGGCCTATTTGCGTACCAAAAATAAGCGAGGCAAATATCGCAGGTGCCTCGATTATTTCTGGACATACACTCGCACCACAGAAAATGCAGATGAGCATGTTATGTCATATTTTTACTACAGCCGCAGACAACGTGACGGTCGAGACGATCTTTGTACGCCGTACGAGAATAGAAATTACATAAACAGTGGCGGGCATTAAGACAACCATTGTGTTAGACGGTTGACCGTCGTTGTTAATTATTGTTTTTATTCCGAGAATATAAAGAGTTTCCCGAAATTCAGTTCGACACTGAGAATGTAGAAACAGATCATTCTATTATAGTTCCCACAAAATATTTTCGTCAACTTTAAAGTTGACGACTATTGAAAGAAGATTTAATTGATTGCTTATGTTGAACACACTAGTTTTGCAACATGACATTCAAATGCTCGTTTCGGAACAATATACGAGTTTCCAACCCTGAAAACAAATCGTTTAAATTATAGCGGTTATGGTTCAGGGAATCCACATGCGATTGTCAAAAACTAATTGCAAACACACCGTGTCTTCGTTTGGTGCGATTTTGGCTGGAAGCATCATTGGACCATACTTCTCCGAAAAAAATTGGTTAAGCAGTTACACATATCGATGCTCGATTTCCCGATATATCAATCTAGTTTTTTCGGTCAAAATTGAACAAAATGTGATTTCGACAAGACGGTGTCTTATTTCAAACATCCGAATAATTGATTTCAATCAGTGCAGTAGGCCTGGTCGTGAATTTTATTTCTTCCTCTTCTCTCTTTGGTAACATTCGTGATCAGAGTTGGTCTTCTAGATCATGTACAATTATTTTTATAAGTCTGTACGAACAACCCCACAACCTAGGAGAGCTTTGAAGGAAAAAAGTCAATGCTGCGTCAATGAAATTGGTCCCCATTTATTCATTTTTTTTTATTTTTCGAAAAAAATTACTTCGCTATTTCATTTCAAGAACACAAAGTATGAAGCTAAGATTTGAAACACAAACATTGGGGACTATCGGCACAAGTAAAACTAAAATATAGAAAAGTTTCTTTGTCTTCCCAATGTTTGTTGTATCAATAATTAAGATTTCATAATTTGTAAATTGATATCATCAAAAATAATCAGGTTTTCACATCTTTCGGCATTCCTAGTAACAGGTATATACATTTCTATATTGTATAATTAAATAATGAAAACCATATATATATATATATATATATATATATATATATATATATATATATATATATATATATATATATATATATATATATATATATATATATATATATATATATATATATATATATATATATATATATATATATATAGCTATATAGACCAAATTTATAAAGCTGCAACACTAGCACCAACTCAGGAACCTAAAGCTTTCATTTTAAAAACAATAGGACCAGAAGATTAACGATACTCAGTTTTTCATCCAAGTTATAAACACGCCCTAAACAGATTGATTTCAGTGATGGAGAACTGGCATTTTTCGGCGTGATTCGTTAGATAGAAATCAAATTTTAATGATTTCAGATTGGTAACCGCAGTGCGAACCAGTGGTCTATTGTGGCACACCCTTCCTTAAATTTCTCCTCCAAGTTCTATCCTTCTATAAAAATCAGAAGGTATGTGGATGAAAACTTAATAAGCTTTGTCAGCACCAGTTTGGGAAATCCAAGTTCCTCAAACCTCATTCTGTCCCCATCTGGGCATTCGCACATGTCGTGTTCAATTGATTCTACCTCTTCCTTGCATAGTCTGCATGAATGTTTCTGGATCAAACCTAACTTATTTAGGTAACTTTTGAGGCAGCAATGCCTCGTTGATATAGCATTTAGAACTCTTAAGTTCTAGCCAAGCCTTGGCTCAAGAGTTTCTTGATTCCTGTGAGGGTCAGCAAGTGCTTCCGTACCTCGGGCAGTCAATGAGTCCGCCTTCTCGATAACCAAGTGGCCCGGGACCTATTTCAGACAGAACCTGTTTCTTTCACTCTAGCTCCATTAGTTTAGTCAGTTTTCAAATCGTCTGTGAACCAACAGGGGCCCCAAAGTAGACGGTAGCTTGAATTGGCTCATTCCTATCTATTGGTAGTGGTGATCTTAAATGACAGTTTCATATTGGTTTTGGGTAATGCTATTTCGGACCTCATACTCTGCATCTCATTGCCTCAATATCATCTTATAGCACGCTGGGCACGAAGTTGACCATATGCTTTCCAAGAAAGTTCATGACCTAAACTACTTGGCTTTCTGAAATGAAATGAGATCATTGGAGTGTCCAAGAAATATTAAGAATTTATCCTATATCAACAATTGTAATCTCCGCTGTGTACTTATGTACATGCAACTAGCCTACATTAAAGCATGTCAATTAAGCGAACAAGTTTTTATCCATGAACAATATATATTCGTTTCAATTCAAACCTTGCTTAAATTTTGGGACAATCTAACTCGGCATTTACGCCAAAAATTTCAGAACTAAGTAAGGTTCAAACAAGTACGAAAACCTATTTATATCAACAATCTAGTTTTGTTTTGTTGATGAATATTTTCACTGTTCAAATTAAGCTCAATTAAGACTCTAAGGTACTTGGGATGCTGAATTAAGTCTCTAACGACGATCTTGGAATCAAAATTTTCAACAACTTGATTGCTCTATAACTGCTCATAAGACTTGTTGGAATTCCGAAACATTACCTCCATAACCTTCTTTCTAATCCGCAGATTTCGTTGTTGATAACCTTGACTACTTCTATATTTCCAGCGTAAACACATATATTTTGTTGTATAGCAACCTACTAACACTTCTAATTTCAGAACGACCCATCTGCACTATTATAGAGAAAGTCCTTCAATTATTTATATATTTTGGATGTCTCGATTGCTTTAGCCAAATAGATAAAGAGAACTATTCAACCTTTCACAAACCCTTTTCATCACTGATATATTATAACTCCGAAATGAGTAACATTAGCGAAAAACACCAAGACACGTCGATTTTTGTTTCGAGGGGAGCATTTTTCGAAATAATTCGAAACTTGTCAGATCAACCCCTACCCCCAGCAACCCTAATTTCGAAATTCATCATAGGGAATAAGGGTCGAGTGGCACCTTACTGTAAAGGTCTGTCAATTCTCCATTCTGACTTGTCATTTTAGAATTTTAAATTAACATACAGGGTGTCCCAACCGAGGGTAAAGTTGAATTCCTGCAAATCCCAAATACTAAATGAAATCGATTTATTTTGGCATAATGCAAGCGCAGGTTTATGCTCGGTCTAGAAAACGACCTACACTTGTGAATTTGGAGTTGGTGCAATCAACCCCTATTTCCAGCATCCCCAACTCAAAAATCATTTGATCGAAAATAGGTCAAGTGGCACCTCGTTGGAAAGGTATTTCAATTTTCTCTTCGAATTTGGTATTTTCGAAATTCAGAATCAGCATACAGGGTGTCCCGGAGCAGGAACACTGAAAACCCAAATAACTTTTTGAAACTGGTTCATTTCGGTATAATACATGTTTATGTTTGATTCGAGAATAAGACTCTCTTGCGTGAATATGGAATTTTTGCAATCAATCTCTTCCATTCAGCATCCCCAACTCAAAAAATCATACAAGTGATTACAGGTTGAGTGGCAAAGTTCCAGAAAGATTTTTCTATTTTCTGAATCACTGAGGCATTGGTTTCAGTTTGGCAATCGAGGTTTTATGGCGTGAGGATCAGGATGAGGGATGATGGAGAAACTGATTGGATGCTCATCTAAACAGGAAAACGAGATTTATTGAACTTGTATTCAATTGAAAACAAAAACTAACTTGATTATTACAACAATTGTTCAAAATGACCTCCGCCCACCTCCATACAGTTATACAGACGATTTTCGAACTCTCTTCTCACATTAGCGAAAACTTCAGGAGTCAAAAGTCGGCATTCTGTGATAATCCTCATCCGCAGCTCCTCCAGGTTTTCTGGTCTTGTGGCATAAACTTTAGATTTTAGATGGCCCCACAAAAAAAATCTAGGGATTTAAATCTGGTGACCTGGCTGGCCACTCAACAGGTCCTCTTCTACCAATCCACCTTCCTGGGAAATTTTCGTCTAAATATTGGCGCACCCGAGCATCATAATGCGGAGGAGCACCGTCTTGTTGAAAACGCATTTCGTCCTCAGAAAGAGTTGGATCGTTCTGTAAAATTTCTGTCAATCTAGGATGTATGTGTTCCTCTAACAACTGTAGGTAGCCATTTCCATTCAGATTACCCTCAATAAAGAAAGGCCCAACTAGATGATTGCCAAAATTCCTGCCCAAACGTTCAACTTCTGAGGCCTTTGCGTGTGGGCCTCTCTAAACCAATGAGGATTCTGTGTGTCCCAATATCGACAATTATGTCTATTCACTTCACCACTGAGCATAAAGGTGCTTTCATCAGAAAAACAGATGTTATTCAGAAAATTTGGATTAGCGTTTAGGTTTTCACTTAGATTTTCACAAAACTGTAAACGACGATCTGGATCATCTTCGTTTATTTCATGCACTAATTTTACCTTGTAGGGTGAAATTTGTGATGTTTCACGATTCTATGGACAGTTGTAGCTGATACACCAGTCAGACGAGATAGTTTTCTGATCGAAGTAGTATTCTCCATTTGTAGATGACCCACTACTGCCACTTCCGTTGCCTCATTTCTGACAGGACATGCCACTTCATGTTTTTGTTTGCCACCGAACCCGTAGCTAGGAATTTGTCAACCAAATATTTAACGTACTGGTGACTGACTCCTTTCTCTTTCAGGATGGTTCCTATCGAATATCCTTGCCGTTTCTTTGGCACAACTGTTATTTCGAAAATACGTCGATACAATTTCGACCCTTTCCTCAGTGGAATAAACCATTTTCAGATTAATTTCAACTGACGAACAACAACAATAATGAGGAACTGATCTGAATAATAATAATATTTCATTGCAAAAATGAGAAATAACAGATGACTGCACGCCAGATGGAAATGAAAAAATGTGAACATTTTCAATGCAGAAATCAGCTTTATTTCTTCGTAATTGATGCTCAACACATCGTACCCCAATACTTTTAACAGTTTCGAATTAATTTTAGTTGATAATTTCAAATGACGATATTGAATTTTTCGAAAGCGACATCCTGTATGGAGAGCCGAACTGAATGAAATGCTTTAATCATTCTGGAATTCAAAAACCTTTCTGAAGATATGCCACTTGAATTATTTGTATGATTTTCAAGTTGGGGATGCTGAATGGAAGGGTTGATTGCAAAATTCTATAACCACACAAGAAAGTCCTATTCTCGGATCAAACATGTTCTCGTATACCGAAATGAACCAGTTTCAAAAGTTATTTGGATTTTCAATGTTCCTGCTTCGGGACACCCTGTATGATGATTCTGAATTTCGAAAATACCAAATTCGAAGAGAAAATTGCAGTACCTTTCCAACGAGGTGCCACTTGACCTATTATCGATCGAATGATTTTTGAGTTGGGGATGCTGGAAATAGGGGTTGATTGCACCAACTCCAAATTCACAAGTGTAGGTCGTTTTTCTAGACCGAGCATAAACCTGCGCCTGCATTATGCCAAAATAAATCTATTTCATTTAGTATTTGGGATTTCCAGAATTCAACTTCACCCTTGGTTGGGACACCCTGTATGTTAATTTAAAATTCTAAAATGACAAATCAAGGTGGAGAATTGACAGACCTTTTCAGTAAGGTGCCACTCGACCCTTATTCCCTATGATGAATTTCAAAGTTAGGGTTGCTGGGGATAGGGGTTTGATCTGAGAAGTTTCGAATTATTTCGAAAAATGCTCCCCCTCGAAACAAAAATCGACGTGTCTTGGTGTTTTTCGCTAATGTTACTCATTTCGGAGTTATAGGGGGGGTCAAATTTTCGTTGGAACACACTGTATAGACAATCTTTAACAAATTGGAAACACATGATCAGCTTCCGTGTCATCAGAGTTCAGGAAATTAACTTTATGACAGTAATATCAATCGAATTGAATAATATTTCAAAGGTTACCAATTTTTGCTGATCATTTGCAAAACTATAAAGCTACTAGTCAGTTCTTTAGCACTCACTTTCTCAGTACCCAGTTGAGACTTCATGACCTTATTCATCCTCAAAGTCTAAATCTGGCAGTATTTCTTCGCTTTACACTTCCTGCCTCAATCGAAGTTGTCGTTTTTATTTTTCTTTGTACGACGTATAAAAATTTTGATGTGAAAGAATGTGAGCGGATATAAAAAGTATATTAAGTGTTTTAAAGTCTTCCCAACTACTTGTTTCGTGTTGTATACAAGAACAAGACCTTGTACTATAATTCAGATGTCCTAAAGCTAGGACCATAAATTGTTCGCTACTATACCAAACTTTGCTCAAATCAAGAAATTTGGTTGTGATTTTATTTCAAATATTGATCTATTGTAGTGAATCAGTTCGCTGTGAACATTAGAATTTAGTTTCTCGATCAGTTCGACGACACCACTGGTTACATCTGTCTCGTGATCATCCCGCCTAATTATTAATTACAAATTCGACTTACACAAGTCTAGATGACTTTCGTCTGCGAATCCGAGACGATTGTATGGCGAAACAGTTGAGAAAAGGAGGGACCATATTAAATTTAGTAGGATGCCAGACGACGCGGAATAGAAAGAGAAACGTTTAAGACCGCCCCGGACCGGAAATACCGGGAACCCTTGACTGAACATGTTTTGCAATTATAACCAGCGTATGATCTTTTAGTTTGTCGTGGATTAGCGAATTTATTGAAGATTCGTTATAAGCAGTTATTTAATGACTTGGTGTTATAGAAAATCGTTAGTTACCAAATCAGAGCAGCACGGCGGACGAACCATCAAGGCCATGTTTTGAAATAAATTAGTTGGCAAGATCGCATTGTCTTACCAGAGAATGATTCTGTAGCATTAATTAATGTTTTTACAATTTTTGATAAAGATAAATTTTATTTCATCACGGCTTACTATTCGTACAATATGCTTGTCGTGAATGACGACGATCTGTTCAAAAATAAATTTTAATTGGAGAAATTAGTACGTCGGTTTGAAGTTAATAACTTCAAGCTTTTATGTTAGTATCATCAGTATGGTTCATTATTCTGATGTATTCTCAGTTACCGTTATATCACAAAATATTCTCTTAACGTTCGCTATCCGAAATGTCGAACAAAACGGATATCGGATGACACTCAACGACGTTTTGTTGCTAATTCCTAGTATGGAAATGCCAATTATATTATGAACTCGAAATGATACGATATATTTTCCACATATGTTTTTCAAGTGCACATTTTATCAATATCGTCTTTTGAAATTAGAGATTCAAATCATTCAATTTGACGAAGTAATGAAGCAACTGAAATTATTTCTCACACAAAAACTGTCTTTAAATCATTTTAAATATTCCGTTATAACACGTTAGTACGCATTTAACGTGTTTGATAAAAGGGCTAAAAAATTCAGTTTCGAGTTCATTCTGGATAATATATATTTGCACATCTATTTTATCGAGTACACTAGCTCTAAAATGCAAGCATTCATTTTATAGTTAATGTTATCGGAACTCATTTTCATTTTATTGAATTTATTTCGTTTACATAGCCATATATTTTTTGAGATAGGTACTCTCTCATAGGATGGTGCATCGAAGATTTTCCGCCAAGGTTAACAGTCTTGTAAATGAATAAATGAAGAATTTCTCGCATACTTTTACACTAATTCCTAGGGACATTATCTTGATATTTACACCTTCCTAGCTCCGACTCATTCGAAGGGATGGCATTTTGAAGTGAGATTGAAATATAAGACAAAAATAACTCTGTTACCACTAATGTGTAATTGTATGAATTTTTAATTTCAAATGTGTTCATGAGTGTTTGTTAATAAACTACATTACAGGAATCACATAGTGCGAGAATGCTTCAATTACGTTAATCTTCTTCTGGTATTTATAAAAGCAAGGTAAATATCATTTTCTTACTACTTCAGGTACATTTTCCGGCAGAAATTATTGCCAACAATACGATGCCCAAAATTCCAACCCACAGTGAAGTTTTGGGAATATTTCGTCTGCGAATCCCTACCAGTTCTAGAACTGCAATCTGACTTGTACTTAAGATTATGTCTATTCATCTGAGAAAGGAATATTGGAAATACGTTGTAAATTGCTATTATCATTCATTAACTTATACAATAACAATCGGCGATCGGATTAATAATAATGGTAATAATGATATCTTTATTTCTAACAGGCAATACCCAGTTACAGGGAATAATATACCTATACAAAAAAACCTTTACCACCGAGCTGATGCGCGTAAGATACCATTAAAAGAAAAAAACAGATTATTTTTAAATTTAAAGCTCATATTATTACATTCACACTATATCAGAGACTGTATATTGGTCACCGGTATAGCGAGAGAAAAATTGAAGCACCCCTCGAGCAAAATCTCGGCACTACGATTTCAACTGAGCCAATGCTGGCGAGTAATCTAGGTTATCGTATAGAAAACTGAACAAGAACTACAGAGCAAGAAGGCCCCTTCTAATTTCCATAGAAATTAAACCAAATCTTGCCAAAAGAAGAGCCTTTCATTGGGTAACCATCTTCCTTCTCCGGACAAGTACTTACGAATTTCCTCGAAATATCCTCCAAATGGTACGTGTGACAAATAATTGATCTTCATTCCAGTATGCTTCTTACAAGACTCTCGAAGAGATCAACAAGAGTACGGGAAATTTCGGAATGCTTACCATTATGGCTTAGAGACCCATATAGTTTGGAAGCAGATGAGAGAAGTAGTTAATATGCAGTACAACAGTAAATTCACTATAACTTATAACACCAAGGTCTTTCGTCTCGTTAGAACACTCCAAAACAATTTCATTGATTTTGAACTCAAAAAGTTGTGTAATATAATTCCTTGTCGAATCACCACACTGCACTTGGACACATTTACATCAATACGATTGCTTAGCCATGGAATTTATTAGCTTCTTCAGCCTCTCATAGTCACGCTCCGTCACCTTCGAATAAATTTTCGTATCATCTACAAACAATTCAGGAATATCAATTATTTCTAGGAGATTATCTCCAAACATAATGAATAATAAAAGGCCGCTATTTGAGCACTGCAAAACACCGTAGTTGTCCTCAAAATGGCAGGAGCGAGAAATTTCTAGCTGCACAAACTGTGGACGACCGACGTGATAAGACCACAGGAGATCGATAAGGGCATCAGCTGGTCCCAATCTAATTCTTAGATTTTGCAGAAATATTCGATGATTTACTCTATCGGAGCCCTTCTAAAAATCTGTATAAGGCATTAACCTGGCCTGTACGATCCAAGATTCTATATGTGCTGTAAAAGGTGACAGACTAACTTACATATGCTAGACCTACCCGACATAAAACCATGCTGCTTGATTCTAATCTTACCTTCCTTATAGCGGAAAATATGCGGATTGTATAGTAAATTCTCTAGGAGTTTTGAACAACTACATAAAATTCAAATAGGTCTATATTTGCCGATAACTATCATCTTCATTAGGTTCATAGAACAATTTTATTTTATAGGGATGCTATTAATTTTTTTTAATTTGCTTAATGCTTCAGCGTGAAGCAGGTGATATTTGAGACATTTTCTCGTATCCCAAACTGCTACTAATTAGTATGCATTTCTTTTCTTGTTTAACACAATTACACGAAACTTCACCACTATTTCCAGTGCATAATCATTTAAGAATGGTGTATTAAGATGTAATGCACAATTGTTATTTCTGAAGAAAAGTGAAATTTCTCAGTCCGTCCTTCAATACTATACAAATCTAACAAAAACTGAAAATTTTACAAAAACCTTTGCACAAATAATCTAATAATTGCAAATATCTCGAGGGAACAAGCAAAATATCATCAGAAAGGTGATTCCATCCCTTCAAGATAAGGTTCAGAGAGAAAGATCTGAACAATTCCTATTAATGTTATAAGGGTGAAACCATGTCTCTGAGAAGAAATCTTAGAACTTTCATATTTACTCATTCACACGACAATTGATCAGGTTGGAAATTTTTCGATCTGTTCGTGTATATATCATCCATATATTATTGATAAATATGTGTAATACATTGTGAAACCAATTCAGTTATTTTTCAACTATTCAAGATATTTGGTAATGGCTTATTGCTTCCATACCTGTCTCTTCCATCTACTTGTCTACAACAAAAGGATATATTGTTTGCTACCTGATAGGGAGACCAGAACTTCAGGCGCTTTCAAGCAGATTTAATCTAAGTCATGCCAAGTTA
Source organism: Cryptolaemus montrouzieri (assembly GCA_013387265.2). NCBI lineage: Eukaryota > Metazoa > Arthropoda > Insecta > Coleoptera > Coccinellidae > Cryptolaemus > Cryptolaemus montrouzieri. The sequence continues at coordinate 34,147,237 of JABFTP020000062.1, forward strand.
TATTGTATTTAATATATTATTTAATTACTACTTCATTTACACCATTCTGCCAAGCACCCGACGCCTTGATTATTTTTTAATTCAGATAAGAGGCTCTTGAGTAATATTAACGCTTTTCAAATTAAAAATAATACAAAAGATTCGTTAAAACTTCAGGTAACCCTCGTAAAACGGTCGGAAGATTATACCGACCGCGTCAAATTGCAAAATTTCCTTATAATTGAACTTTATTTCCGTTTTTGTCGAATAATCGTTAAAATCATATGACTCGCAATTCCAAATTAGACTCATTGTCAATTATCATTTCATTACTTACGATACTTAATAACATGATTAAGCTCGATCGTTTCTTCGAATGTGTGTCATCCATAATAGGATATTCCTTCTCGTTTACATTTATTATTCTTCTTCTAATCGGTTACGACATGAATAATCTTCTGAAATTTACCGCATAGCTATTTTCTCGGGAAATTTTATCTATTTTTAAATTGCTGTAGTCGCTTTGTTTTTCAAATTCTCACGCGTTGCGTTACAATGTCAGGAAACTTGGCGTTGTGGTGATAAATGGATCTTAATGTTATAGATCTTTATTCGTTCATTTCGTTAGTTTTGTTTTTCGTTATACTCATTTTGTTCTTGTAACTAATATCTTTATTTTTACAGGTGAGTAAAGCAGCCAAGTTCATTTGGAAACTTATGGAAAATGACACATAGAAGAGGTCTTTTTTCACGAAAACGAAAGAATAAGTTTGGTAAGGTTTCAATTATGGGAAGGTTTTCTAACACCAACTAACAACGTGGATGTCATTACTATTTAGACCATTTTTTTCAACAAAAATACTATGTTCTCTACCGAATGAAGGTACTTCAAAATCCCTTTTCCATTCGCTTTTGCAACCTACACCAGGCTGGTAAAAATGACTTCTAACTACTTCGAAATATCAAGTACATTTAAAATGAACCCAAAAATCTTGAGTACATTTTTTCTTTGGTTGCTTATTCAAAAGCGTTTTCAGTGGAGACCTTAACCCCTGATTTACGCAATATCAAAACTCCCTCCGCTGCCATTTTGGTTGAACTTCATACATGATACAAAATGGCGGCAGATGGGAGGGGTTTGGGAATGCGCAAATCCAGGGTTTAGGTCTGCATTGAATACCCTTTCGGATAAACAACAAAAAAAAAATGTTCCCAAAATTGTTGTGTCGCCTAGTGAATTTTCTTCAATGCACTCGACTAAAAGTATTGATGCTTCAATGCATCAACCAAAGTAAGTGACAATGATCATAATAATACATAATAAATGAGAACAATTTGCACATAGCAGTACATCACAATAGAACAGACGTCATACTGATTGATAAACTAAACCTATAACATACATTATTGACATTGTGATATCCGACAATATACAAAGTAAATATAACGAAAACCTCAAAATACACGGAAGTAACTAATGAGATCAAAGAAATGTGAAAGATGAATCTCTACAAAGTAAATTCTGCTTGAAAACTAATTTCATAATTGCTTCATATCTTTAATATAATTTGTTAACAATTTAATCATCCATATACTTGATACTATTAGATCGATCATCTAGCACTTCATACCACAAAATAACAATCATGTGTAATAATTACATCTAGTTTTACTTAACTAACGTTGTAACACTGAATTTTTCCGGGGAGGAAACCTTTGGCACTCCTCTGATAATTGCTTAATGGTATAATCTGTAGAGATACAAGGTTGAAAAAAAAATTGGTGAAGCGAAAATAAAAAAAAGTCAATGTTCAAAAGAATTGCTTCATTCTTCCGTATGACTTTTCTGAAGCTCAATACACTTTTCCAAAGATTCGCCAAATCGTGTATTCCATTCCTGACGTATCCACGTAGACATTTTTTGAGGTTAGGGTCAAGTCGGAGTGAGCCAGATCTGATGAGTGGGTTAGATGTTCGAGGCGTTCGTATTTTAATTCTATCAATTTTACATTTACGATATCATTGGTATAAACAGGTGAATTGTCCTAGTGATTGAGGATGCTTCCTTTTACAAAGCAGGTCTTTTGTCGCTAACTTTTGCATCCGGCTGATCCGGAATGCTTTTACAATATTTTCCTGTTATTATTTTGCCGCCTTGCTGGTAATCAATTAAAAAAATTTCTTTTTGCATTCCAAAAAACTGATGTAATAAACTTGTTTGGCAATTTTAACTTTTCTATTGTTGAAGCTAAACAAAGGGTCTGCGGTTTGTTCACATAATTCAGGATCGTAGTGGTAACTACTACAAATATCATCCGAACCGAAGCACAAAATCAGTTTTATTCTTTTGAGAACAACATGCGATACCCTTCGTGCCAATAGCTTCCTCAGAGCTGATCCATTCTTCAAGATATGTAACATTCTTTCAATGGACATGCCTATATCCCCAGAAACTTCACGCTTGATCAATCGCCTGTTGGTCATAATCGTATAATATAGAGAATTTATCATTTCTGCAATAGTAACATTTGAAACGTCATGAGGGAGGATCATATTCCACTTGCAAACTATTGTTTTTGAATTTCTATATCGTCCAAACATTCTTTCACAAGTAATTTTTTTATGGCAATTTTCAATTTTATCCATTTTGAAAAACACTATGACGTCTACTTTCAATTGCTTGTAAAAACGAATGAGATTACATATCGACTCTGCGTTCATACGAAATATAAATCCGTTTGATACAGTATTAAATTTGATTCTAATCCTAGAGTATGGGAGCACCTGAGCAAACTTTTAAACCAACCTGATACGTTACCGACTAAACCCGATATCAGGCTTTCAGGTTTGTCCTAGGCCAATCTAGTTTGTTTTACGTATGCTAGTATGTACTGTTTAAGCCCAGGACAGTCTGAATCTTGTACGGTAATATTTTTTGGCTTAACCTTACCTAACTAGTTCAAACTTGGCCGAACTGTTTTTTTTTTGTTGGTGAAATATATTAACCAAACCGGTTTGACTTAGGTCAAACTGAAATCCAGAGAGAGTATTAATGAATAATGAGTAAAAGTGAAAAGGAAAATAATATTTTTCTAACACATATATCCATAATACCTATGGAAGTCGATAAAATAAATAGCTACAAAGAAATTGTTAATTTTGCTACGCGTAGCCTATAAATATCGTGGGAATTTATTAAATGAACTTTTCAAATTCCGTAAGATTTTTTCTATATCACGTCGGACCTGCTACGTATTAATTACTTTAGAAATATTGAAATTAGCTAATTTATTAGGTTGCCGTTGATGTTATTCATATTGTTATTCATTAGATATTTAATGAATTAATATAATGCTAGGTAGCGCGCTCAAGCAATTAGTTTACTTTACGTGTATGTTGCGAACTTGGAATGGTTATTATAGTATATGAAGAGAAGAATTTTCCTTTATTAGGAAGACGGATAATCTCCCGGCTCTTTGATGTTTTCAAGATTTGTCTTGGGTCTAAAAATGACTTAAACTTGACTTCTCATTTAGTTGTATCACATTTTTATACAAATCGATTTTCGTAATGTACATATATTCAATCACACACACTGAAATTTTTTAGTCAACCCCGCGATTATTTTCGAAGTTACACACATATTTGTTTTGACAGTCTATGTATTGTGCTTTTGAAACTTTTACATTTTCCTCTCGAAACTATGTTTTTCAAGACGGTGACCGATATTCCTCCGAAACGGCTGAACCGAACAGTTTCAAATTTTGGCACGAGCTTCTTAGGTACATTTTTTAGTAATTGATCGAAGTTATTTTTTCACTGATAAATATTTCTCTTTTATAAACAATTTCATTGCAAAATTTTGGCCAAAATAAATTTCTTTTTATTATAGCCGGTATTTAGTGAAAAGAATTTATTTTGCTTATTACTTCGAACAATTACTAGATGCACATTACTTTAACGAAATTCATTAGGTTTTCAAACTAGAATAATTTGAATTAGAAAATTCGTGGTCGCAAGGCGCGTTTTTTGGGAGAAGCTTCTTTAGGTCAGCTATAGCAGCTCTAAGAATTACTAGGTACTGATGCAGCTAGAACTGTTAAAACACACATAATCTGTTTCAAGCATCAACTCTACATTTTTTGTACTACAAACTCGATTAACAATTTCAGGATAACATTCAGCGAATTTCTGCTTTAGCAGTCAGCCCTATCAGAACTCCAGGAACCTGCTTGGTTGTTTCCCAAATGTCTCAGAGATGCCAAATCTCAAAAACTCCTGTGAGAAGAACTGGCACAATTCTGAATTAATATTCGAGTTCGACCCCTCAAAATGATGGGAAATGTTCAATCTAGTGATTGAATTACGTAGTTGATTCATTACGAGCGCGAAAAATTTTTTAATGCCCGAGGAAAATTGTTAGGAAGTCGGCCATTTTGAATTCGAACGGAAATCAAATTTCAGTTTGGTTTTAGTAAAATATGGTTCTTTGTCTTCTTAGAACATCCATGAAAAACACAACAACCTCAGGAGTGCCCAATTTTTTCAAGATCAATATGTCAAATTGTTCAGAAAAGACTGAATTATCGACTGAATGCCCCATTCCAATTTTTTAGTGAGGAAAACCTTTCAGCGATCTTGAAATATTGCTCATTTCCGAATGAGGCAGCCATATTAGATTTCACCGGAAGTGAAATTTCTATACAATTTCTGAAAAACCTAGTCCTTTGGTTTTCCAATGAAGCAGGAACGAATGATCTAGCTCTAAAATTGCGAAAGTTATCACGGAAAAAAAAAAACATCCGGTTTTCTCTGGCGCACCCTATATAATAAATGTTCTTGCAGTTCTCAAAAATTAGAACGAAGAGAACTTGATAATACTTTCACTAAAAAAATACAACTACTCATTAAAAAACCACCAAAATTTCAACCACTCATTTCTGAGATGAACAAAAGCAATCATTGTACCAAGATACCTGAATATGAACCGTAGAGGAAAAAATCCCCCCAGTTATCTTCAACCAGTAAATAATATCATATAGAGGCGCATCTAGTAAAAAGGTCGTTTGTAACGACCTTGTCATTACCGGTACCATTACACAGAGCTCTAATTACGATAATTACCTTACACGATCGTACAGTCTACTGCGTTATATAATTTTTAGAGTGAAAACAATTCAGCGTCATCGTTTCAACGACAATTACACTCGGCTAAACGAAAATAACGGAGGGATTCACTCACACGAACCTTTGGATTATTAGGTGCAAAATGACGCGGCATATTTTCGCACTACGCAAATCGTGCAATGACGCTACAATTATCGCATGATTTCTAAAAACCGAAATAGGAATATCGCGTCAAAATTATATTATTTGATCATTCAATAATAAATACCGCCTACTTTTGCAAATATTTCCTGAGTTGGAAATCTAAAACGATACACTATTTCACTTCTATTATTGACAATAATTGACTACACTACACCATCTTCACCCCTACAAGATTTTCCAATCTCACATTATTTGGAAAGTTGCTTTTATTTGAGTTTTTCAATTCTTATGTACAACTTCCAAACATTTTTGTCCCACTTTGGTTCGTATTAATATAATAGAAACTGAGCAAATTTATAGCTCCTAAATGGTGAGTTCTCAACTTTTCATTGGTTTTTTTGGTATGGCTCTTTCATACAGACCTCCTGCGTACATGCTGGAGATAAGACACTGGAAGCATCTCCAGAGGTATCTCTCTATAACCAGGTCTGTTATAGTGAAGGAATGCATGCTTATGCCTTGGTATCACAGTTCAACTGACGGAGCTCTACTGATTCAACCTTGAGGCATAGTGTGGTTCAAATATGGTTCAAAAACGAAGAATTTTTATGCGCTCTTCCCAGGAATAGGCGAACCTGTTACACCACATGAGTGGACGCCTGGGAAGATGAGGTGTCTGTTTACTCGCTTCTTGAAGACGGCCAAATTGTAGGATGTTGAAGAATGTTGGACGGAAGCGAGTTCCACAGCTCACCGGCCCTGTAAACGAAGGAATTCTTATAGAGAGAGGTTCGAGGGGTCGTTAAATGTACCGCCATATGATGAGAACTACTTGTTGCGACAAAACATGAGTTTTTCCGAAACAAGATTCTTCAGCTCCTTGGAGCATTTTCCATGGAAGTATCTGTAAAACAGAAAAAGGTCAGCAACTTGTCTTCTGAGAGCCAGTGGTTGGAGATTACGGGTGATCTCCGGGTGGTCGATGAGGCGCACATCCCGTTTTTGCACACTATCCAACATCCGCAACGAATGTTTGGGCGCAGATCCCCATACATGGGAACAATATTCCAAAGCAGATCTAATCTGCTCCTTATATAGAAGGAAAATCTGAGATGACGTGAAGTATCGCTTGGCTCTGAAAAGAAAACTAAGTTTAGCTGATGCCGATTTAGCTATTACTGTTACCTGTTCATGCCAGCAAAACCCTGAGTTGACCGTTATTCCGAGAAGGTGCATCGAATCTTTGGATGCAATTTGTTGGCCTTGCATCATTAGACGAGGTTCTCCAGCGGGGACCTATCTAGAAAACGTAGTTGCTTGCGTCTTCTCGCGTTGAAGCTCACCAGGTTCAACTGACCCCACTCAGATATCCTCTATAAATCAGAGTTTAAGTTATTAATTTGTTGACATCTCTGACGCTGGTATATATGTTGGGATTTACGGGTCAACTTATGAAAAATGCTTGTCATAAAGCTATATAGACAATGCACTGTCTACTAGGCGGAGGTATGTGCCTTTACTCGATGGAAAGAATAGATCCAGGATACCGTAGCAAAGATATTTTTATATTCACTGGCAGTTAAAGCACTTGAATCATACCTTATGACTTCTAAAACAGTCTGGGAATATTTGCACAACCTGCAGAGGTTGACTTGGAACAACAATTTAACAATAGCGGTGGGACCTTGGTCACGCGAAGCATATGTGTAATGAAAAAGCTGATGAACTGAGCAGAAGTGAGTCGAAGGCACCGCTTTGTAGGACCTAAACCTGCCAGCGGCATTTCCAATGGAAGCGTACGAACAGAGGTGGATAAATGGTAAAGATATACTTCAAGCTTGATAATCAATCACTACGGATCTGCTCTCTGGGTAGAGAAGTCCCGTGATCTCCTCACGGGACACTAAGGCCTTTGTCACCACTTATAAAGAATTGGAATTCATCTGACCTATTGTTCCGATGGATGAAGCAAGGGATAAGGTTTTATTTGAGTGCCGATCCCTGATATTCAAAAGAATCCAAGCTAGGCACACAAAGTACACAGAAGGAAAACATCAGAGAAGATCTCATAGGCATTTATCAGATTGGGGGGTACAGCCAGATGAAACATCTGAACATATACTCGCCGTGACAAAGGACCTATGTATAGTCGACGTTATTCAGGCCTAAAGAACCCGCAAGTTTAAAAAAATGGCCCCTTTGTAAAGTGGTTTGTCAGCTCCTTCACAACTAACAACCAGTATGTTCTGCAGCATTTTTCGTCAGACGACCAATCTAAAAATAATAGGAGAATATTGTCAAAAGATATGCCACACTTGTGTTGATGTATGTGATTATCAAAAAAAAAGTCCCCGAAAAAGCCTGATTAATTATAACAGCATGAAAATAAAAATTCACATTCGCTTTCCAAAAAATATCTACCAGTCTCTAAATTTTCAAAGTTCGAACAATTTCACAGTTCTAGGTAGTCGAAACTTTTATCCACCGATCTTCATCATTTTTAATTGCCCCATATCATCATCATCCATCGGACATCGGTGCAATAAAAAAAAACAGTCCGTTCTTTTCTTTCCCGATTATCCATGGCCCGCTTCGAAAAATCCAATTAATTCTCTAGTGCTAATGGTATAAAAGGATGGTACTCAAAGGCGCCAGCCGTTCTTAGCATAGACTTTTGGTGGGTGTTGTACTTCCCTACCTGCTTTTCGAGATGGTTCGAAACTTGGAGCGTGGTTGTCAGAGTGGTGAATAGGAAGGAGTTGCAAAGAATTCGATCTGTCATTATTTTTCGTTGTTCGATTCTTAAATAATAATTAGAAAACTGAATTAAAATAGTATTTTTTTCGTTTCTCTTTTCTCTATGGTACATTATTCTATCACTGAATAATTTTTCTTTTTTGCGTTAATAATTATTTCTATGGACATATAAGGCCGACAACGACCCTGGTAAAGTTTTGTATAATTGCCAAGATTCAAAGTTATTTGGCTGAGACAACACGATGTGTATCAACAAAGTAGGAATCTAAAAATTTGAAAAAAAATGCAGATACTATTTCCTCTCTTCATAAAAACTTGAAAAGGATTCTATCTAACTAATTGCATGATTGCAAGGTTGATTCTAATAATTTTGAGCTTATGTATTCGCCACACTCACTTGAACTTCCAATATTTTACAACACACTTACCAGCCTTTCATCCATTTCAAGAAGTAGTTTCAAACACATAGTACAAATATTTATTTTCCCTATAGATTTACTCAACCTTTCAGAAACAGAAGAGCATTAATCCCTAAAATAAGATTTGTTCAATCTTCTCTGTTTGGGAATATCATTGATAGCAAATACTATCCTAGCGGTAAGTATCTCCACGATCAAAAAGTAGTAACACTTTTCGAATAAAACAAACGGTATCTTATTCTCCAAAATTCACTCATCCTTCTTCAAAGTATTCTTATTCTACACCAGTACATGCATACCAATCTTTCTCAAAATCTTGGAAACATTGCTATACTCGACTATCGGGACAGCCTAAAGTTCCTTCTTCAAGACCGTATCACTATTCTTAATTGGGTCAATATAAGAGACCATGAGTTCTGAAATTTGATATTGGAATTTAGACAAATTATGGTCTTTACTTGACCTCATAGGTCTGCACATATTATTTCAGAATATTCAAACAAAGAGTTGTAGTTAAACTTCGATTCAGAACTAATCTCTAAACCTTGCCATACTTAAGCAGGGGCCTCATGTTGTAGAACCAAAATCTCCTCCGAATATCCTAAAATCGGTGCTATCTAATGTGCGATGCTATGAAAAAAAGCGTTAGATTTTTTCAGATTGAGAAAAATCCATACGAACCTATGAAAAACGACCAATTGTACCTCTGCAATAGTAAACCAATATTTTAATCAACATTGAAGCACAATTTTTTAAAGTGAATCCCTAAATATCAGCTTCATTCTACATTAAACCAATCTTAGCCTTTATCGATGAAACAAAAAGATTATTGCCACTAAACAAGAACTTCTGACTAGATATATGAGTTTTATTAAGTGCTGTGCAACCAAACAGTTCGTCATTTGTCAAATTAAATTCATAAACACCAAACCTATGTCCATAATTACGCGTCTAATTTTTTTCACGGATGTACAAATAATCCTCTTCGAATCTGACAACACCGCAAATCTCTTCAGGCACCAGCCACCGTCGTCTGGTGCTCCGTTTCAGGCTTCAAAAGTTTCAGTTTCTCGTTTCGTGTTCTCGATGCAGTGTCGCGGTGCAAAGTGTTCTTGAAGATGGCCCAGTTTCAACAGTTTTAGTCCTGATTTGTTTTTAAAACTACCGAAAATGTGTGTGTACGTTAATAAGGAAGAACGTAAGTACTTCAAGATATCATTTAATTCTCGTGAAAAGTGACTTAAGTTCTATTGTTTCCATCGGTTGACCGTACGGTCGGTAGAGGTCGCGACGATTTCAGTTGGGAGAGATTGGTTTATCTTGAATTCCATCATGTTCGGCCCGGCGCCAGGCAGGTCTGGAGATTTTAGGATTTCGACTTTTTTTATTCAAATTAGGATGGGACTTACAGCCCTGATCTTTTATTTTTCTTAGTTGGATAGGTGATAAATGATGACCTGAGGGTCAGAAACTTAGAAACAAGATCGGTTTTCATTAGTCGACTCTTGTTTTGTCGAACTGCAGTTTGAGCTTTTCTTCTCAGATTAAATACACGACAATGCAAAAAAGATGGATATTTCATATAATGAGACCGTTATTGTTTAATGAACTCATTATTGTATTTATATTGTTAGTAGTGATAACTTGAATGAAATGTTGCAGTGGGTGCACTGTTGTATTCGCTTTACAGTATTTGATCATAAATAAGAGAGCAATAATACACATTAACACATCACTAAGATAACGATTCAGACTTATTATGTAATCACATTTTTCATTCTGCATCTGAACAGAAGATTACCGGAAAGTTTTTAATTCTTCCAAAACATTGAGTTTTGAGCCCTGCCAACTTTATATATAATAAAATAATTTTCATTAAACGTGTGTTTCTTTTCTAACAAATAAATAATTAGTATTGTTTGAATCTAATTTGTCTCTCTTAAAATTGCATTCATGATTGAAATGTAAAGTCTGAAATTTCTGCGTTTCCTTCCTATACAGATTTTTTACAATTGCCATTATTAAATTTGTCAACATCCATATTATTTTATTTGATTTATTATTTTCAATTAATGTAAGAGTGTTCTTATATTGAAAAGCAATAATTTACATCTATTTCAATTTATCAATGTGTCCACAATTTGGAATAATCATCAAGGAAAGCTGGTGAAATGTAGGAGACAATTAAAAATTAGAAAAATTCTAGTTTTATACTAATTACGTACGAAAATTCTCTAGATTATAAAATGAGGTATAGAATTTATTCATGCTCTATTCTATCTTTTAATCCAAACTTTACAAGAATTCTACAACCACAAAGTCACTTCTGTACGTAGCTCATGATGAAGGCGTGAAGAAAAGTTAGACGAAAAAAGAAAACAACTGTGAAAAGAAAAGAAAAATTGCTGATATAGTAGGATATGTATGTCATGATGATCAAATTTGGTCAGAGAAATTTGAATTGTCAGAGAACTTATCAAGAATTTTTTTGAGCATTGCTGTGGATACCATATGTATGTTAACATATTGAATATGAACAATATTTCTTTCTCGACGAATTTCTTAATCAAATGATATTTTGTAAGGACAATAAACCATTTTTCCTGTCGATTTTGATAGAAAATTGTTCTGGAGGCAATTGATTTTATGATATTCAATTTCAACTCAAAATGAACTGTTCATTAGGGTACTGAAAATTTATAAATATCTTAAATGAATCATCTACATACTTATACTGAAATATAACATTTTGCTCAAATAATGAAACAGAATTTTCCAAACTATTCATAATCATTTCAAGTAACAAAGGACAATGACTCGCAATCATTCCATGAACGCTCAGATAGTTCACTTCGTTCAAACTGAAGTATCTGAATTTATGAAATTTTTTAACAGAGACATAATTTCAGAACTAGATTTCTTGTTATTCGTGCGAGAAACGTTTAAGAAATGATCTACTACTGTGATCAAAAACTAAGATGTCGTTTTAATTTGCTGGTTAACCGATTCAGGCAATTTATGTTGGTACTACCATACTGTTACTGACAGTGACAAATTTCATGTCAATGCCATCAATCATCACATAGTTACGCTTGTGTTTTCTGAACGACTAGAAGTGATTTTGGCAAATTCTACAATGATATTCTTTAGTGAAGTAGTGCAATTAAATTTCTGCTGCGGAAACGTTCACAATGTTGCAGAAGGCCTTTGGTGATTTGACGCAGAAAAAATTTTTGTAAATGGTAAAAAGATTTCAAAGAAGGCAGAGAACGCTCCAGACGACCATCAACATCTACTGATATATAACACGTCAATCAAATCAAATAGTTGATACTCAAGAAATCTCGACTGACAGTCAGAGACGAGAGGCGTAAATATTCCGCCAATACACCACAACGACAACACGCCACAAGTTGAATGTCATGCAACCTGAGACCGCGTATAAATAGACAAGTCAGCCCATAAAAAAACTCAATGTGATCTAAAACGCATTCGTAAGCTTGTAAGTATCTGGTACTCGCTTGCTTGTATTGCAGAAAAAATACCCGCAGAAAATGTCTTAAAAAACAGAATGACGCACTTCCTAAAAAGCGTAAAATATATCGGTGTTCACTTGCCCACATTCCTCGAAAATCGAGCGCTGGATTTCACGGACGGTGCTTCGCTATCTCCTCCTAAAAGAGGTCAAATCACCAAAACCAAGCAATTTGGGATACCCTGACATTTTTGCGTCTGTCTGTGTTGTGGTTTAGATGAAATACTGGAATACATTCACATTTAAATATAATATAACAATATAATTATAGTGATACCAAATTTTCCTATACTTATCATGATGAAATAATTCTTTTACGGTTTTTTTAAGGATGTTCAGAGCCTGGAAGAAAAATAACCCTGACACGAAGAATAAAACATACGCACACTTTAAGACGATCAATCTGTGGTGCATTCCATAACGCAAATATTAGGCAAGAAAATATTCCGCCTCGTTGTCGTAGCATTAACACAAAAGTAGGTGTACCCTAATAGATATCTCATTACGGTCCTGAATATGCATACATATGAAATAGCGTAGTCGACGTAGTCATTCATAAAGGAGTTTTTTCGACTTCAGTACACAACACCGAACATTAAACACGTGTTCGTGTGTCTGTGATATTATTCATATGTCCGGGTATTTCAGAGTCAATACGCGGGCCAATCCCATATGAACACCCACAGTTGTCTTAGCCTTGGTCCCGTTCCATTACTGGCGAATTTCGAATCGAACAAATCAAACACGCTGCGAGAATGAACGGTACATAGTAGTGTTGAAATTTCGCGAAAAAACAATATTATTAATTCGCGCTTTGAAAAGCTCAATCGTTCTCACTCCAATTTTTATTCAAAATGAACTTGAAAAATCGTTGAGTTTTTACTTATTCCATGCTGATTCGAAATTCGGCTTATGCTGAATTTTCAGTTCTTCAGTCTTCAGTGTTTTAACTAAAAAATTCCCAAATATTAATTGATAATAGGAACCCTTTGTTAAATTCAAAGGTTTTCATCCAAATTCCTCTCGACCATCACACATGCTTTCCAGTCAATACCTTTCAAATTTTTTAGAGGATTACGACACCTTTAAATAGAATACATGTTTTGATATTTAATCCAGTCAATAGTATTTAACACCTCATCTTTCATCACTGCATTTTATGGGCATCCATGTCAACTTACAATGTCGTCTATATCAATACTTTTTGTGATCATCGAGAACATGATTTATGCCGCTTTCTGACAAAACATTCTTTCTTTCATTCTTTTGAAGTAGGAGATTCGATTTCCATGGCCCACTTTTTTCCAAAACATCTCGAATGACATATAACTGTGCTATTTTGCTATTAACCGACATGCTCTTGAACCATAGACACTCCCTCGCATTCGCGTTCATATCTCACTCTGCAGCCTAATAATAATCGATATAAGTGCACGTTCTTTCGTTATACCGTGGCACGATCCGTGGGAATCGGTAAATGGTGGATAAGTTAATTATCGCCGCATTGTCGATTAGAACGCGGCTAATTAAATATTAGTCGAATGATCCAATCACGATATCTATTGTTGATAGTATTTGGAATTTTTCGAAACGTAGATCAAGCACAACCTCCTATTATTGCGGGCCTAAGTGAAAAAGTAGAGTTCTTTCTACAGTATAAACCTGTCCTTCCGAAGTGGAATCTACAGGGTTCACTGAGAGTATTGAAGAAAGGTCTTTTTTCGTTCTTCTTTTAGAAAAAAAAAGAACCCGTATAGGATTACTTCGTTTGTCAGTCAATACAGTTGAGTGGCCTGTTAGACGTTTATGAAGAACTAATAATGCTATGGTTCTGAAATTTTGGTAGTTGTTTCAGCTAGTCTAAAACTATATTTCTGAAATATTTTCACCTCCACGTTGTACTTGAAAATTATCGATTTTTTGTTATTTGAAAAAAAAATTGATATATCTCGAGAAAGGCGTGAGCTACCAAAATAATGAAAGGTGTTTTGCAAACAAGAAACCATGCGGGACATAACTCGACTGAATCTCAGTCAGTATACAGAGTGTTCTTTTTTCCGCTCACATTCCGAAACGAAGAAACATCGAAAACTACGTTTTTTTCAAATTGTAACCCATATTTTTTTTCGATTCATTAGATTCGCCATAAAAAACTAAATGAAGTTCCCCATACCTTGTACCTGAGATTTCAAGTTTTCAAGTTATGGCGGAAAAGCCAATTTCACGTACCTACCTGAAGTTGGTAAAAGAGGCTTAGATTTCTGCACGTGCATTGACATTCCTGAGCAAATAAGGCTCCTGAGCATAGATAACAAACTACCTATAATTGTTTTAACTGTCAGTCGAATTAATTCGAAAAGAATAGTTAGCTACACAAATAAGCAAATACTTAACTCATTTTTCATTTATGGAGATGAAAGAGAATGTGAGGTAGGTTAGACCTAACCTACCTACCTCATTTCCGACTGAATATCAGTCAGTGTACAGAGTGCTCTTTTTTGCGCCTCGCATTTCGAAACGAAGAAACATCGAAAACTACGTTTTCTCAAATTGTAACCCATATTTTTTTTCAATTTATTAGATTCGCCGTAAAAAACTAAATGAAGTTCTCCATACATATCCTGTACCTGAGATTTCAAGTTATGGCGAAAAAACGAATTTTACGTACTTACCTAAAGTTGGCAAAGGCGGCTTAGATTTCTGCACGTGCATAGACAGTTCCCAGAGCACTAACTGTCTTTTTGTCATTGGATAATTGATAAATTAAGAGAATTAGATTGCGATCGCGTTGGTGTATCGCAATTCGACTGATTTTTCTCAACTCTGATCACAAATACACTAGAGAACACATTTCAGCATATTCATCTTGCTCAAGTTTTGTGTTATATTTCTTGGGTTTTATTCATTTTCTCGTTTGAAACTTCATCTCCTTCCTATTGTTCTCTCTTTCTTCCCTTTAATGTTTATCCTAATCAGCGGGGTTCCCACAAAGTTTTATGTTCGTTCTATACTATAGTCACAATCCCTTTTCACAAATGAATACTCCATAATTTCAGAAAAACATGAACCTTTTTTCCAGATCTTATTTATTGAAGTAAAAAATATGAATAAGATGCGCTGATTCCATAAAAAGACATAGAATATATCCTTACTTACTGGCTGTCAGGACATAGGAACAAAATGACAGCTTCTTTGGTCGTAAAGGTATTAAACAACAGAAAAAATAATAAAATTCAGGTTTGTTCACATACCACACAATACTGACAAGTCTTATATTCCTCCATCACCAATTTCACTTTGTTTTTTATCAAAATGTAAACAGATTTCCTCTGTCCGTAAACAAAAATACTCTATACTAACGCTGCATGAGAGTTGGGTGATATTTCGGCGAAATTTTCTTTCATTGCAAGGCTGGGAGTTATTTCATAAAAGAATCGATCCTTTTTTTAATTTTTAATCATAAACATAATATGCAGATACCTACCATAAAGCATAAAGCCAACGGACCCAAGTTACCTAACGTCATCTAATCGAGATTTGATCACAGAACCGGCAACTACATAACAAAACCACAGAACATTTTTCTTATTTTCCTAAATTAGTCTCTAGTCTAAAATATACTCTGACGCCATATTTATCATATCATTGTTCCAATAACTCTAATATACCAATTAATTTCGCACATTGTAAAGTAATATATGTCTGTTAGCATTGAAACCAACGAGGCGTCCACTTAATTTCATAAATCAGAATGTAGGCACACGATTTTTATGTTTTCATTTCGACTGTCACAGAATATCACCAAGTCCTATCATAGATCCGGAAATTTCTCAATGCTGTAATGCGTTAATGAGATTCATAGAATTGAAAACACAAGTCCCCGTTGTGAGCTAACACAATATTAATAGAATTAGTAAATATTTTTCATTATTATTTTATTCAGAGCATACGCCGTGAGAATTATTTCAATCCATTACCTTTTAAGTTTATTTATCTACATCTCTATTAAGAAAATCACATTTTTCGTGAATTCAAATTGACAACTGAATCGACACAGCTCATGAAATTGTAGTCACAGAGTCACACTTATTCTCCCGTACCACATCGAACGGGGTGGGCGTATATTCGAGTATTATTTGTACACAAGCGAATTAATATTCGCGAATGAATAAATAATTAACAACAGTAAGTTATGTACTGTGCAAATGAAGCCATATATTCTTATTAATTGCCGTATTATTCAAATTCGCCAACGATGAAAGCTGAAATCGTTGTATAGGCAGTTGGAAACGGACCTGCAACCAATATTTATAGTAATTACTCATAAGTCACAGAGATTGAGGTCAATCGAGTCATTAGCGGTCAGAAGTATGCATAGAATTGAAATATTTACACAGAAGAAGATCGGTTATGATTGTAAAATTTTCGGTGCGCTGACGAATTTCATGTAAAATAAGTATAGCCTTCATCCTTTACTGGAAAGGTGAAAACAAAAAGTTTATATGTATCTAATAATGAAAGAGGGTATAAAAAGTTCATGTTTCATTTTACGATGAATCTAATAGATTTCGCTAAGTTGTTTTTGTTTATTTACGATATTAAGATAAAAGAAGAGGAAGAATCGTTCAATTGAGAAACTCTTAACGTGTTTAGTTTGTTTGGTGGTGCATCCTTATTCTCCATATCTAAATAATGCAAAAATGTTTACCTGTCTCTACCGCATTCCATCAGATCTTATCACGAAACGAAAGTTCTCAGTTGACACATAGCTCAAGCAGAAATTATTTATTTTATCAATACAACCGTAAGATCAAGGATTTCGCTCTGTCTAGTATTAAGCAGAAGGTGAACGTATTTCACTCGGTATAACAAAGTTATTCAGATATGTCAGAGGTCAATAAATACAAATTAATTCCTATGTGCCGATACTGCAAAGATTTATGGCACTGAGATACAAATAATTCATTTAATTCTACTTATCGAATTAAATGTCGGAACGCCAGGTAAGCAGAATAAGATACAATAGAGATATTATAGGAAATAATGAGGCTAGGAGATAAAATATAGTGACTGAGTCGATGGAATTGCTACGGCTGCTTTTCTGATCTTCAAAACCACTAAAGAGTAGGATAACCGCGAATGATAGCCCATTCTATGTTAACGTCATCTTAAATTATGCTATACCACAAAATGCTGATTCAATTCAGAAGTTACTGTTTAGGTATACGGGGTTTGTTGTAAAATGAATATTCTATATTTTTTTGCGATCGTAAAAAAATTGATCAAATAATCTGTATTAAACATCGTATTCAGGTATTTTTCATGATTTTCGTATCACGATATAGTTACTCATACATCGTTTTGCTTAGTCGTAAATTCTTGTCAAAAAACAATACTGCATTCTTACGGAACGAACCGTAACATCCGATTTGGTAACCAGCGACTTTTTTCCTGTTACGAACACTGAAAGCATCAACGGAAAGACGAGTTTACCATGATTGAGGAGAAGAAAGATCGCACCGCTGGAAAATCTCAAGGCTATACTATTTTCGGAAAAGGAAATACTTCTATGGAATATTCTAAGAAGCAATTATAGCTTTCATGTTCTAATCTCACAGCGAGATTGCCTGCGAAACTCGCTCTTCGCGAAGTTCCCCGATTAGTGTCGGTTTTTTGACCTGAAACAAAGAATTAGCGCTAGTGAAATTGCCAAATTACCCTATGGAATGTTTCCCGGAAACGAACCGCGCTTGAGCTTACGGGAAGTTCACAACGGGTGGTTCTACAACTGTAGCATTATTCGACGTTCTTGCCACTTGAATGCTGAGCGTAATGGGTGAAAAAAATTTCAAGAAACAACACCGGAAATCCAAAATCCGGTCGACCAGAGCCATAAAAACCGGATCTGGATCTTTCAACTCAGTAGCACGCAGAGCCTTATGCGGACATGTTAGATAATTTATTGATGTCAGATTGTGGTTTCAGCAGTACGAAACAGACTCACACGTCCAATACCTCTCTGGCTCAACTTCATTACATTCCTCCTATAAATTGATCTCCAAGACAATTGACATGCATTGGTCCTCACATAATCCTGACCTAACTCTTATGAACTTCTTTTCTATAGGACTATTATCAAAGTTAACACGATCTTTCCTCGAGTATTTGAATGGAAGTATCTCTCTCGAAATGGCAGTCATCATGCATTTTACCTTCAGCGCCGGTATGATTAATTTCACTATTCTGATCTTAATAAGTACTAACGTTTATTGGATAGACGGTTCACTTTTTTCATCTATTTACTAGCTGACCCGGCAGACTTCGTACTGCCACAATCGATAAATAAAAGACCGAAACTTTTGTATAAAATAAACTTGAAGTAAACAAAAAGAATCCGTAATTAATAAGATCCAATGCTATTTTGAACATGTTTACTTGATTATTGTTCTGATGAAAAAACATTCGTAATTCTTGGACAATGGTTCTCCTCCATTGTTGGATTGTGAGCACAACGCTTATCAACTTTTGCATCTGTATTGCACATAAAATAGATTTGTAAAAATTGATGATACGCATCTGGTAGTAGTAACAGCTCCCCCTGTAATTGATAAATTTGTCCTTCTATCTGTTATTTTTAAAGATTTGTCCAATAACCATTTTCGATATATATTTTAATACAAACTTGTATATTATAAAAAAATATTATGGTATAATACCTTGAAAGTGGGCATGATGTAATCTGGAAACAGCTTTTATACAGGGTGCTTCAACGAAAACTAAACAGCGGCTATATCTACCAAGATATTCATTTCTGATCAAAACGCAAAAACAGGCCAATTTTTGTTTCAAGGGGGACATCTTTTGGGGTACAAAACTTGCCTGAAATATCAACAAATATCAAGGTGGTGGTATCTTTGTCTACATTGCCTTGAACGAATTTCCATTTTTAATTGAAAACTGTAAAAGATACAGAGTGAGCAACTGAAAGATAGGGAAGACTATTTCCCTGAGACTATTCAAGTTTCAGTGAAGTAAAATGGAACAGATCCTTGCTGATCAATGGCAGTCATCATCAAGTACCATCTTCATTTCGAATTTCAAACCCTAGACCAGGGGTCTAGGGTCCTTGAAAATTTGAAAGAGGGTAGATGGGTCGAGTAATACCTCGAAAGAAAGGTATTATCTCTGTCTGCATCCCCGTGAACGAATTTTCATTTTTGATTGAAAACTGTAGAAGATACAAAGTGAGCTACTGAAAAA
The DNA here is from genome assembly GCA_013387265.2 of Cryptolaemus montrouzieri. NCBI lineage: Eukaryota > Metazoa > Arthropoda > Insecta > Coleoptera > Coccinellidae > Cryptolaemus > Cryptolaemus montrouzieri. The sequence continues at coordinate 34,166,458 of JABFTP020000062.1, forward strand.
TAGAGGAGACTGTTTTTGCGTTTTGATCAGAAATGAATATCTTGGTAGATATACCCGCTGTTTAGTTTTCGTTGGAACACCGTGTATTTCTGAATGTTAGCCAAGAAGTGCTTAGAATCATTTCCAATCCCAGAAAGTAAAGGGCGTAAAGGATCTGGTGGTGGGATCAATTGTGGCAATATTACTTTGCCAGTAAATTCACCAATTATTTCTTCTTCTTGCACGACGCGTTTATGGGCAGCACTCTGACCTTTTGGCCAATTGTGCTTGCCGTGTTGTATTATTTTGTTTTGTGTCTTGGAAAAACTTTTTGACGAAGCTTGCAAGACTGTTGTAGCTGGCCTCCTGGATTATCCGGGCGCTGGGTGTTTCAGTGCCCAAGGTGTTCAGTCTGGCCACCATATGAGCGGGACATTCGAAGAATATGTGTTCCGTTGTTTCGTCATTTTCTAGGAACCATGGCACCGTGTGGTTTCCGATAGTTTCATGACGTGTACGTGTTTGTTGAGTTGACGTCCCGTCAATAGGCCAACTACCATCTCAACAGACTTTTTATCGAGGGACAATAGTTCATATACCCTCTTCTTTGGTTGCGGCCCCTTTATGAGCCTTACAATATTTACAAACTATTATCATTCCCTAAATGCACAATAATCTATTGCCGGATCATAGTGGAATGCAGCTCGTTCCAGAATCACAGGAGCACTGCGTCTGCGGAATTGCTCAATTTCATTATGGCGTGGTCGCTGTTGTGTTTGATGTGCACGAACTCGTTGCATTCTAAGCCTATCTACTTCCTTTTCACTCACCGAAGAAAAGAAAGTTCTCGCGCACGTAGCTAATCTTCACTGACAAAGACAGAAGGATACAATATCTGTCTGAGATATCGATCAACATAGAGGATGGATCGACATATTAGTTGGTTTAAATTTAATTTGTGACAAAATATCAAAACAAATGACTTAAGATTTATCAACTGTAGTTAGCTAACATTCTCAATTTTTTACCTCTTAAGAATAAATATGTAGTTAGAAAAATATAAAAATTCTAATTAGTTCTTCATTTTAAATTATTCTTTCAATTTGATTTCTGAACGGCGGGGGACACATCGAAGAAAAAACAAAATTGTTGTTTTTATTTAATTCCGAACATAATATTTATTCACCTTGAACCTTCTCTGGGCTTCCACAAATAATTAATGACCAAAATCAGCCAAAACGTTCCAGCCATTCTCGAGTTTTAGCGAGACTAACGAACGACAATCGATTTTTATATACAGTACAACCAATCTAATCCGAATCCTATGGGACCAGGTCTTGTTCGGATTATCGAGGTAATTGAAATGAAATAGTAAAGAAAAGACAGGGCAGAAAAACGTGAAATATTTATTGAAAAACGTAAAATATTCATTGCGAAACTCAAAATTATTGTGATTCACAGAAAAACAAGAAAATATAACTACATATTCTTAAGAAAGTGATACCATTCATACATCATTTTTTAGGTTTTGAAGAAGTCTTGGATTGTTTTCTGTTTTAACTACGAAGATGAGAATTTGCAGCTTCCTCTCTCAATTTATTCAATAATAATATTTGGTGCTGAGGGATTTCATTTTCTGTGCACCATTTCAAACATTTGTTGAAACACAAGAGAGATTCTTTATGTTTCACTGAATTCATGGTGACATCGCCTTCTTCAAGTTCTTTTGTATCCTCGTCACTTTCTATGTTGTTGATTATTTCAGCTTCAGAGAGATAATTCTCATTATCTCCTGCAACCCATTCTTCAATGTCTTCAGTTGTTAATTCTTGACCAGATACATTTTTTAGCACATCTGTCATCATGTGTAGAACGCGATTTTTTTTCTTCTTTCTTTAGCAAAATTTTTTCTCTCAGCCGTGAAAGAGGCAACAGGTCACTTGCTTTATAATCATCATCTTTTTTGGGCCATAAATTCTTCCATGATTTCTGAATTAACTCTTGGGACATAGATGACCCGGCCCTTTCAAGAGAAAACACCACATGTTTAAGGTCCAATTGCTTCAGTAACTGCGAAACGTTATTGTCTTCTTGTCCCACAATATTCAGTAGCAAATATTTTCGATAATGCAATTTCACATTCTGTATTACATGTTGATCCATTGGTTGTAATAATGGAGTACAATTAGGAGATAAAAACATGACCTGAATATTTCGCTGATTAATTCCTCTTCTCTCGGATGTCCAGGAGCATTATCTAAAAAGAGCTTTTTGTGGCAATTTCAGCTCGGTCATTTTATTTAACATCAAGAATAAGTTGTTTGTGGAACCATTCATAAAAAGTTCTCTGGTTACCCACCGTTTTCTTTGACATTTATAATAAACAGGCAAATTGGAGCAGTTCTTGAATGCTCGGGGTTTGTTGGCTTTTCCGATGACCAACAATTTCATTTTATGAGATACTGATGCATTAGAGCATGACATGAATGTAATACGGTCCTTACTCATCCTCCGACTTGGTGCTGAATTTTCAGCAGCATGGGCTAGTCTTTTGTTTGGAAGAATTCGCCAAAATAACCCACTTTCATCTGCGTTGTAAACTTGATCTGGCACTAGATCCATCTCCCGTATTATTTAAAGAAATTCATTTTTAAATGGTTCTACCGCACTAACGTCTGAGGACAATTTCTCTCCTGATATGATAAGTTGTCGAATTCCATGTCTTTTTTCGAATTTTTCCAACCATCCTTGACTTGCCTTGAAATCATCTCTACCTGTTATACTGGTGTAAAAAATCTTGCTTTCTCACATATGAGATCACAAGATGAAGGTGTATGTCGAGATCGTTCTTGTAAGAACAAAGTAGAAGCAGAAGAAAATATAAAATTCTCAATTGATTTTCTTTTTTTCTTTATATCGCATACTGTAGATTTTCCAATTGAGTGTATTCTGGCCAATTCAGAAACACTTTTTCCACTATCTAATTCTTTCAAAATTTCGCATTTTTGCTGCAATGTTAACGTTTTATGTCGACGCGACATGATTAGTACGGATATCAGGCGCTGAATGTGAGAAGAGAATCTAATCTGCACAAGTGAAGCGAGTATTCAGACAAGATATTGCAAGTTCGGACACTTTCAATCGATGAAATTATTGACGGCGTTCGGATTATAGAGGTAAAAAATAAATTGTGCTGTAATCAGCACAATTTGAACTTTGAAATCACCCACCTCTATAATTAGAGATGGGTGATTTCAAAGTTTCGTTGTTCGGATTACTGGATGTGCGGATTAGAGTGTGGTCGGATTAGAGAGGTTGTACTGTATAGATAGATATGAACTTTATTTAATAGCAATGAAGTTCAAATTTACTCTACATTTTATTTAGAAAATGTTTGGGAAATAAAAGATGGCTATTTTTATGGTTCCCCGACAGTTTAAACCTTCCCTAGACCTACAAGAACATTTCAAGACCAAGATAAGATAAATCCGTTCAGCCGTTCTCGAGTTTTTGCGAGACTAACGAATAGCAATTGATTTATATATATATATATATATATATATATATATATATATATATATATATATATATATATATATATATATATATATATATATATATATATATATATATATATATATATATATATATATATATATATATATATATATATATACAAACACATCAAAAAGTCTAGGAACACTTACCAATATCTTTAAAATATGAATTTGATGATTCGAATTTATAGAAATCTTTCGGTTTTGTTAGGATGTACTGAAAATAATGTATTCTCAAGAAAACAAAATAATATTTGACTTCTCCAAAGCACTTATTATAAAAAAAATCCTGAACTAATATTTTCGAAACGATATGGAAGCACTTATATTTTTCAGTATCCAGAAGGTCCACCTCTGTTATTAATGACACTTTGGCATCATCGTGGCATGCTCAATAATAAAATGTCCATTACATTTTGGCCTAAGTCATTCCAAGCCCCCTGAACTGCTAATCGAAGCTCCTGTTCATGATGGAAGACGTTTTGACGCAGAAGATTTCGTTTTAGGGTGTCCCACACATGCTCGATGGTATTCAGATCTGGGGAGTAGGATGGCCACGGTAGAAGATCGATATCATTCTCTTCAAGAATGTTCAAGACAACTCTTGCACGATGAGGAGGGGCATTATCTTGTTGGAAGAGTGGATTTTGACCCATTGTTTGGAGATACGGTACCACTACAGGTAAATCTATCTCATTTGCGTAAAAATTTCCCGTGAGGTTGTTCTGTATGAAAACGAAGTCAGTTCTTCCACCAAGGCGTATACCTCCCCAAAACATCACTGATCTGCCTCCCTGTCTAACAACTTCTCGAGCATGCTGGAGACGGTTTTGCTTTCTAGATTCCCTCCATATTCGAATTCTTCCCGAATCGGGATAATAACTAAATCTAGATTCATCACTGGAGAATACTGTGGCCCACCTCTCTTGATCCCAGTTTACGTGTTCTTGGCACCAAGCTAAACGAGCAGCGCGATTTCCATGGGTCAGTTGTGGAACTCTTAAAGGACATCTGGAGTGGAGTTGACCTTCGTGCAGTCGATTTTTCACAGTTTGGTCGGAAATTTGTACATTATGAACTCGTGATAGGTCTTGAGCTAATTGAGATGCTGTGGTAGTACGATCTCTTCTGGCTTGTAAAACCAAAAATCGGTCTTGGGCGACTGCAGTATTCCTGAAACGACCTGTATGGCGTTCTTCTACGCTACCTGTTTCATTGAAACGCGACCATAAACGGTTTATGACACTTGGGCTACTTCCCAGAACCCTGGCTACTTCCCGTTGTGAGCTCCTCCCAGCTTGGACCATGCCAACGGCTCGTAACATCTCTTCTCTAGTCAAATGTCGTCTTTCCATGGTCGAATCACAAAACTTAAATCTTTTATTTGTGCTTACAACAGAAACAAAGTGCCAACTAACTGATTTCAAACACTGAATACATGAAATGATTATAAAGCAGCGTCGCATCTGCTGCATTTTTAGTTTTTTATAAAAAAAACTGAAATCTGTTGCGGCACTCTACATAATTTGGTGAGAAATTGATGCAGGTATTCATTTTTTAAATGCAATCATCCATATTGATCGTTCTGGATACGATATATCGATATTCAGAAGTGTTCCCTAGACTTTTTTGAGGTGTTTATATAAAATGTAAACTATTGTTGAACACCTATATAATAATTAAGTACTGAATAATTATTAATTATTGATGTCTAACTACGAATATAATGAATTTCGGACCCGTTTTCGAATTCGAAAGTATCATATCATATTGATTTATGACTTGAACCTGACTAATAATTATTCATTAACATCAGTCATAACAAAAATAAAGATTTCAACTGAAAAAGAAATTTATGCATGTTAGTGAGATCTGTTTACCTCCTAAGGGTAATTTTATTTCGCAATTCTTCCTAACAACTCATTATAATCTAATTAGAACTGGGTAACGATGTGAAAACCCTAAAACGTTCGTTTGCTGGAAGATATTACGTCTGAAAATTCATTAATAACGAATTTCAGTAATACTCAACAGGTCATGCAAGTATGAAACGGAGTTTTATATAACTCAAGTTGTTTATCTCATTTTGGCTGAGGGATATTTACCTGTAGTATATTTCAATCAATATTTCTAGAGAAAACTCAATATTTGAATAAAACTAAAATATTTTGTTTGAAAAAACAAACATTTCTATAGTTCACTAAACATTGCCATCATTTTTTCATCTATTGGCATAAATAAAAATCACTCAGTATCATGTTTGGCGACTACAAATGTTGAGGTAGTGTAACAGTATAGTTGTTAACTAAAAGAAGTTCATAAGTGTTTCCCCATGGGCCATCTTGCCGCATTGTTGGATGGGAAAGAAAATGGGGAAAAAAGGATGTATTTGAAGAAGAAAAAATGTTCATTCAAGATCGAAGTTCATTACGCCAATTAATTACAAATGAAAGCATAATTTTTCAATTCTAGTTTCAAGTAGATGGCAAATTAAAAGTTTCATTCGATATTTTAAAAAATATTAATTTATAGAAAATCATATTTCGTAAGTGAGTCATAAACTAAAATGTCCCAAAAAGTTAGGGAGATACCTTGAATTTCCGCTTATTGCAACATATTTATGTTATGCGGATTTTTCAAATATATCTCAGTTGAAGAAATCAACATTGAACAAACATCTATTCATTCATTTTCGATGTGTTTTTGTGATAATTTGTATTTATCTGATTGTATAAACTGTTTTTAAATGAGAACATATATCGAAAAATCATTTTATATCTTGTGTTTTACTTTTACTATGGCTAGGATTAAAGTGCCGCAAAACGTCATTCTCCAGATATCTTCCTGATTTTTTGCGACTTACACTGTATGCCAGTACCAGATGTAGCACCAATCAATTATTATTTAACTGCAGTGAGAAAGTAACTTCTTGATTAATATTTTCAATCAGATAGAAGTATTGAAATTGCGCGAAAATTAGAAATATCGTTCGTGGAGATCTATTCAGATAACCGTCAAAGACCAAGAACCGCAGGGGTCAAATCGAAAGAAATATAGAACCGTGTAATACGAACTGGATAATTCGCCACCCATAAACATTATATTGACTGAACTACTACTTTGCACTCCTTACGTAGATTATCTAATAAATCTCTTCATTTTAGCTTATATTCTTGTATATACGCAGCACTCATATAAGCAGACTTATTCGAGTTCGCCCCTTATCAAACAACAACGATTAAACTCTCAAAATGAGTTATCTAAGATGTTATTCTAGAATTATCGTTAATGGAAATAGTACGCTCCACGTAACAGCCTAAACAATCGGTAAAATCGCAAAAAACGCCATAAATTTTTATTTGGACACTAAATTCAAAGTAGTTTTATCGAACATTTTGGAAAGATGAATTCCCGTCATTTTTTCGTCGTTAGTTGGTGTTGGATCTAGATATGAGAAAAATTTTAATTCAATCTTGAAATTTCTACTTCGGGACCGCAACCGAACGAATCTTTATTAAGATGCTCACGAATTCTTCACGTGGGCGGCTTGCTAGTTCATTAGAAATCAGTTTATATCATTGGAATTTTGTACATTTCTTACGCAAATGACTAATGCCATATGTTTCTCCTACAGTTTTACGACTTGGCCTACGATATATCACTCTAGGTTTCAACATTCCGCATCTTTAAATTGGTATTTATCATATTTATTAGTCCGATAAGCTTGAAAATAATAGGAAGAGAAACTGGACTTTTCAAATGATCGAAGTTTTTTTAATACATTAAACACGGACTTCCCACCTTCGAATAGAAAAAATTAAGAAGAATTCATTCTTATTATTCTCCAGATTTGTATACGCTTTCGAAGTCTATAAAGAGTTTTTTCTTTTCAGTGAAACGATGTTACTGTGAGGGACATTGCCCTAATGACGAATACAATGGTACCTGTGAGATCAAACCTGGCGGCATGTGCTTCGCCTCCGTGGAAGCCGTTATTGGGGACGACGGTAAAGAATATCCCATGTGGACTTACGGCTGTTTCCCCTCCGACGAAAGTGGCTTCATGCAGGTAAATTGGAATCATATTTTCTTGGAAATACAGTGCGATTGAAAGAAGCAAGTTTGTGTGACTAAATTAATTTAGTTCCTGATATATTGAGCAATATGAACCAATATTACCCTGAAAACTTCCCTAGATCTAGTATGACTAATTATCAAAATTTAGGTTACTGACACGGGGTATTACAACCAACTGCGCTGGAGAACCACTGGCCCGGTTAACCATTTCCTTTTGTGCTCGAAACCTTGAAGCAAGTGTTTCAGTCCGTTTTCTGCTCATTTATCACCCTATTCCCGCTTTATCTCCTCCACTCCTCATTGAAGCATTGTAGAGAGAAATTTCTTTTCTTTGTATCAAGCACCTTTCTTAACATATTTTCAAATTCTCTCCGGACCTCCTCGCTACTTATTAGTATTTCTCCTGTTCTTCTTATTTATATGCCTTCCCATTCTGCTAACAATAACTTCCCACTCACATTTATAGTGTTTACATTCAAAAAGTGTGTGTTTTGTTTATCTTCGCCTCTCCACAGTATCGACAAGCTGCTTCTTCAATTTTTATCAACTTTTTCTTGACAGAACTTTGGATGCATCCGTCGCTTGTAAGTGTTTTGGTCAATTGATCTCCCATTTTCTCGTTTTCGATCGAAAAAAGGGTCATAGATGTGGAAATGGTTTTGCCCGGCTTCTTTCGAATCTTACCAGAGGTCTCCTCCATGTCCTTATTTATTCCTAGAGTTTCCTTTTCTCTTTCGCGTTCTCTCACTTGCCATTAGTTTTTATGTTATAGTTCTTGCTGATAACATTACATCTTCTGATGCGCTTTTTCCTATTTCAAAGTTGCAATTTTTTTTCAATAATTTCCACCATTTTTGTATTTGGTCATTTACTCTACGTGTTCAACTTTAAAGATCCCTGCACTGTTAATAAAATACCCTTGACGAGGATGTTACTTTCAGTTCGACCTTTTTCACAGTTATTTGTTGTGAAGTATACAGTTACCCCAAAATATTTCGCTTCAGTTTTCTCTCAATATTTCATATTAACCCATTGACGCAATTCCATTTCCATTCCACCAGGATCATCATTTTCACGATTGAAATGCATAGTGATGATAGGATTCAAAAGCATAAGAATGACCATGCTTAGGGATCTTGCTCAATGCGAAGAGTTTATAATAATTTTTCTAATTAATTATTCACATTTCATAAATTAGCGAATACATGGAGAATTTTTTCACAACAACATGAGCAAGACTAAACTGACTTTATCGTCTAATTTTTAACACTGAATCATAGGAAAGGTAGGCTAGAGCGTTAGGAAAAATTGGATCTCGAAGCACCAAATAGAAACGACTTCAGCTTCTATGTTCTAAACTATAATAATTAAACTATTCAGGAATTAAAGAAAAAGCCTTGCCATTTGAAAGACATCGAGTATTAGAATCATTATGGAACTCTTTGCATCAACCTCAACTAAGAAAAAAATAAGTTGATTAGTGAAGTCGGTATTTCAAGAAGTTTAATGTTCATTTTATTACCTTATAGTCTTTAATTTTGGACATTACTGGAAAATGCAAAATATAAGTTCAAATCCTACAAAATAAAGATAATTCAACCAAACATTTAGATCGATTAGAGTAAACATTATTTATCTAGAGGAAACAATATAATTGAGAACTCAATGATCACTTAGGTAAATAAGTTTGTCTGAACGATTATCTGTTACAGATATACAATTTTCACATCTCAGATAAATCTATTTCCGATACATTATTTATTTGAATATAAATTCAAGATTTCCAGATGAAACGATCATATCAATAATTCCATTTCTCTTTTCAGTGTAAAGGCAATCTAGTACCACACCAAGAATCCAAATCAATCCAGTGCTGCGATGACAGCAATGAATGCAACCGTCACCTGAAGCCATTATATCCCGAAAGGCCAACGACAGAAGCACCTGTTTTTGACCAATTCGACAGTCTACCATACATCGTCCTCCTTACATCTATTACCGTCTGCATAACGATATTTCTCCTTGTAATTGCCATAATCTATAAGAAGTACAACCGGAAAGATTTCACGAGAAAACATAACCTATACGCTAAGAACTACCCTGTGAAATATCCTAATATGGAAGTACATGGTCCTTTGTCAAACTTGATAGAACAATCTAGTGGGTCTGGATCAGGTCTACCAATATTAGTGCAACGAACAATTGCGAAGCAAATCCAGATGGTTAAATCGGTAGGGAAGGGAAGGTATGGAGAAGTTTGGCTCGCGAATTGGAGGGGCGAACAAGTTGCTGTCAAAGTATTCTTCACAACCGAAGAACAATCGTGGTTTAGAGAGACAGAAATTTATCAAACGGTTCTCATGCGACACGAAAACATCCTAGGCTTTATTGCCGCTGATATTAAAGGAACGGGATCGTGGACACAGATGTTACTTATAACAGATTACCACGACCATGGATCTTTGTACGACTATCTTCAAATGCACGTATTAGACCCAAACTCATTACTCCTAATGGCCACGAGCATAGCTAGCGGACTATCCCATCTTCACACAGAAATATTTGGAACTCGAGGCAAACCAGCAATTGCCCATCGCGATATAAAAAGTAAGAATATTCTCGTCAAACGAAACGGAGAGTGTTGCATCGCCGACTTTGGACTAGCAGTCAAGTACCTAAGCGACACCAACGAAATCGACGTTCCGCCTAATGTCAGAAGTGGAACAAGACGATACATGGCTCCGGAGATTCTCGATAAATCAATCAATTTGAAAAGCTTTGAAGCACATAAGATGGCGGATATGTATGCCTTTGGTCTCGTTCTTTGGGAGATGTCACGAAGGTGCATAACTGGCGATAAAATTACGACCGCCGATGAATACTGCGTGCCATACCATGACTGTGTACCTAGTGATCCAGACTTCGATGACATGATGGAAGTAGTGTGCGTTAAAAAGATAAGGCCGAGGATACCACTGAGGTGGGATTCCGATGAAATGCTGTTGACTCTGTCGAAAGTGATGCAAGAATGTTGGCACGCTAATCCAGCTGTTCGATTGACGGCTCTAAGAGTGAAAAAGACGCTTTGTAAACTTGATACTGATACCAGTATAAAAATTGTTTAGTGGGTAGTGTGTATAGTTTTTCAAGATCTCTGAAACTGTACAAATACTATGATTTGACTACGTCAATATTTCAGTTGATATATCAACCAAAGCGAAACATTTAATGTGTTATATATCCTCTACGAGGAATATTTGTATTAATATTTATTCTATGTTATCTGAAATATCTTTATTTAAACAGTAAATTCTTTCCATATTCATTCCTGGATTTTAGTATCTTTGTATGCAAGTTTTGTACTGAATTAAGGTAATATTCATTTTATTGGTCAGTTTTTGAAAGAAATATTTCAGTAATGTGGTTTAGATGTTTCATTCATTTGATTTTGATAAAAGAGCGAACATAATTTGTTGAATTGATTAAATCTTAGTAAGTTCTTGATTTTTGAGGTTCTTTTGGACTGCTGCTTAATAAATCAAAAAATTTTTTTTTTAACTGAAGAAGAGCTAAATGCATAATTTTAAATATTACATGTTGATAGAATGAAGATTCTAAAGGATTCTGAAGGAAGATAAGAATAATCAATAAATACTATTCAATTCATGAATTTACTTTATCTTCACCTTACATTTTAACGCAATTCAAATAAGTTTGCGATTAGACTTCATAAATTGATACAGGAAGAAGCCTTTGTGATAATAAAATCATCATATCAGAATTTCTCTTATATTCAGTATCAATAAAATCTACTGGATTATTTTTTGCAAAAATTGGCATTAAAATAAGAATAATGTATGATAATTATAATAAAGAAATTTCATCCACATTTTAAATACTAAAATATATTATAATATATAATATATATATTTTTTTATTGTGTTTAGCAAAATCAAACAATGTCTAATCAAAATTTAATTCCTTACATGTTTGAAAATTTAACTGTTTAGTTACTATACTATTATCACACAAATTCAATAGTTAAATAAAATTATAAACTCCTATGAATGTAATTAATATAAATGGTTTCATTCATTTTGGCCAGTATTCTCACTTCTATCTCAGATTTTTCTAGACACAAGTATATGAAGAAAAATATTGCACTACCGCGAAACGATACGATATATTCTATAATCCAAATTGGCTCTTGAAAATAACGTTATTATAAATATTTCTTGAAACAACCAATAAAAATGTATCATGAACTAATATTTATTCAAACCATATATTTAGTACAAATTTTCAAATTCCTCTTGAAAGTTTTTGTGCAGTTTCTGGAGTGTTGTTTTATACAAATAATAACGAAATGTACATAACCTAAGTTAAAACATGTAAATACTTGTCCATAGGATAACATAAATATAAGATTTCAAAGTACCTATACATTCATATAAATAAGTGTCAATTGACAATAGTTAAACAAAAACTGTACGAAACCCACAGTGTGTCAAAAAGCACAGTAATCTGAAATTGCCATAAAATATCAATTATGAGTTTCTTTTAAAATTATGCTCAATCTAATGAATCCATATATGCTTTCAGGTTAAATTGTGAATTGAAATAAGAATTTCAACATACTAATGGACTAGTTCTCATCACAAAACCATACCAAACAAATGTAGTTCTGTACATCTCAAAGATGATAATTGCATGATTTAACAACACAAAAAGAACATCGTACTAAATATAGCAAAGTCTTAACAACCTTTTTGAACCCCACGCTTTAAAATGCCATATTGAAATTCAATCCTAATATGTGCCATCTATCCTCTCAACAGATTACTGTGTTCATCATAATAATTCAAAAAATTATCAAATATTCACCCATATTTGGTGCTCTAAGACAATCTTGCATGAAAGATTGTAGATTAGAACAAAATTTACAACAGTTCTATTGAATATGATTTGTAGAATAATCTTCTATACATTAGTTCATTCTCCACTTGTTACTTCTGCACTTGAATTTTTTATTATTCAAGCAAAAATTTGCTCAAGATTCATGTCAGTGCAATCTGTTTTGTTTTGTTACTGTTACTATACTATTTTTCGAAATTGCTGATTTCTGCATTTGGTTACTGTAAATTTTGTTTCTTCAAATAGGCCGAGTGACTGTTGGAATGTGCATTTACATTTGTATATATAATTCATTGAATATCTTTTATAATATTAATGGATGTCAAGAGTATATTGAATGTATGTAAAGTGCATAACATAAATTGCAAGACTGATATTATTTTGAGTGTTTACGTTTTGTGTACAAAAATTAACATGTAATAAAATTAGTTTTAGAAATATCAAGTTTTTTCTCTCCTATATATACATTATTTAATTCTTAAAGAAATCACTGCAACGTTGCCACCTATTGATTTTTAGGTTGCATAAATTAATTCATGAAATAAGCAACTTTGTATCAGAGGTCGACAGGTTAGATGAACCTTTTAAAACAGTTAAGTATATTCTCAAAACTTTAAAGTCCAAAAATTGATGAGAAACATAACATTCAAACAGGCTTTTATGCAAATTGTGTTCTTTAAGATACACTCAAAAGTCCCATATTTTCTCATTTGTACCAATACTGCTTTCATATTGAATGAATTGGATTTTCTTCATTAACCTTATTAACATTAAAATGTCATTCCAATTTTTCCAAATATATTTTCAAAACGCTTTTACATTAGATTTGAAAATGAGAATGTCTCATCAAATCTAATCTCATTTCCTTTCCATCATGAACCCTCACAATCTTATATTCTTCAAAATAGTTTGGTATGTTACATCAAGTGTATTTTTTATTAAAGCGAACTTTGCGTCAGTAAAATTAGATGTAAAGGTATGTATAACTTTTTCTTTTCGCTCTTTTTGAACATAAAAATGAAACTGAATCGGGTGTACTGAACAGAGGAGCCCTTGTGTTTTTGATGGATATTAATCTGAATTATTCCAGTTTCCATAAACCTATTTATTGTATTTTCATTATAACATAGGTGAATTAATTCAATCAATGATTAATTCGGAAACATGATTAAGTGTATAGAATAAAAGAGAAATTATTTTACAACAGTGAGTAAACATGAGTCCACCATATAACAATAATATAGGTACATAAAAGATATACTTATATATATATATATATATATATATATATATATATATATATATATATATATATATATATATATATATATATATATATATATATATATATATATATATATATATATATATATATATATATATAATGCTTACACCTTTAATTGAAAGAAGATAAAAATACCAATATTTATACAAAGGTACTTAAAATCTTTTCGTTGGTATAAAGGGTTAGAAATAAATTATTAATTTCATGTGGAATGAGAGGGCTTCATAATTTTAGGCTAATAATTTCTAACAATAACAGAGATTCTAACTTTCTTTGGGCAATATATTATCTATAATACTGGCCAAGAAATAAGAATGAAAATAAGAAGATATTTGAAAATACCATCTAGCGGGCGATAGAAGAACATTTGTTGGCGGAGGAATTACATTCATTCTACGCGACGTGGTACGGCCAGTAGAAATACTTGGGAGTTTGACTTTTCCGCCTTCCGCCATGTTTGCCGTTCATTTGGCGTTGGGTTCTCGTTCCAAGTGCACGTGAGTTAGCTCTCGAAGTTGTATTTAGTGGAAAAGTGTAAATTTTTCCAGAGTTGAGGCCAGGATTCAATTCAGGTAAGGTTAATATTGAGTTTGTAAAATTTTATTGAAATCAATAGTATCTCATCTTAGAAGTGTTGCCAAAAATGCAACAAATACTACTCACATTAGTTTGGTTGAAATTTTGGACAGCGTATCAATTTTTTCGTTCTTTCAAAAATTGAATCGCGTTCATTTGACTAATCATTCGAAATTATCGTGGTTTATGCAATTCGTTTACGTTGTACACGTAGCGTCGAAAATCGACGCCATTTTAGATTTTAGAACTTCGGTAGTTCTGCTATTGTGTTTTGGTCATCTGAATAATCCAAATGATTTTCGCATATTATCGAAATTCTGTACGAACATTAGGAATAAATTCTCTTGATACAAAATTTTCACCTGATCGATATTCATACAAAATGGACGGTGCTGCAGACGCGCGTCGCTTCACTGAAAGGGAATTTGCTTCAAACATCAATGCATGCTTGCGATTTCACAAATTTCAAAATCATTTTTGTTTACTTAAGTTATTCAACAAATTATTGAAATCTACGTATGTGTTCTTAATAACGAATTGGAAAAGTTTTTTCATACCGAAGTGTGAATGAGTTTACAGTCGTCTTCAGAATGAAATTCATGGAAGTTTAAATCCAGATGGTTATCTTTCTAACTAGGGATTGCATATATTCCAATAAAGAGTTTATTCACATTGATATTACTTTTGAAGAAGAAATTTCAGGGAGACTGTATACTGACAGGCCAATCATGCAATGCATCAATATTAGTTATTACGTTGGCGTTGCGCACGTGGGTGCGCATAAGGATTACTAGCAACTTGCCTGCTTATGATTCTAATCAACTTTTAGTTGGAAAGTTAATTGAAAATGAATAGAAGCGAATTTCCTTTCATATCGAGCATCCATTTTGAAACGGCGCGCTTTTGAGCCGTGCCCGCTCATGAATCGCAACCATGTCTAACCGTTCATTTTCAGGGCGAAACTTCTCACGTGGTTAAACCGGAAACACGCAGATAAAGAAAAATGCCGGGTTTTAGCAGCGCGGGCACTTTCAAAATTTTCATCGGCAACTTAGACGAGAAAACCAGCGTGAACGACCTGAGACCCCTTTTCGAGAAGTACGGGAAAGTGGTAGAATGCGACGTGGTCAAGAATTACGGATTCGTTCATATGGAGAACGAAAGCGAAGGACGCGAGGCCATTCAACAGCTCAACGGTAACGTGGTCAACGGACAATCTATGAAATGTGAAGCGGCGAAAAACAGGAAAGCGCCTCAGACGCCTACGACGAAGATTTTCGTTGGTAATTTGACGGATAACACGAAGGCACCGGAAATAAGGGAGTTGTTCAAGAGGTACGGCTATTAAATTACTGGAGGTAGTTTGGTGGTCGGAGAACAGATGAGACAAATTTTCATTCAAGTTCAAATTAAAACAAAAAGATTGAATTCTATAATCGGTCCTTACTCTCCATTCAATACCTAATTGATACGACTTTAACTTTAAATACACCCGAAAGTACATGTATGCATTTTCCGCCAAAAATTCGTAACAAATTATGATTAAAGTTCAGTGGCAGCATCAGTTCTTGAGGAGTATTCGACTTGTAGTTGAAAGTTATCTTCATAAACTAACGGATAGTTGCTCACGTCCCTATCAAGAGTGATTCTCTTAAATAGACCATTGAAATGTTTTGTACTTCTAATAGTCGTAGAGCTCTAAAATTTTGTATGCACTTCCGGTTAAACCAGAAGTTAACTGAAACGTTATTTCAACTAGCTCGGTATGTTTTTCTATTTTTCGAACAACATAGTCTGATATTCGTTAGACCCTGAATTTAACAAAAAAAAAACGATAATTTTCTATCGAAATTTTTCAGGATTTTGGTTTTGTTTTAGGAACCTGAAATAAGTTCCTCGAATTCTAAGTATTTTTCTTTCTACCCCAATCAACAGAGGAGGGATGGTTTATGGAGAATGTCGTTCTTTTCTGGTTGCTTACAATAAAGTATGCTCGAAAATCACCCTCAAACTTCACTAAATTTGAACATCAAGAACTCAGTTTTTTTTCAAGTAACAACCTTCTTATCTTCCCATCATGTGAACCCTATTCAATTGACAATTGTGAAATTGAAAAATTACATTTAGTTGAATGCCTCAAAAATATCCGATATTCATCATTACATTTACACTGCACAATCAAATTATTAAAGATATTCGTGTGTGGTAACCATTTTGATTCAAACTGCTGTATTAGTGAATTTTTGTCATTGGGGATCTAGACAATTGATTGATATATTGATTCTTTGGATCAAATCTTGCCGATCCTTGGATTCTAGGTAATACATAAACTTCTTCTCGGGAAAAAAATATAAATCTCAAGTCTGAGGGTTTAGGTTTCAGAGCTATGGTCCATTTATCTACTCAAATTTTAAATCACTGGTCTTGTGCAATGGGGTGGATCTCCGTTCATTTGATTCCACATATTTGATGAAAATTATGATATTGTGAAAATTTATACTTTGCTATATTGAATTATGAAATATTGAGAAATAATTTTCTCAGGTTTGGCGAGGTAGATAATGACTCAATTTCAAACGAATTTTCGAAGTAGGCATGGATAATTTTTACACGAGTCATTTTAGACATAGGAAAACCTGATTCTATTCTTGAATAGGATTTCAATGATTTGTTATTCAAGTGTGTGGGTGATTATCGAATATCCTGTATTGTAAACAATTCGAAGGATTTAACGATCCCATTCAATCATCTTTCCAATGCTGATTAGGTTGAAAGTAAATACTCAAATAACTTATTTAAGGTTTCTGGGCTAATACTTATATTCTGAAGTTAGGAAAACAAATTGGTAAATTTTAGGCGTATCAATTGTTGGATGAAGTTCAAGAAGAAGAATAAAAAACATGTCATTCGAAATATCAAAGTTGCCGGTGAAACCAGAGTTCCGCGATTGTGAAAATGTTTTCCACGAGGTCCCCATGCAAAATTTCAGAGTTCTGCGACTATTAGAAGTAAAAAATAGTCTGATGGTTAAGCTTCGAGAATCACCTTGTATATCACAGTCCCAGCTTCACGCGATGAAATAATCTAGTCGACGTGACGTTTTATACTGTGTACATCAAAATTATGTGCTCGCTATATTTGTCAACGAATACTTGTTGATATAATACACTGTACATTAACATTCAAATGTTCAAATTTAGTAAAGTTTTTGGGTGATTTTCGAGCATGCTTTATTGTAAGCAACTAGAGAAGCACGATATTCTCAATTAACCATCCTTTGTTGATTGGGTAGAGAAAAAAATACTAGAATTCGATGAACTCATTTCAGGTTACTAAAACAAAACCAAAATCTTGAGAAATTTGGATAGGAAATTATCTTTTTTTTCTGTTAAATTCAGGATCTAACGAATATTATATTAAATTGTTCAAAAAATTGTTCTCTTCAAGAAAGAGTCGAAAAATATACTGAGCTAGTTGAAATGAAGTTTCAATCAACTTCTAATTTAACCGCAAGTGCCTCGATTGTGAAAAGTTTTCACAATTTTTTTCAGCACGAGTTGCATGCAAAATTTCAGCGTTCTGCGACTATTAGAAGTAAAAAAATATTCTGATGGTTAAGCTTAAGAGAATCACCTTGTATATCACAGTCCCAGCTTCACGCGATGAAATAATCTAGTCGACGTGACGTTTTATACTGTGTAAATCAAAACTATGTGCTCGCTATATTTGTCAACGAATACTTGTTGATATAATACACTGTACATTAACATTCGGCATTCTTGGATCATCAAGTTTTACTGTAATGAATCTATTTTCCTTGAGAAAAACGATAGATTTTGGTTGATTTTACCGGTTAGAACGCCATCCCGGAAAGATATTTCAATACGGAAATATTAAAACCAATTTTTTCAAATTAAATCTTTTCCTTCAGCGAATTAATTGTTGGAATGATTATGTATAGAAAATTGACAATGATTCACATTCCCATGAAGATAATAGATCTATTTCTTCTCCAATATCATCAATTTTTCATTTTTATTTCATACACATCAGAAGAAGGTAGCTGTGTCATTCGGATTTCTTGAGCCTTCTAGATTTTTTTCTTAGCGGTCGCAAAAAGAAGTTTATGAGCTTGAATCCAGGAATCGGCAAGATTCGATCCGAAGAATCAATATATCAATCAATTGACTGAATCCCCAACTACAAAAAGAATTTTAATCAAAACGGTCATCACATCGAATATCTTGAATGATTTGATTGTGCCAAGTTTTTCAGAAATTTTTTAATGATGTATATCGAATATTTTTGAGACACTCAATTCAATGTAATTTTTCTATTTCATAATTGTCACCTATTGATATGAATGATTACTAACAAACGTTAGGACTTATTTTAGTTTACATACAGTGCAGATCAATGATCGATTTCACGAAAATCAAAGTTTGAGGGTGATTTTCGAGCATGGTTTATTGTAAGCAACTAGAGAAGCACGACATTCTCAATTAACAATCCTTTGTTGATTGGGTAGAGAAAAAAATATTAGAATTCAATGAACTTATTTCAGGTTACTAAAACAAAACCAAAATCTTTAGAAATTTGGATAGAAATTTATCTTTTTCTTTCTATTAAATTCAGGGTCTAACGAATATTATATTAAGTTGTTCAAAAAATTGTTCACTTTAAGATCGAAAAACATACCGAACTAGTTGAAATAAAGTTTCAATCAACTCCTAGTTTAACCGGAAGTGCCTCGATTGTGAAAAGTTTTCACAATCAGTTCTGCGACTATTAGAAGTAAAAAAGTATTCTGATGGTTAACCTTGTATATCACAGTCCCAGCTTCACGCGATGAAATTATCTAGTCGACGTGACGTTTTATACTGTGTAAATCAAAATTATGTGCTCGCTATATTTGTCAACGAATACTTGTTGATATAATACACTGTACATTAACATTCGGCTTTCTTGGATCGTCAAGTTGACATTTACTCTAATGAATCTATTTTCCTTGAGAAAAACGATAGATTTTGGCTTATTCTTTCGGTTAAAACGCCATCCCGGAAGAATATTCTAATACCGGCCTAGGGAAAATTGGAACCATTTGTTTCAAATTAAATCTTTTTTCCTTTAGCGAATTAATTACTGGAATGATTATGTATAGAAAATTGAATATGATTCAGATTTCCATAAAGATAATTTGATCTATTCCTTCTCCAACCTCATCAATTTCTCATATTTATAGTTTCTATCATAAAACAGAATCAAATTATAGAATTTCCATTCATTATAATCTTTCCTCATAGAAAATAAAGAATTTAAATATAAGCTAGTGTACATAAACAACATGCTATTCCTTATGACGTTTAAAATATCCATCGATTTTACTCTGAACCTTTCTTGATGCTGCCATCTTAACAGATTTCTCCTAGAGCCTTTTCAGGGCCAATATGTCTTTTATAGGAAGATTATTCTGTTCGGCCCAACTGATAATCAAGGAGAACGCATTGACATTATCTGCATGTTTCACTTTTACCATATTAGTTAAACCACCCTCTGAGTCATCAGCATTATACACCTGTTCTTCGC
Source organism: Cryptolaemus montrouzieri (assembly GCA_013387265.2). NCBI lineage: Eukaryota > Metazoa > Arthropoda > Insecta > Coleoptera > Coccinellidae > Cryptolaemus > Cryptolaemus montrouzieri. The sequence goes on from JABFTP020000062.1 coordinate 34,186,432, forward strand.
TCAATTCCATCTGTTCAACAACCGATAGAAATTTTTTCCTTAAATGGTATCACAGCGGAAACATAACTGAAAAGTTTTTCACCACAAACCTTCAAGAAACAAATTCCATCTCTAAGCTTGAATTTATCTAACGATCCCGAACTTGCCAGGAAACCTTTTTTTCCTGTGATTTGTTCATAAAACTGTTTGTCTTTTGCACTCAATATGTCTGACGAAGTTGGTACGTGTGCGTTGCATTGTTGAAGAAACCAGTTATACAATGCGATTTCAAAATCAGAATTCTCAGCTTCTCTAATAATTTTTCTTTTTCCTAAAAAATATACCTTGGATAGAATAAATTCGACAAATGTTCAAAATAATATTCCTACTAGGGATGCACCGAGGGTCCGGTTGGGCCAGCCGAGCTCTTGGCCGTGATAATTTTGTTTGCCCGAAAGCTCGGTATTCTCCTATTTGTGAAAACCCTTGCTCGGTACAGCCCTAATTCCTACCTGTACTCATTCCATAATTAATAAAATCTATTATTTTTTATTTCTCTGCCAGTGTGAACGTTTTATGATATCTCTCAGTTTGAGCCATTATGCACACCACCGGCGGGATTGAAATGCAAAATGCAACTGTAGAACGATACTTCCACTCTTAGATAGTACAAGTACATACATACATGTACAGGCAAGAGAATTATTATTGTTTGTATATCAGCCAGCGTCGATATAGCGAGTGTCCGGACTAGTGAAGTTGTACTGTATATCATCTTTAGTTCAGAAATTGTCAGCTGAAGATAGTCGAAAGACCAAAATTGCAATCCCGAATTTCAAACAACTCTTGTGATACTATAATGCACAGTTTAATTGCTTATTATCATCACTGTTAAATATACCTACCCTATTCTAAGAAATTTAAGTAATATCATTCGATTTCGCAAATTAAAATCGCGAAAACATTACGTAGTAATGAGTTGACGAAATTATGTGAACATTCGCAAAAAGTGGATGTTTTCTAAAACACAGTCCCAGCTTCACTCGACAATTTTTCTAGTCGAAGTGACGTTTCATACTGTGTAAATTGAAATTATGTGCTCGCTATATTTGCTAACAACTTTATTGATAGTATAATACACTGTACATAAACATTTAACGTGATGAGTCGATATTTATGTTAGCGATAGGCAAATCGATTTTTCATGACAACTTGAAATTATCAGCACTATAATTTTAATATTCATACTTGGCTAAAAGTACTAATACGACATAAACTCATTGTTTTCAACAAATTACTTAAAACAAAAAGCATACATGTTCATTCTGTTTCTATCTCCGACTAACCAACCAGCCGTCCACTTACTTTTCAATTGATCGCGCTGTCGAAACCGTTCTCATCTACAACAAACACCGTTTTTGTTCCTTCTCTCTTCCAACTATCTAGGTACGGCACCGTGGTCGAGTGCGATATCGTCCGCAACTACGGTTTCGTGCACCTCGAGTCGTCGGGCGACGTAAACGAGGCCATCAAAGAACTGAACGGGACGATGGTCGACGGTCAGCCGATGAAGGTGCAGATTTCGACGAGCAGGGTGAGGCAGAAACCGGGCATGGGCGACCCCGAGCAGTGCTACCGTTGCGGCCGCGGGGGGCACTGGAGCAAGGAGTGCCCCAAGGGAGTCGGACCGGATCGGTTCCGTGATAGGATGTTCGGACGGGACCCTTATCCTCCACCGCCGCCGCCACCGTTCCTTAGAGACCGAATGATGGGACGATTCGGGGTACCGTTCATTATCTTTTTTTTACCATCTACATTATTGAGGGTGTAACTTAATAAGATTTCAATTTTTCCAATTTCATAACGTTAGAATTGTTTGACGTAATTCATTGACAGGCGAATACAATTCAGGCTTTTCTATAAGTGACATCTTTGCGAGAATACAAAACTCACTATCTGAAAATATAAAATTAATCTTAATTTTTGTTTAATAGATCATTTGTCCAAATTTCTTTATATTCATGTAATCTCAGGTTTATTTGAATATACCAAGTGACTTCAATTTTCATTGATGGCTTATTGTCCACGGTGATAGCCAATATTTTATATATTTTGCCTAAAAAATTAACAAAATACATAGATGTGAAATGGCAGAGAACGCACAACTGACTTTACTGACAAGTAGAAGTATTACTTTATTTTATTTTATTAACATATTTCGGAACTCCTTTTCAGTCGATGCATATGAATCAAATCAGAACCTAGGTAAATATCGAATCACACGAAGGTATTTTGCTATGCGGCATTGATTCAGCTGTTTAGTTTCAAACTTATAACGCTAAAAGTCAAATATTTTATGATTGGAGACTTCACATGTCCATCGAAATTGGCTTATGAATCACGATAATGTGCGTTAAAAGAATAAAATACTGCACTCCCGATTTGTTTCACTTATATTAAGCATGCATTTTTGCTGCGTACAAAACAGTGTCATCTCTCGTCAGCAGTCTTGCGGGCTAAATAGTCTCGTGCGTTTGCGCTATTAACATAAGGAGACGCTGTCTTTTGAGTCAGTTGAAACGTAAAGCCATTTATATTCGTGAGAAGTTATTTTTATTATTTTCAATACGCACCTATTATAAGAGTAACATCGACTAAAGAATTAGAAGTTACCAGTTTTTCGAAAACAATCTCAACTAGTTTTGAAATGAGAAAAATGTTGTTGAAATTGATACTAAGCGTTAATTGATTAACTAAGATTCAAGTAAAAAATTCTACATCAAATATGGTTTTTCCAGAGTTATTCGACATATCGCGGGCGATTCCGTTATTCAATTTCAAGGCGATAAATGTATGAGTTGTTACCAATGCGGTTGACTTTTTTTTACAAAATAATAAGCATATAATAAGCGAAATTTCATTTGGATCTCCGTAAAAATGCAAAAACTGAAAAAATGTCAAAAATATTGGCTAGGCTGTCTTCTGGAACACTACTTGGCTCGATTAGTTCAGATTAATTAGATCTTAATTAACCCTCTATCTTTAATACAACAGTCGATCTAAATACTATATTCGCGATAAACCGATTATTAGTGGCATTTTGTATAATGAGATAGGAGCATTTCCGAATTTTTGTTTTTATGAAATTTTGCCTTGAAATCGAATAGCATAAAGCCCACAAAATCATTTCCGACAGCTGGAAACACCTGTTTGTCATATTGTTGCTTCCATTTGTAATCATCTTGGTCAATTCAGATCTATGTTTAATCATATCAAATTAACATTACCTATAACATGAATATGCGACTATTTGGCTAAAAGAGCGATATCTACTCTTGATCGTTTTGAGTTAATTAGCTTGAATTCTGTAATACATTTTAATATCTCATTTAGTATTTTCGTATATTTTTTTCGTTCAGCAAAACTAAAACAGAAAGAAAAAGAATTTTATCAAAGAGGTTATTCATACAAAATTATATTTTTTTAAGAAACTTAGGATTCACTTGGAATTCTCGCAGTGATTTCCGCACCATATATCAAAGTAATGCATTTTTTTGTGTTAACTTTTTTATCTTTCTGATTTTTAGTACATATATTCCCGACATTTCTCTCATTTTGTATTGCGTTTTAGGATGGCTATGACGGTTACTATGAACGTCGTTTCGACGATTCTCGTGACATGTACGAACGCCGCTACTCTGGCCTGCCACCCCGCGGTGGCGGCTCAGATCTCAGAGGCCGTGGAGATTTCCTGCCACCTCCGATTCCACCAAGACGAGAACCCTTACCGCCCATGCCATCTATTGGGCTGAGAGGAGGCCCGCCATCCAGTAGCATGGGCAGCAGTTTGAGAGACTCTGGATTCAGTAGTAGAAGCAGCGATTATGGTATTTTCAGCAGACGGTCGCCACCACCCAGCAGCTTGCCTCCATCTAGAATGAGTCGAATGTACGAGGACTTCAGCAGAGATTCGTTTGACGATAGAAGGTTTGTATATTTGTTTCTTACTAGTTGAACCTTATTTCAATTTTATCATAAACCTAATTCAGACTATTCAACCTTAAAGATTAATTTTTGCAAAATCTGAATGAAAAGTGAAGGAACTCCTTTAATTTATATTCCATTTGAAACCATCATAACCAAATATTTTTTCTAATGTTTGGTAATTCTAGGGTCTTCCATTAATGAAACTTTCCATTTAATGTAGATATAAGTTTCCGCTTTACTCTATGATTTTGTGGAAAAATATTTCTTCAATTTTATTAAAGCTTTATTATGATTGATCACAGTCCCAGCTTCACTTTGCGATTTTTTCAAGCCAAAGTGACGTTTTATAATGTGTATATCAAAATTATGTGCTCGCTATATTTGTCAACAAATACATTGTTGATATAATACACTGTACATAAACATTCAAATAAAAGTTATGAGATTTATATAACATGTTGATATTGTGTATTCTTAAACTGAAGAATGCAAAGAAAAATAAATCTATCTTGTCCCTATTCAACACTAATGAAATATTTGCTACCAAAAAAAACACGTAATTTCTTTTGAGCACTGTGGCTTTCTCTAGGGAGAGATAATATAGAAAAATATTCTCCTTGCAGTTCCTCAAGCTGCCAGGAGGTTGGTTGAAGAGAAATATCATTATTATTTTACTGATGAAATAAATACATCTCGAAATTTTTTCCAAGGATTATCAATCTAGAATGACAAGTTTTAGCTATTGGAAGGGATTGAATGCGTAAGACAAAATATATGTTCTATATTAATTTGACAACATCTGCAGCTTTCAAATTTATTGGTTTTCTTCAATTTATCTGACAACCACTCAGACTACGTCAGTGACATGACCAGAGGCCACGTCTCTTTTCTGTCCCTCTTAGTCATGGTTGTGATAACCTCAAATCAAGATTTGAAACGTTTGAATAATTCCAATTCTATTTATGCTATATTTCATTCCTTTGTTGAATAACTTTCAATTTTGTTTTATTGTAACTACTTATAAAATAACCTGAACCTTGACAAACCTACAAGATATTTCTGCTATGTTGACTAAATCCTTGGTACTTTTCATTAGATTAATATTTCAATTCGATGCAGGCTGATTAACATGTATTCTTGAAGTCAACCACCTATGATCTAACCATTTTTTTTATGGTTCTACTGTGATCAAAATGTAATAAGACTTCAATTTGAAACTTTTAGATTTATTCAAATGCATAATTTTTCAGTTTTATATATTGATACAAACCATACTGACGACTATGTTGAATTTTTTGCCTGGAGCATCAGTTGTGCTTCATCATGAGTTATTAATTCTTGGCGTTTGCCTTCATTTTCTGAATTTTTAACCTGCACGTAAATATTCAACAAAGAAGTGTCTTTAATTTCTTTTGATAATTGTTTTTCAGCGCAATCGTTGATTTTTTTTATGAAAGTACATTTTTATCAAATATGCCAAGTTCAAAATATCCACGTCAAACCAAGTAAAAAAATGAATATTATGTAGAAAGTTTTCTTTGACTATAGCGATGTTGTTGACGAAGAATTCATTCTTCAGGATCAGTCAATAAAGAACATTATTTGAACGTTATGCTTCATTTTTATGAAGCAATTTACGTCAAGCGACCAGAAATAATATCTTGTTGTTTTCATCATAACAAGGACGTTTGTTTTTTTTTTCTTTAAAAAATCCACTCTCACAACGGCTCCCCAATCTACTATATGGTCATAATTTTGTTTCCATTGAAGAGATAAAAGGCAGCTTTGAAGAAGAGGTTCTAAGCCGAATTATAATTTGAATACAGAGGTATGACTAAATATATAAAATTTAAACATTAATAAGAAAACAGCGTTTAGGCACCAATTGTACACATTCCCCACTTGGCGACCTAGATCACAGTCCCAGCTTCACTCAACGATTTTTCATAGTCGATATGACGTTTTATACTGTGTAAATTGACTTATGTGCTAACTATATTTGTCAACAAATTCATAGTTGATGTATAACATTGTACATAAACATTTTCTTCAATAATTAAGAGTAACTTTTGAACATGATTTTTCCATCTATGGAAAGGCCCCATATAAGTTATTTTATTTCATGAGTTTTTGAATCTTGATAAATAATGAAGGTAATATTAAGGTGTCAAATTCTGTTTCTGTTTTATTGAATCTCATGAAAAAAAAGTTGGGCTCACACGTTTTTCTATTTTCAGGCCAAGTATGAGGGGCCCTTCGCCATCTAGGAGATATGCACCGTACTAAGAACTCTCAAGAAGGTTGAGAATATTTTGAATATTCTGATGTGACGAATAAGAGAGAGATCCATATGATTTTTTTGTTAGTGAAGTATTCATAAAATATGTTTAAGGTATTTTGTATAAATGTTTCTAGTTCGTACATTTAAGTAAGCAAAAATGATTTTTGTAATTTTATTCTTTAGATATGATAATTTTATGTAATATTTGTGCGGTAAATAGAGGCAGTTTGAGAACTGATCATTGTTTTATATCCTTTTGTATGCATTCTCTTTTAATGGAAAGTTCTACTATAATTTAGAATGTGTATCTGATCGGTCAGATCTCATTATACAAGGGTATAATTGTCCTCAATTAGACAGCAAAAGATGGCGTTCCACAGCCTCCTATTCTTCAAATATACATTCAGGGATCACAGGGTGTTGGCAATCGCAAGACATCTATTCTAGAAAAAAATCATGGTCTCTTTACACATAAGATCAATAAATAGTAGCCATGAATGCTTGAAAGAAAATACATGTAATATGTCATTGCAATATATATATATATATATATATATATATATATATATATATTTGGAAAGGAGGATTTACAAAATTTGAATAATTGTATTTACAATAAATGCTTATATCTATAAATTCCAAATGAAGACAATGGTGAAAGGAAGGGGGTTTGGGACAGGAATCTGTAACAATGGAAAAAGAAAACCAGCAGAAAAATATTTCAACAATCATACTTATATGTCTAAACAAATCTAAGAAAAGATTTTACATAGAAAGCAAGGTCATGAAAAGGACTAAGGAAATAATAAAAAAATTCATAATCTGCAATATTTCCTTAAATTCCCTCTCTTTTTGACCGAGAGAGCCCTGATGGCCAGGTTCACTCTTCCAACTGATGATCTATAGATGTTTTAGAATCATGGACCCAATAATTTGGGTTGACATCGCCCATATATTATTTCTTCGTGGAACTTGTTTAATTTAGAGAAAAAATTCGTATTGAGGCGTTATATCCACTTGTAATTTTCAAAAATAATCAATCTTTTTTGCATTTTTCGAATGTATATATATTTGAGAATATTCTCCGAAAATTGCAGTTGATCCGACAAATAGTCTTGGAGATATGAGTGTATATAACGGAAGGACGTCTCTGAGCGTTCGATAGTAGGCGGGGCGCCGATCGGAATAACAGCTGCTTCTCGTAGCCCTGTTTTCACAATTTCTATTATCGTAAAATAAGAATACAAAAGGTCCACCTTATACCTGAAAGCCATATTTAGAAATTTTAAATTAGGTTAGATAAAATGAATTTCGTCAGTTGGTTTTCGCGTAGTCAAGTTGTGTTTTACCTCAACATGTAGTTTTCTTTATCAGTTAGCAGAGTAGCTCGGAAAAGTACAAGTGGGCAGTTATCCCAACCAAAAAGACGTAAAAATGTTTTTAATGCAAACACAGCAGAAGGTGATGAGAGCAGTTTTAGCGCTTCAGCCTAAAAATTTAAGGCACAAGATGAAATTTTTGTGACTCGTGATAGTTCAGTTGAATATATATAGTTTTAAATTTTATAACTGTTTGCTGCTATAAGTGAATATGTACTATGTAAAACGTGTAGCGGACCAATAAAATTCGAAACAGCATCAAAACGAGGACTTTGTTTTAAAACCGTTTGAAAAAAATAGAAGATTTGTATTTGTTAAAAGAACTCTTGGAATACGTTTAAAAGGTGCCACTCAGTTTTGCGAATTGATGAGCATACCAGCGTTTATGTTACAGACTACTTATGATATTATCAAGAATTTTCACGAATTTGTCACAGTAGTAACTGAAAAACTTAGGAAAAGCTTGTACTGAAGAAAAAAATGCGAAGTCACAAAAACGATAAATATAAAAATGATTCGACCGGGTCGGGGGACGGAACATGGAAATAGAGAGGTTTCAGTTCTTTATATGGTGTGACATCTTTAATTGGCTATCATTCTGGTAAAACTATTGATTTTTTATAAAAAGTTCCTACTGTAAACAATGTGAGCCTTGGAAATATTTGAAAGATACATCTGAATATAAAGTAAAGAGGTCTGTTCTGCTTATCAGGAGAAATGGAAGTCGATGCGGTAGAAAAATTTGGAATTCATTTCAGGAACTACATAGTCTATGGCGGCTCCAAAATTTGCTCAAGAATTTTAACGGCTGCTCCTTACGGTGATATTGAAGGGGAATCCAATATTTTTCCGTCTTGTATGTGGAAATAACCCCTTAAGCATAGTTAACTTCCTAATGTTTTATTACTAAGTTTTGGATTTTATCCATTATTAATACTAGACAAAAATAAATTTCTTATTGAATGGCTGAAGATGTTTTCATTTAGTCTAGACACAAATGTGCCATATTTTGAGGGGCTTGGTGTCACATAGGTGATAACTACACCACGCCTTGTAAAGCAGAGATCATATGCCCTTTTCAACATAATACACTATATATGCATTTATGTAGTTGATCTAGGAAAGGACATATTTCAGTTCGTGTAGAATACTCAAGTAGATAACAACATTCTTACGCTTTTGAATTGAGTATGATTATTTATATGTAACTGGCTTTTTCATTTATTGATTACCTGTCATATCTAATCCCAATTACCAGCATGTTACGGTCCCAGATTGTTCTCATTAAAACAGTTATGAGTGTTATGAAATAAACATTACAATAGTGTTGTAAAGTGAATCAGTGAAGATTTTAAAATGCAGAATCTTGAACTTGACAAAAATCTTAGATCGTCCAATAAGCATAGTCTTTGGAAATTAAGAATATGGGCATTATTAAATGAATTGATTGTGATTCAAGTTATCATCACAGTGTTTCGGATGATTAATTTGGCTGTCAACTCGAAATTGTTCGAGAAGTTTGATATCTGAAACCAGACAGGTCAATAATTTTCGGAACTAAAGGTCTGTTGAAAGTATTAAAAGAGTTGTTACTTAAAACTCTGAAATTTGAAATTATGAATCTTTCGAGAGGTAAAAACATTATTATTACATCTACAAACAATCTTGTGAGAATTCAAACATATTGAAAAAAACATAATGTCTGATAAAATCTCAGATAGATTCAATGGTCTTTTAAGTATGGGTTTATAGTAAAGCCTAGAAAACGATAAAAATCAAACTCTTATATACCTCATAAGAAGCTAGGATTATTAATTTTCCTAACTTCTGTCCTAGCTATAGTAGAGCTTGAAGGAGTTATTGTTGAAAACTCTGATACTATTAAATGAAGCATCTGAAATAAGATTTAAAAAAACAAGGTAGTGGTATTAACAGAAATCTCATATCGAGAATCAGATATGATACCCTCATCTGAAACGGGTGCATATGACACAGATATTAAGAAATCAGATAGAACAGAATCTGTAATTGAGACAGGGGTATACCGAGTAGTTATCTCTAAGAAATACAGGAATTAGAGGTGTTAGTAGCAATAGAGAAATCTGTTGTTGAGGAATCAGATAGAACAGAATCTGTAATTGCGACCGATTGGTTATTTCAGGCAGATATCATCAGAATAAGAGGTAGTAGTAGTAAGAAAATCTGAAGTTTGAGAAATCAGATGAAACAGAATCTGTAGTCGAAACAGATTGGTCTACAGTGGAGAAATAATCAGATGGAAAAACAAAAATCAAAATCTGAAAATGATTTGGTATTGAGAAATCAAATAGAATATAATCTGCAATTGAAGCGATTGGTATACGGAGTAATGAAATGAGATGCTGCCAGTGTGGAATTGAATTGGATAAGTGACAGGATGAAAATTCAACCGGGTATTTCTTAGAAGAAAACACCTCTCATACCACAGGTGTGGCCGCTCAAGATGATTTAATGTGTGTGTTCACTCGCTTCTTGAAGAGGGTAATTTATCGGAAAGATGTTTGATGGAAGGAAATACACAGCACACACCTGTAAACTAGAGAATTTTTATAGAGCTAGTTGGGCCGTCCGCTGATGAGAATTTTTCATGAACCTGATATTTTTTGAAACTGGATTCTTTCTGGAACCGAGTCTTTCAGTTCTTCAGAGAATTCACAAATGAAAAATTCACATATTATCGAAGTGATCATAGTTTTTTAATTGGATATTCTGATTTAAGAAGTACTATGGTCTCTTTCATTTACTCATTACCTGCCAAACTTAATCGCAATTATCAACAGTGAGTAAATAGTTGAGGTGTTATACAACTTTTTTTTATATTAGAGCTATAGAAGAGTAAGGGTTATTAAGCTTAACTTTAATAAGTACAGCAATAAATTACATTTTATCCTATGGTAATAGTGACAATTTTAAAATATATATATTAACAAGTGTATATTACACTTATCTAAGAAATTAAAGACAGTTCTCATACCTACGATATTAGGTTCAAACAATAAATACTTTATGTCCTAAGGAAAAAACAGCCCTATGTCTAACAATTTTCTGATAACATTGATCCTTTCATTATCGTGAAGTGAACATTGGAACACTATATGATTTAAAGTTTGAAACTCGCGCCCACAATTACACATGGGACTGTCTATGATATTTTTCGAAAATAAAGATTTATTCAAATTAATGTGTCCCGAATGGCATCGGGTTATCACGACAATTAAACTCCTTTCTAGGTTCTTCCTAAAAAAACATGGATTTTTTCAACTTTAAAAATAATTTTTGAAATGAAATTTGCTTTATTCCCCGTTCTCAGTTCAATTATTGAATTGGATGTTTTTACATATGTAGTATGCCTAAAACTTTCTCTCAGATCTTGATAGGGAATGAGGTATTGTATGTCATTGCTGGGTAGTTCAGTAGCTTTTTTTGCAAGTTGATCCACTTTCTCGTTTCCACTTATTCCCCTGTGTAATGGAATCCATACGAACTCTATTGTTGTTTTGAAAACAATGTTTTCAGAATGCTCAAAGAGCTTTTCTTTAATTTTCAAAATGTAGGAATTAACATTAGAATTGAATCGAAAATTTTGCAGACTTTCCAACATACTTAGGGAATCAGTGAAAACGAAAACGCTCTTTGATTTATTCTGTGCAGCAATTTCACAAGCATCTAGAATAGCGATACATTCTGCGGTGAAAATTGAGGTATACGAAGGAAAACTTCTACTCCCACTTATATCTATCAGGACAGATACAAGCCGTACCAAGTGATCTGGAATTTTTGACTTTACTACCATCTGTGTAGATATGACTCTGATACTAACCTGATAATTTTTTTTGTTATACACCTTGCTACTCTGTTAAAAATATAGGGTGAAGAGATTTCAAAATATAGTTAATACTGGTATCTCTCATCTAAATGAGAAATATAAAAATAGTTATATATTTATACACTGTCGATTATATCAGAATCAACTTTGAAGTGTTATTCAGAAGAAAACAAGAGGTGAGGTTAGATATCTAGTTGCATATAGTGTAACGTGATCAGATTCCAAAATATGCTTAGTACTGATGTCTCTTCTATCTATAGCTTTAGTAGTAAATCTTTGAATATTTACACATTGCCCATTATATCACAAGCAACTTTGATGTGTTACTCAGAACAAAACAATAAGAATATATTTAATATCCTTGTTTATAGCTATTGACGTTACAAGATCAAAAAATAATATTCGTAGTTTGACCTGGAAACAGCCAAGGTTTCCCTGCGGTTCATCCAGGAGTTAACAAGATAGAAGATCTCTTAAAAATATGTTTCTTGAAAGAGACATTGTAATATATATAATTATGAGTAATAACAAAATATAAATTCAAATAGTGCCTTTCTTCATTTAAATCTAGCTTATTAAAAGATACAGGACAGTAACATGTTTCCACACAATGTGCTTTATTCCTGTTCAAAACCAAATTAAAGCCAAACATTGTCTTGTTACACTTGTAACATGATTATACAGAATATGGATGAGAGTATAGAAGTGTGGTCAAGTGTTGAAGGTTTCTATCTGCCCTTTTCATCTAATACCAATTCCGTTCCTGAACTTGTAAAAATTCTATATGAGTGTTGCAGTACAGAACTTTTAATGAAGACACTATATCACCACTACACCAAAACTTTAACCTTAACTCACCCCGACGCGCGTTTGGCTAACTGAGTTAGCATCATCAGGAGATGATAATATACTGTATAGTATATTATCATCTCCTGATGATGCTAACTTAGAGAAACGCGCGTCGAGAGTTAAGGTTAAAGTTTTGGTGTAGTGGTGATATAATGTCTTCATTGTTCATACGCCAAAGGTTCCAAAATCAAAACATAACAGAACTTTTAGTTTGGGAAATTTAGGGTACATCTGCCTTGCCTTTGTGATGAAGGTATCGTTAAGAAGGTGAAGGAAGACCCAGAACACATTATGGTCGGCCTTGAGTTAAGGAGCTGTTTTGACAATACATTCAATTAACATATTGCTCCTTGAATTAAATCCAATCTTATTGTGATTTAAAGTTGATGTCACAAGACAATTTCTGACTGAAATTTGATTTTAAACGTAAATAAAACACAATTTGTTTAATGATGTCACTTTTATGCTCTTTGTAACTCTTGCAACACATTAGTCCTAGTTTTTGTTTGAGTTCTGAGTAGTTTTCTATAATGATCATTATTTTAGAGATACAAGCGAAAAACTGAGAAAAAATACATTTAAACCCATTTCCCGTCTATTGTAAAGTGGTTCACGACTTTTGAACTTTTGGAAGACATTAACCAAAGGAACATGATAAGCATCTCTGAGCAATCAGTTAAAATATGATTCAATTCAAATATATTGCTGTCCACGAGTAATATAAATGAAAAGGCTTTGGAAACAATTCAAGCACTGAAATATACAATCCAAAAAGTCGTTGAATTATTTTTGAAGGAAAATAAGACAGCTTCACTCTTATGAATGGATACAAAGAGTCTGCATCTGAAGGGCTCATAGCTTTCAAAATGTAAGCGAAAAACTGAAAAAAAGAACCGTTAAACCTCTCCAAGGGAGATGTTAGGTTTCGAGGAGGGCCTCGAATTCCGTTCTTCATCCTCGGGAACACATTTTGACCAAAGTCTGAAGAATTAGCTTAAGACCATTGTTTAACTCGTGTAAAGTACTGGCGACTGTTACGCCTACATGTCAGATAGCAATATTTATTCCTTCGATTGACGTAAAAGTCACGACAACAGAATACTTGTTAGATCAACAAGCACTTAAAGATAATATAAGTAATGAGAATATATTTGAAAAGATTGTGAAAGTATTTATTGCTTAATTTCACTCTCAATTCATTTTGTACAGGAAACCAGTGGTATGAGGTTGGCTCAACTATTGCATTGCGACCCTTCGGGTCTATTCTACATCATATCGCTATACCCCTGCATGGTCTTGAGTATATTCTTAATAAAGTAGATGATACTCTTCGTCAGAATATGCTTCTGTTCCTATTAAGTAGGATCGTAGAACCTCTGTTCTGTTTCTAGACAGTGCAGAACAAGTCGTCAGTGAGATGAGAGCAGTTTCTAGTTCCGCCTTGCAGTATTAGCAGTATAAGTCGATATCGGTCACTCCGATTTCTTTATCTTTTTAATCCTCAGTCACAGAGGGTTTGCATGAAGAGTTATTGAACATTTTCAACGTCGGGTCTAAAATACCTACCCATACTTTGCGTTGAAGTTTTGAGTCGTCCGAATGAGAACCATTTATGTTTCTAAGTTTCTTAAAATTACAGCTATCCTTTATGGGTATTGCTGCTCAGTAGTGATTGTCGTAGCTTGATTCTAACAGAGGTTTTATAACATAATATGTACCAGTTTCTTTAAGGTGTCTAGTTGTTCCGTTAGGTTGCCGCCCTTGCAATTCTGGACACTGTTATTTTCTTAGGTTTTTCTTAAGCGTCGTCTTCCATACAATGATTAAGAGACTGTAGTTCAATCATTTACTCCATTAGAGAGGGTCAAACGTCATATCTGCCTTACCTGTTGCCTTGTGGTCCATACTGCCCATGTTGTTCTGTTCTTCACCTCGTGGAACTGCGTGTCCCAGATATTTGGTCCCCGTTTATAATAGAATTTCCATCTGTTCCACCAGTAAAGGAAGGATTTCATGTTTTGTCTTTCTGGTGAAGAGAACTATCGTGGTTTCTGATGGTCTAATTCTTTGATATCTCCTTCCTCTTACAGTCGATGTAAAGGTTTTCGGTAGTTATATTATACATTTAGATGTACTTGTCATGTTAGATTTCTATCCACCAAATTTCAAGGGAAATCTAATCATGAGTTAACCATATGTTATATTGTATTCAAATACTCTTCTTTGAGTTCTTACAGTTAAGTAATATTAGTTCGTACGCTTGTATCTCGAAATTCAGCATTATAAAATGTCTTGTTTCATTTTTAGAAATAAATTACATAGTAATTGAAACATTGATTTTTATTTCATCCTCTTGAGCTACGGATTCCTGAGAAAGCACGACCTCAATAAATAGTGGTAGATAAGGCCACTGAAACCCTGCCTATGTAAATTGAAAGTGTTGGTCTCCTAGAGAGTGTTGATTATGAGCAAAACGTCAAAGAGTGGTAGCGTTCCATAATATGTTTTGATATGAATGAAATATTGATTGATAACATTAGAACGTTATAGAGCCAATAATCGATTCTTAGGTCAGGGTCATTATTCGATAGTTACATAAAGGAACAGAAAGCCAAAAAAAATTGAACTTTTACTTTCTATTATAAAATTATATTCTATGTATCCGACTGTGGTGATTCATTTAAGGAGAGATATATGATTTACCTGCATTATTTGTACATATTTCAGAGCCTCATAGTTGCTCATGCCTAATGATTACAAATATCTCCATAAAATATGTGTCTTTATATACCACTCGTAACGTGAATCAAAAAAAAAAAAATGATAGAAATTGCGGATTTTTATGTCAAAATATATTTTAAAAGTATTTTTTCTCAAAACTACAGAAATGTCTCAAATTAATCCTATTATATTCTGTAAAAATAGCCATACCCTGTAAAACCGCCACAAGATTACTAAAAACGAACCTTTTATTATTTGACTTAACGAAGCTAAATATATGAAAAAATGTCGATACTACTGTGTTGATTATTTAAATTATGAATTTAACGGTAGAGAAACCATTGCACATATGCCTTTTATGGAACAAAGGTTTGGGCAATGATTCTATGAAACCTTTCAAGCTCGATGATCATCTAAGAAGGTGTCATGCTGATAAAATAGATAAAGATTGAAAATTTTTTCAAATATTTAAGAGAAATATGAATAGAGCTTCCCCATGCAGAGTATGTTCGCTTTAACGTCTCAAAGTTACGACGATAGCTTACGGGCATCTTACAATACTTCAATGCTTATAGTGAAATCTATAAAACCAAACACAGTAGGAAAAAAGTTAATTTTACAGTCCATTATTACATGGTGCTTCAAAATATAAAAATAGTTAGTAAATAGTAAAAAAAATCCAAAAAGAGGGGAAAGAAAGTAAATCAATGGATTTACTGTAGAAGAGAGTTAGAAGATGAGGGCAGAGAATTGCGAGAAATGCTGCAAACAGGAAGAAAATAAGCAAGAATTAATTTTTTGAGCAAAGAAAGATATTTAAGAAAATGATGAGGACCTTGAAGTGAAAATAGAAATATTGGAAATGAAATTAAAGTTCAAAAGATAAAAGATGAAATTTTTTATAAAGACATAAATCCTTTATGGACGCCAAGGCAGTACACCACATCATGTTTTAAAGACAAGGAAGGAAATTTAGTAGGAGGTGAGAAAGAATCCCTAAGTACAAGGAAGCAACATTGTGAAGAAATGCTAAATAATGATGCACTGGTGTCGATAACTGATAGTGACTGTGACAGGTTGGTTACTGCAGGACTGGTTGAAGATGAACAAATTGAAATTGAATGCTGCTAAGACCAAGTGCTAAGTGCACGGAGTTTCGATCTAGGAATTACAAAATTATTATGCATGATCAGGTTATTGATTTCGTCCAAGAGATGAAGTATCTGGAAATCGTATTTGACCAGCAGTTGAATTTCTCTAAACATGTTGATTTTTTATGTAAGAAAATTGGAAAAAAACAGGTTACCTAGGCAGGATTTCAAGAAAGTTGTCTCCATGGTGTAGACGAGTGGTTTATAACACTATTATTGCACCACATTTAAATCACTGCATTTCATTGCTGATTTCTTCGACGGAGGAGGACATTCGGAAGCTACAGATAGTACAGAACAGAGCTATGAGAATACTTTTTGGATGTAGTAGGTTCACTCCTATCAGAGATATGTTGATGAGGTTAGGTTTTCTGAGTGTGGCGCAGTTGGTTGAGCAGTCAAACCTTATTCTCATTTACAAGATTACGAATGATCAAACGTCTTCATATCTAAAACAGTTTCTGGTGAAAAGGACAAATATGATCGGTTATGGTCTCCGATCAAACGATGAATACCACATTCAGAGATTTGGTTTGTCTTCAACACAAAAGACCTCCTTTATCAGCGGTCTGCAGATTTTCAATCGTTTGCCTTCTGATGTGAGGACATCCGCGAGTCTAAATGTTTTCAAATCACGCCTGAGAAAGTTGTATGTTTCGGATTAGATGAAAAATCATTTATACAATATCTTTATTAGTATTATTACGTCAATGTATTTTATGTTATTGTTTCTAGTTTCGGCTAAATAAACAGTCTTATTATGATGTAAATGTGGTAAAGGAACTATAAAGCAAACATCTTATGAGGAATTAATTGATGAGACAAGAAGAAAGGAAATTGAGGAAATAGTAGCAGTCATTGAGAATAATAAGAGTATTTATGAAGTAGGAATTGCAGCAGAGAATTTAAAGTACGAAGGAAATACAATGATAAATGAAATATGGTAAAAAAAGTTTTGACCATATGTATGCCTCAGAATTGGGATAAATCAGTCATAGTGCCGATTTACATAAAAGGCAGTGTAATAGTTTGTAATAACTATAGAGGAATTACTGTAATAGATGTTACTTATAAGGTAGTGGCTAAGCTGATAAAAAGTAGACAAAGAAGGTTTTGGGGTACCAATGTGGATCTAGAAAAAATAAAGGAACCGATATTTATGTTGAAACAGATATTTATGTGAGTATGGGATGCCACAGTATATTTTGTTTATCGATTTTAGACAGGCGGTTTTGAGAAATATGATAATGGGTATGTTACGAGAATTTCAAGTGTCTGATAGGTTAATAGCACTAATAATAATGACGCTGGAAAACATATACATAGGAAGACATTTGACAGAGAGATCCTTTATCCACGGAGTTGTTCAATTTTTTATCCACGATGCTGTTCAATTTGGACATGGAAATTGATAGGGAAATTAATAGAGAAAATTCATTTTTCAATTGAATGCACTAGTTCCTCGTTTTTGCAGATGACGTGAAGCTGATGGCAAGAAATAAAATGGAATTAAAATGTATTACGGATAGATTAATAATGAATATAGATATTTCGACCGTGCGTCAATAAAGAAAAAACTAAATTTGTTGGGCTAAGAGGAGGATGCAAAAAGGCAGATCAAGAAAATTTGAAATTACAAACTAGGGAAGGAAACTTTTAAATCTCAGGGTGTTAATAGATACCATATGTGATGAAGACAAAGATATAAATTTGGGAATAGCGAAGGGCGATAGAAGTGCAGGTGCTCTAAACAGTTCGATAAGATGCAAGGCAAATCACGGTCAATGAAAATGAAAATTTATAAGGCCATTATAAGGCCAACAGTAACTTACGCGGAAGAATCCTGGACAATGAATGAAGAAAACCAGCTGAAATTGTAATTATGGAATTAAAAGATTTTGAGGAGGATTTTTGGAGGACAGAAAGTGGACGGAGTATGAGAAAGACGTACAAATGAAAATATATATGAATTATTTAATGAACCAGTCATATCGGGCATTCTAAGACTAAGATGTTTGCAATGGATGGGGCATACGGTGAGAATGGGAGGTAATAGGTTAGTGGGGCACATTTTGCAGAAAAACGGGTGGGCTAAAAGAAAAGAGGGTGGCCGAGAATGATGTGTAGACATGGAGTAATGGGAGACCTGAAAAAGAGAGGTACAAAGAACTGGAGGGCAATTGCTAATAATCGAGAGATGTGAAAGAATACTATTAAGCAATGGGCCTGTAAACGCTTATCATATATATGAATCATTATTATTATATGCTCGATTTATTATAGAAGAAGAAATCCATTTGCGAATTAAAAATGCAATGTCCTGTGTGGGTTCTGCTCCTGCCATGTTCCGGAGATATTATGGGTTAATAGAACATCTTGAATGAATTATCCCAGAAGTAACCACAATTCACTGGCTTCATATTGAGAACAATTCGAGTGATAGATTGGATCAATCGCTTTAATTTGAGAGTAAATTACAAAAAAGAAGCAATGCAATGAACATCCGTTCATTTGCGAAATTGTGTGATGAAACTTCCAACGATTGCTCTTACATAATCAATCAATCAATCCATTTATTTGTTCCATATAAACAAATATAAAAAAATATAAACAACAAACAGTGTAAACAGAATAAAGACCTAACCATAAGAGAAGAAATCAGCTGAGACAAATATTGTCCTCAAAATACTCCTGGAGAGTGTGGTATGGTTTTCTCCTGAAGAAAGTATTTATCTTCTTCTCAATTTATTTGGGGCCACCCTCATGCCTCCTTTGGAATGTGATTATAAATTTTCACCAAAGCATAAACAGAGTTGTTATGAAGGTAAGTATGCTTAAATCTAGGTAGCCTCATATCGTTCTTAGTTCTCGTGTTATGCTCATGTTCACGCTTAGTCTCCACAAACGGGTCTCTATTATTAACTATGAACATAATTGCTTCATAAACATATAGACTCACAACAGTTAGCACTGATCGCCCATATAACTATACCGTATCTCAGCCTACTATCAATATATGCATTGTATGCGGTAAATGCTATGGAGACATTCACAAGTTCGGAGAGTGTTCTTAGTGCATACACATATCTGGCCATATCATTTCCAACTTGGTCTACATGATCACCCAAATCTAGTCGATAGTCAACCGAAACACCCAGGAACTTAAGGCTATTAGATGAAACCATGGCAGTCTTATATCCATGAGATATGGGTATGTGTTCTTTTCCATATGCAAACCTGACAAGTTTAGTCTTTTGACTGTTCATTTTCAACTTATTTTGGGAAAACCAGGCATCAAGATCAACAAGCACATCGTCCACTACCGAATCCAGAGAAAGTGTCGTCTGCAAATTGGACCATGAATTCAGTTGTACAACCAGGTAAGTCATTGGTATAAACCAGGTAAAGGAGGGAACCCAAGTCGTTGTCGTGCATTTTAGAGAAATGTACCCACTGGAAAGTAAGATCCAGATTTAAAAGAAAACCCCATAAAAGTAAAAACATACATAGCTTATTCCGCAGATTTTTTCAAAACATGTAATGCCATAAACTGGGGGACAGCTCAAATCAAATAAAAAGAAGAGGTGGAATTTTGGTTTTTCTTGGAAAATTGGAATTAGAAAAGCCAAATCGGCGCGAATTCTTCCGAATTTGGCACATGCAGAATGTATAGTTGACGATCTTTTTATATATTTTCAACATTTGAAACGCTGCATGAATACTTCAGAAATGAATTTAAAGATATTCTGATGATGGAATACCACCATGGATCATAAATTTAAAGAAAAGAAAGTTTCGAATGTGTCTTCACATGGGGATCCATTCGAGTATATAAGCAATGAGGAGCTGAAGGTGAAACTTAAAAAATCTATCAAACATTTTAGCTGCAGGCAGAAATTATCTTGGGAATTTGGAAGAAAACCTTTGAAAGCGTATCAGTCGACACACCTTGCTGGAAATAGTTTCACTGTCTTTACAAACCTATTGACCAAAAAAGTAGCATATTGATCACAAAACCGGGGATATCTGTCATTCTATCAAGTATCTACATCCCTCCTTTTAAAATTATAACAATTTTTTTATTGTTTATTTGCATGTTGGTGTTACGGTATGTTATAAATGTTTTATTTCAATTGAATTGGTAATATATATTTTGGTAAATGGAACATGAGAATATATATATATATATATATATATATATATATATATATATATATATATATATATATATATATATATATATATATATATATTTCACTTCTAAAGACGAGTTTTGGGAATATGGTAAAAACAACAGAAGGACCTTTCTTTTCATTTTGACCTTTTCAAATTTACTTTCACTTCTAAAGACGAGTTTTGGGAATATGGTACGGAGATTATCTGAATCCTTTCAAAAATTGCTAATAAAGGTTTCATGGATAAAGTTTTCAAATTGTCGCTTCGTTTCTCCACAATTGAATACTAATCTTGAATGATAAACGGTACTTAGTTTGAAGTAATCTGTAATAATTCCAAATTTATAAGAATTAATTTGCCAGTGTTCAAATCAGTTTCATCCATTCAAAACTAGATGTCTCTACTTTAAGTTGTTAAAAAATATGGCAAATTGATATTTACACGAATTTGAAAAAATTGATATTAGAGTGTCTAAAATAACTATGAAATTCTAAACTATGCGAAAATTTCTTAATAATTTGATAACAATTAGTAATTTGATATAAACAATCCAGATGGAGCCACAACCAAACTCTATTAAACTGACTTCTTACATCCTAAAATAGTTTAGTTTGATGCAGTATTATTACAACAAAGCATGTAGATTAAAGAATGAAATCAATTAAGAAAAAATTTTCAATCACGGACATAATTTTTATAATCAATACATCATCTTAGGTATAGTTTATTAGTAAGTAAATTTTCTTCTACAGTACAAATACATTAAGTATGTATTCGTCAAGAAATCAAGAAATCTAACGATATGATACCTATTCCAGACGTGGTCTCAAAGAGAAATTATGTAATAACAACAAAAATGGTTATAGTAAGAATTCATCATTGATGAACACGTTGAAGAGAAAGATAAACTAAAATACTTGTTTAACATCTTGTATGATCAATTTCAGTTCTTTAGAACCACACACCCCGCCAATAATTCCGACGGAAGTACGCAACACAATCGGACATCTGCGGGTTGCAAGGGGAAACGAAATGCCTTGCGCGCGCTACTTACTGGCCATTTTGTCACAACATTAACCTTTTGTTGTGATGTGTCTATCCCAAATGAGTTATGTCTATCTCAAATTAATTACACAAGTTCTTGTAATTTAACGTTCTACGAATAAACAAATGTGTAAGAATCAATAATAAATTGATTGTGAACTCGAATTTCTAGCTGTGGTGCGGGATATGTCAAATTCTATAGAATATTCATTATGCTTTCTATTCGTTACCGCCGGATGGTGACATGATTCCGTGATGGTATGCCAATTTTACATCGTTCTTAGTTAGACATGGTACCTCTAGTGTTGAATTTGCAACAATTTAGTTCTCATAATTCAGATGTTCGATTTAAAGTGTGATTTAGTGAATGGAGACTGTTGAATAACTTGAAAACTGCAGAATATTGGTCGTTATAATTCGATGGAGTCAAAATGGCCGTCGGAATTCTACACTGCATTCTTCAATGTGGAATTAAACGATTAATTGTTCTGCACAAGGATTTTGAGGCAATCTAAGGTAATTTTCCACGTTATTTCATCATTTCACATGGAATTAAAGCTTTGTTACATTTGAAACTACCATATATTGCCTGAAAACGGTGACATAAATTTCGGGCGGGATTTCACATATGACTAACCGCCGGACATAAGACTTGGGTCGTTCAATCAATTTTTTAAATGCTTCTTCAAAACACGTCAATAGAAATACTAACTACTTTTTGGGGCCTTTCGTAATACCGGCACGATTCGTTATCTGTATCGTTTTGTTTACATTTTTTTCTGTTTTACTGAGAAAATCTCATTTCTAGGAGTGAATGACGCATAGGTGGGACAATTTTATGAATCCATAATTTGTTGTTTTCCTCATGGCATATAAATAAGTCAATTTGTGTTTTTCCAGGGTTTATTGCATTGGTAAGGTGTGTCAAATTATAAATGAATCGATTTTCTTCTATGGCATCAAATATGAATTAAACGCTCTCTTCGGGAAATGTCTATTTTATAAGGCAATAAAATTAATAATTAGATATTAATGTGTTTCATGGATTAATATATAAATTTATGAATTTTATTCTTCTGTCCATAATCTTATTTTTAGTTACCGTATTTTCTCACATTATCCTCAATCTTATTTCCATTTTACCTTTCAAGTAGCAAGAATCGAATCACGATTTCAGAATTAATGTATATAATCACTTATATGAAGTTATTATACATAAATTTCAACATATCTAAATAAATAAGTAATCATGAATATCATAGCGATTTTACTAACAATCAAAATTTTTTCCTATGTGTTAATGTTTATTTACCATAATCATTTTCAATTTCCTTTCGAATAATACCCTTGAAAGTTAGAATTTTCATGAAAATTCAGATTTTCGCCCAATTGTTCTTTGTCTGGCAATCAATTTTTCAGATTATCTATAAATTTTCAAAGATGTCAGTCTCTGCTTTAAGTTCTTTCATGTGATATATGCATTTTCATATTGAAAGATTCTAAAGAAATATTTTGTCTTCCAAAAGGATCAATTTACATTAACGTCAGGACAAATCAATTTCATCAAAATTTTTGTATATATAATGATTTATAGTAAATAGTAATGGGTAACATCATGCCAGAACAGGATGTGGAATTTTCATAAGAAGTTTTAATTTATAGAATATGAATAACTTTATCTTAAATTTTGCAAAAAATTGTGGAAAAATTAAGTAGTTTATGATGTTCAATGTAATACCAATTTTTAATCAAGATTGTGCCTATTTACTTGAAATTTCAAAGATTCATAACAGTTCATCAATTGACACTTGGACAAAGGTAAACATCACCTTTTTGGGATATTTCAATAATTTTGATCTCTCATCATTTCGCATCTATTTCTATTCAATAGAGAAGTAAATGCAATGAAAAAAAGAAAAGTTATCTTGCTTCTTGTTGCTGCTACTACCATGCTAATAGTTTGCAGAGTATTATCAATAAAAAACACTTGACGGCCAATAACCAAAAGATTATGGGGGCATTTTATATAAATTATATAATTGAATATCAACAGAAGTTCCATCCTCTTACCACCATTTTTTGATGTTAACAAATATACAATTTGAGTGCCTACTTGTTCTTATTGAACCTATTATCCGAAAACCAAATAGATTTATGAGACCGTGTATTTCTAGCAGAAACAAGTAAGTTCTTCATTAAAAGATGTTTCACTAAAAATTAACTGCAAGGTTCCATATTATATATCATAACTGATTATGCTTTCCCATTGTCAGAAAACCTCAAGGAACCAAATCCACAACATGGACTTTCCCACTCAACAAATAGAGGCTGTCTAAAGCAGGAAGGATAATGAAAAGCAGCTTTGGAATATTGGCAAACATATTCAGAATACTTTTGAATCCTATCAACTTATGTGCTTATAAAAAGTTAAATACTATAACTTGAGTACTGTTACATAATCTATTAGTAACAGAAAATAGAGTGGCATATACAGATATCACTGATGAAGAATCACTCAAAATAAGTAGAGTGGTTCCCTTATACAAATCAGGTGATGGGACTTCTATGAACAACTACAGACCGATCTTGGTAATCAGTGTATTTTCTAAACTAGTGGAAACAGTCATGAAAAATAAGATGTTGTCTTTTTTTATCAAGCATAACACTGTTGATCCATATCAGTATGGGTTCCAAGAGAACACTAAGCGCTACTGTTGATCTCATAAACAAAATATCAAAAACTCTTGATGATGAAAAAATTGTTATAGCAGTATTTGAGAACCTGAAAAAGGCATTTGATGTAGTCAGTATTGATATCTTATTGAACAAGGTTTATGAAATGGGATTTAGAGGGAATATGCATGGGTTAATTAAGTGATACTTGGAGGAGCATAGGCAGTATGTTGATCTGGGAGAATGTAGTAGTGGCTATGCTACAAATACTCATGGGGTACCCAAAGGCTCAGTCATAGAGCCCCTTCTTTACTCACTTTATGTGCTTAGTTTAAATAATTCTAACTTGAAGGCCAGATACTTTACTTTTGCCGATGATATGGTTCTGGTCTACTCGGGCGATGAAGAAAATCGACTTGAAATAATTAATAATGATCTAAAAAAATATGTAGATTGGCTATATCAAAATAAGTTGACAATTAATATTAATAAAACCAAACTCATAGTGTTCACCCAAAGAAACAAAATTATAAACAACATTAATTTATTTATTAATGATGTTACAGCAAGTTCCAAATATTAAATACCTGGGTTTATTGTTGGATGAGAGGCTAGACTGGAAGAATCACTTGGAACACATTAGTGATAAAGTCGTACGAACGATATCGGCTGTGTTTAGATGTAGGCACTATTTGACTAAAAAAAGTTAATTGGATATATACAATGCATTTTTACTTACACATTCTATATACTTAATACCTATCTGGGGGACATGCTGTATCGCAGATTTTTCAAAAATGCAGAGATTTCAAAATAAAATAGTGAAAATTTTGTTCAATTATGGTAAATTGACTGCGACAACGTTTCTGTATGTGGACTTAGGTATACTCAATCTAAGTGGCTGATGGAGCTTGAGCAATGCAAAATGATATATAAAATTCTAAATAAGGGACTTAAAACTAACAAATATCAAATTATCCTATCAGATACATAAACACACAAAATAACATACACCAAAGCCCTGTTAGGACATCTATAGCCTTGTCAGTTTACAACCAGATTTTGAGTGATATGAGGGAGGCCCATTCAATTTCAATTTATATAAAATATGTGAAGTCCTTTCTCAATATGGTGCAATAATTTTTCTTGGTTTTGATTTGTCAAAAAATGTTGTTTTTCTTTTCTTTTTATTGTATGTTAGATACTAACTAGGTAGTAGTTCTCTTGCACTGTTGTATTAAAAATCTAAAATTCCCGATACCAGTGCTTAGGGCATTAATTATCTGCAAAATTATTTTAAGCCAAACATTATAATTGTGTGAATGAAGGATTTAAAAAAAGAAATGATCAAATACCAATTTGCGAAAATAAGTTGTCAGTGAAACAATATATGTAGTAATTCTGTTTCGCAGATAAGTGATTGTTCAAATATTTTTTGATACAGGTGCAGGACCTGTTAATTTTCAAGAAAAAGCAGTCGAGAACTTCAATTGGTAATATTAATTATAATACGTCAATTGCAATGAAAATATTGATGAGTTAAAGAAATATTCAAATTTTAAGTAATTTATTTTGTATTTTATTTTATTTTCAATAACACATACTTCATGAAACACAAAAGTTGAAAGGAAAACATTGAAATATTAAAATAAAATAATTGGCAATATTTTTCAGTCTGTTGATTTTCTTAATGCAGCATTTATTTTGGATATTACGTTTTGTTCTTGTAATCGAATATCCTCATCAATTTTTTCCAGTTTTGACGTGACGAATTGTGCAAACGCTTTGTTGTCATCCGATTTTTTCATTTTCTCATCTGGTTTATTTGAAGATCCCGTAATATTTCTGTAACTCATCAATATTTTCATTGCAATTGACGTATTATGATTATTATTACCAATTGAAGACGTATTGAAGTTCTCTATTGCCTTTTTTGAAAATTAACACGTCCTGCACCTGTATCAAAAAATATTTAAAACAATCACTTATCTCCGGAACAGAATTACTACTATTCTTTCATTGACTACTTATTTTCACAAATTGATATTTGATCAATTCTTTTTTTAACCCTTTGTTCACACAATTATAATGTTTGGCTTATAATAATTCTCCAGATAATGCCTTAAGCACTGGTATCGAAAATTTTAGATTTTTAATACAACAGTACAAGAGAACTAGTACCCAGTTAGTATCTAACATACAATAAAAGAATAGAAAACTACATTTTTGACCAATCAAAACCGAGAAAAATTATTGCACCATATTGAGAAAGGACTTCACATTTTTTACGTAAATTGAAATTGAATCGACCCCCCTCATATCACTCGGAATCTGGTTGTAATCTGACAAGGCTTGAGCAATCAGATTTTTCAAACCTATAGATGTCCTAACAGGGCTTTGGTGTATGTTATTTTGTGTTCTTGTGTACCTGATTCGATAATTTGATATTTGTTAGTTTTAAGTCCTTTATTTAGAATTTTATATATCATTTTGCATTGCTCAAGCTCCATCAGCCATTTAAATTGAGTATACCTAAGTCCACATACAGAAACGTTGTCACAGTCAATCTACCATAATTGAACAAAATTTTCACTATTTTATTTTGTAATCTCTGCATTTTTGAAAAATCTGTGTAAGAAAAAATGCATTGTATATATCTAATCTACTTTTATTAGTCAAATAGTGCCTATATCTAAACACAGCCGATTTCATTGGTACGACTTTATTACTAATGTGTTCCAAGTGATTCTTCCAATCTAGCCTCTCATCCAACAATAAACCCAGGCAGGTATTTGAAATTTAGAACTTGGTAAACATCATTAATAAATAAATTAATGTGGTTTATAATTTTGTTTCTTTGGGTGAACACCATGAGTTTGGTTTTATTAATATTAATTGTCAACTTATTTTGATATAGCCAATCTACATATTTTTTTAGATCATTATTAATTATTTCTTCAATCCGATTTTCTTCATCACCCGAGTAGACCAGAACCGTATCATCGGCAAAAGTAAAGTATCTGGCCTTCAAGTTAGAATTACTTAAACTAAGCACATAAAGTGAGTAAAGAAGGGGCTCCATGACTGAACCTTGGGGTACCCCATGTAGTATTTGCATAGCCACTACTATATTCTTCCAGATCGACATACTGCCTACGCTCCTCGAAGTATGACTTAATTAGCCCATGCATATTCCCTCTCAATCCCACTTCATAAAGCTTGTTCAATAAGATATCAATACTGACTACATCAAATGCCTTTCTTAGATTCACAAATACTGCTATAACAATTTTTATCATCAAGAGCTTTTGATATTTCGTTTATGAGATGAACAGTAGCGCTAGTATGCTTTTGGAACCCATACTGATACTGGGTCAACAGTGATATGCTTGATAACAAAAGACAATATCTTATTTTTCATGACTTTTTCCACTATTTTAGAAATAACACTGATTACCAAGATCGATCTGTAATTGTTCATAGAAGTCCTATCACCTGATTTGTGTAAAAGAACCACTCTACTTATTTTGAGTGATTCTTCATCAGTGATATCTGCATATGCCGCTCTATTTTCTGTTACTAACAGATTATGTAACAGTTCTCAAGTTATAGTATTTAAACTCAATTTTATAAGCACATAAGTTGATTCAAAAGTATTCTGAATATGTTTGCCAATATTCAAAAGCTGCTTTTTATTTTACCTTTCCTGCTTTAAACAGCCTCTATCTGTTGGGTGGGAAAGTCCATGTTGTGGATATGGTTCCTTGAGGTTTTCTACAATGGGAAAGCATAATCAGTTATGATATATAATATGGGTGCTTGCAGTTAGTTTTTGGTGAAACATCTGGAGCTGGAAATTTCATTGAATTATTTTTCATGGCTTCACCTAAACTACTTTGGGAGAAAACACCCCATCTCTTATCTTTCTGTCGACTCATATCTTCACGTATGTGAATTTCTAATTTGTATCTGCTAGAAACAATACTGTAACTGCTTTTGTAGTAAAAATAATATAATCCCTCTGAAATAAGTGGATATTGCCACAAGTTCCAAAAATCGTTAAAAATTCTTTTTCATTCTTCAGGATTTCTGGAAACAAACAAAATATTTTTATTGGTATTACCTCTTATCAAACATGGCCAATTCTCACTTTTAAATATTTAGACTTTAAATAAAGAACAATAGCATTGCAAACTTCAGTCACAAAATTTGGGTATTGTACTTTCATGGAACTATATGTTTCTCCTATTGCAAGAAATAGTAATGTGACTTTCAATCTATAAAATAAAAATAGATATCAATCATTAAATTATAACTTTTATAATTTAATAAAGAACTTACTTGTTTCTGGTAGAAATACCTTGTCAACTATATCTCGTTTTCGGATAATAGGTTCGATAAGAACAAATAGGGACTCAAATTGTATATTTGTCAATATCAAAAAATGGTGGATGGACGGACTTCTGTTGATATTCAATTATATAATTTATATAAAATGTCCACCATAATCTTCTCGTTCTTGGCCGTCAAGTGTTTTTTATTGATAATACTTCGCAAACTATTAGCATGGTAGTAGCAGCAGCAAGAATCAAGATAACTTCAATTTTTTTCATTGCATTTACTTTTCTATTGAATAGAAATAGATGCGAAACGATGAGAGATCAAAATTATTGAAATATCCCAAAAATGTGATATTTGTGTTGTCCAAGTGTCAAGTGATAAACTGTTACCATCTTTGAAATTTCATGTAAGTAATAATGCCGAATTTTTATTCAAGGAACAATATTCAACCTTCCGTAGAATGTTAAATATCCTTCCTTGAAGAAGCTGGTTTTCCGATCCACCCTTTATAATCCTGTCAACCAGGGCCACACAGCAGCGGTACAGCAATGCTGGCGAGGTCGAATAAGACCGAAACTGCAGTCCATTGCTCCTATTCATGATACTGCTGTATCACTGGTATTTGGCTCCAGTTGACGGTGATTATGAAGGGTGGATCGGAAAAACAGCTCCTTCAAGGAAGAATATTTAACATTCTACGGAAGGTTGAATATTGTTCCTTGAATAAAAATTCGGCATTATTTCTCTCTAAAAACACGAACTCCGAGTCTTGCGGATGCTCCAAGAATCCTTTTTTTCTAAAAAGATTTATTTTTCAGAAGAAATGTCCAATACATCTATGAATGGTCAACAACTATGTGTTCCATAAAAAAATAATTTTTTAAAGTAATAATGTAGGTTGAGTATTCCAAATTGAGTGGCCTATTAGACGTTTATGGAGAACTAATAATGCTATCGTTCTGAAATTTTCGTAGTTAATTCAGCTGGTCCGAAACTTTATTTCTAAAATATTTTCACCCTAATGGCATTTCCGATTATACCGGAAGTGCATACCAACTTTGTTATTTAATATAGAACACCCTGCATATTGATAACTCGTTCGATAACACTTGTTATTTCAATTACAAAAAAACCTAACACATAACTCTAGCTTGTTTCGTTCATTAAATATCCTATTTTTACTTGAAAATTATCGATTTTTTGCGTTTTGAAAAAATTTATATATCTCAAGAAAATAATGAAAGGTGTTTTGCAAACAAGAAACCATGCGGGACATAATTCATCCGACTGAATCTCAGTCAGTATACAGATTGCTCTTTTTACCGCCTCACATTCCGAAACGAAGAAACATCGAAAACTACGTTTTTTCAAATTGTAACCCACATTTTTTTTTTCAATTCATAAAATGCGTGGTAAGAAACTATATTAAGTTCCTCATACATACCCTGTACCTGAGATTTCAAGTTTTCAAGTTATGGAGTAAAAACGAATTTTACGTACCTACTTGAAGTTGGCAAAGAAAGGCTTAGATTTGTGCACGTGCATAAATATATCACAGAGCATTAACAATAAACCGTCCTTTTGTCATTGGACAATTGATAAATTAAAAGAAAAAAAAATGCGACACTGCAGTTATTGTCAAATTAAAAAATATCGAAACGAATCAAACTCTATTTTCTTAAATTTCATAATAATTGTTCAAAGTAATGATCATTCACTTCTAGACAGTGCTACCTTTGCGCATAAAACCCTGTTATGTGGCTCGTCCAAGTTCCTCCACATCCAACTGCATGAAAGCATTTTGCAGTGTATTATGCTGCTACAATCTATTGTCTCTATTAATTATTATTAATAACTTCTCAATGTATATTCATCAAAGATTGATAATGAGATATATAGTTAAAATTATACTTGACAACAACTTAGTTTAATTGAGGAAATTCTATATACTATTAATTTCTCATTTGGTCTCCGCAGAAAAAGATGTGCGATCCCGAGGAAGTGGCACAGGATATCTGGAACCGTTGGATTCTGGACGCTATCTGCAAAATTCGCTCACAGAAACAGCGTCCATCCGTTGAACGTATATGTCATGCCATACGTCAGCACCATAATTACCACGAGGACGTCATCGGTGAGCATTTGGAGGTAGCCGTCAAGAACGGTACCATTTTGAAGGTTTTCAACAAGGGCCAGAGCTCTTATAAGGACCCCAATGGCATGCAGAGCACACGGACCCTCAAAATCGAAAGTGGATCCGATTTGACGAAGGTGAGAACTTCATTTTAATCATTTCATTGAAGAGATTGGGATTATATGTTTTGGACATTCCTTCACATTAGGTTGTAGCAAAAGCTGTAAGGGAGTTGGGTGAACGAGAAGGGTCATCCCTGAAATCTATTGAAAAGTACCTGAGACAGTCCCATACGGTAGTGGAGTCGGCCGAACATGAGTTGCAGACTTATCTAAGGATGGCGGCAAGGAGAGCAGTTGCTAAAAATTTGATAATTCAGGACGGCAAAACTTTCAAGTACAATTACAAAATAAAACAGAGTCCCCTAGGTAGGAAGAAGAAGAAACTGGAAGAGGAAGATTCAGAGGATATACCAAAGGTGAGTTGTATACTCAGCTTCTTATTAGTTTAGAATGTAGTCATGGCGTATATGTAATACGTACATAAATGGATCATGGCAACATTGTTTTCTTTGTTATGTTGATTCAGAAACATGCATAAGTTATAGGTGAATTGTAAAAGGTTAAAAAGTACATCTGTGATCAAAGAATAGAAAGACTTATCAGATAAAACAACAAACGGTATATTATTCTGTAAAATTTATCTCCTTTGGCGCCGATAGATGTACCAACGCTTCATTCAGTCTTGGAATTAAATATTTGTTATACTCGATTTCAGGGACTCGAAACGACGGCCACGAAGAAATTTTTTGAGTTATGGGAGAAAGAAGATGTGGGACGAAACATTGGTGTGACGATAATACCATGAGTTGTTTGCCCACAAAATCTTGCCTCTTGGCACGTATTACTTCACACAAACGGCACATAACGTTAAAAAAACCTCTCATTAACCATTCAGCCAGGAGGAATTAGTTCACTGCAATAGTTTAAAAAAATTTTTGAGATAACATTGAGTTATGACGTGTTTTTTTTTGTCTCGGTTCACCTTTGGCCCACCAAATGCCTTTTCCAGCATTTCTAACATCCTGGTAGTCGAAAAACCATTTTGAAATAGAAAGTGGAACGAAGTATAACCTTACTTAAATAATTAGGTATTCGTTTAGTTTTACAGAAACCGCTCTAACAGTTCAATTTAGTTTCTAGATTTTCCACCTTCTGATGAAATTCATTTGCATTTTTAGGCACCTATGAAAAATGTGAAGCCGTCGACAATTTTCAGTTCAGTTCATGTTTTGCTCTGTACGTTGCGATTGAAACGTCAACCAATCAAGAAATTTGAAATATTGAAATTGTGCGTTAATTTCTTGGCGCAATGTGTTTGAATTGAAATATTGTTATACCAACAGAAAGTAACATTCCTATTATAAATTAAAGCCAATTTTATGCAAATGGAAGTGATGACAATTATCTCTTAACATTTCAGCATAACAAATGTCCAACGGCGCATAATCGCTGGACAATTTATGCCTCTAAAACTTCAGGTACTGCACGTTGGGTTGTGCTACTAGAACCGAAGTTTAGATCGATACCATATTACCATGCGCAGCCAATTTCGTTCCACGCAACGCTGTCAGCATATTGATTTCGGAACAACTTGGGGCTAGTGATGTGGCCTGTTCAAAAAGTGCACCTCAAAATACTTTTATTGCATTTGAATGTTCCAAACTCAAAAGTTTACATGTTCACCAGTTCAACATACAAGTTAAAAATGAGCTTCTTTTGAAAAAATCATTCTGCGATGATCCACGGTCTATTAGGGGAAGGTACTAGATGTGTAAATTAAATAATGAGTCTAATCTTTTCCAAAATTTGAGTCGAATATTGTTTCCTTCTTTAGAAATAACTTGCTTGGAAAGCCGCACTGTCCCGACGGTCATTCTTCCATTTCTCATAGCAAGGCTGAAATTCTTTTACTAGAATAGCCTTCATCTGCTTGATGACAACCGTTTCAACGCGTTTTATGGTCTCATAATGATGTCCATTGTGGGGATATTCCATTCCCAGGAAGTGAAAATAGAGTCCCAAGGATTAAAATCAGGCGAATTGGAAGACTATGGAAAGGATTGTTTTATAGCCTAGAAAATCTAGTATAATGGTCACATATCAAGTCGCATCATCATCTACATTCTGTGGTTGATATACTGTTTGGCTCAAAGCTCAAGCCTGATCCATTCCTAGTCTATCAAGAAAAGAAATCAGTTTAATCTTCAAATTGTACATTCTTGCTTTTTTGGGGTTTGAGGAGAATAAAGTATGCAAATCCATACTTTAACAATTTGTTTCCGTGTTTCCCAAACAGCCAAATTTCGTCACCAGTATTCACACGTTAAATAAAGTGGGAATAATTTTCAATCGGTTCCAAAAAATCAAGGCAACTTATCTCCTGATTCTGTTGCTGTGCAAGGTTTTTCAAACAACTTTTTCACGGATTTTCCTCACTTCAAGTTCACTAGCCAAAATCTGAGTGTCGGTGCTGTAACTTTTCCTCCATCATTATGGTTGTCAACAGATAATCCCGTATTCTGTACATTTACATTGGTTTTTGAAGGTGAAGGCTTTTCACTTCATGGTTTAGCTTCACTCGACTTTCGTTCTTCCTAGAATTCGTTAAACCCTCTAGTAATCTGGATTCTTGAAAAAAAATTTTAAAAACGCCCCATTATAGGCGTGGTATAGTTTTAAATTAACCGTTGCACTGTAGTCATATCTGGTATTGGCAGTCTCATTCCTAATTCACACAATTCGTACATCCAAGTGGATGATTTTTTAGCTTTTAGCACTTAATTAAACAGTTAATCTGGCGACTTCATGCAATATTCTCCTCGGCAAACTGTGACTGCTATATTCACATAGGACTCAGATTGGAAAAGTTTTTTTAATATTTGTGCTAGGTTAAACTCATTCATTTCTTTCAGCGGATCTCTGTCAATAATTTTAAATGTTTTACAGTGTCGAAACGAAACAACAAATGATTTACCCTTCACTAAACTGTATCAACACAATATTTTTTATTTTGCAAATGTAATTATATGTATTCCGTCGTAGGCGTGTGCGAAATAGCCTTCAAATTCTTACCTGACCAGTTCGCTGGAGGATCCAAACGTACATAACCGCCGTTGATCTATGATTTGATTAATTATCAGACTAAATGTGAGCTTCTGAAGAAAATTGTGTAACAGCGCATAAAC
This sequence comes from Cryptolaemus montrouzieri, assembly GCA_013387265.2. Classification (NCBI taxonomy): domain Eukaryota; kingdom Metazoa; phylum Arthropoda; class Insecta; order Coleoptera; family Coccinellidae; genus Cryptolaemus; species Cryptolaemus montrouzieri. Next base: position 34,220,259 of record JABFTP020000062.1, read on the forward strand.
ATTCTTGGGTATTCTACTTTTTAAAGCTTGAAGACATGCGATGAAGCACCACAAACCTGTTTTGTGAATATTCCACCACAAAGGATGTGCAAAAAACAATATATATGGAATTAAATATGACTTCGTTGAAATAATGCAAAGCATAGACCTCACATCATCAATCGAATATTTTCATGGAATATTTAAATTATTGATCGAGATAATGTGAAACATAACTGATAAGTTAAAAAAAGTAATTTTTATTTGTTACAAATCAGAGAAGAGACTGAAAATTGAATTTTAATTGAAAATATTGTGTATATTATATGCTTCTAAAATTTACTTCAGTTAGATCAGATTCGATTTCCTACTTTCGGGAATATGCTGACATACCCTTGTTCCTATCAGGAAAGATCATAGAACTCCTGCTCTGTTTACACTTGGTGCAAATGATGAGGGCCCTACAGCAGAGTAGGATATGGTATTCTTTTCTCTACGAAATCTTAATTTCTAAATGAAAATAGTGAATTGGATGCCGCGCGCTATTTAGAATTTACATACTTACTACAAATTAACCCTCCAATCATTCACGTCTGGCGTATGATGTTCCGCAGTGCAAAGATGCACTGCATGCATAGATTTGGTCGAGACAGCCGCTAACCACAGCGGTCAGCAACTATCCTTGTTACTGGCGGCCACCACGAATAGGCAGAGTACATGCTCAGGCATAAGGTTACAACCTGTCCATACCGATCCCTTGGAACTACGATGCAATAGTCCTTCCAGAGTAATTCCCTCGATCACCATAGAGTCACTGAAATTTCTGATTTTTGCTGATCTCGGAACCATAACTGAATCATAGCGCCAGTTCGTTTGATTTTTGTTGTGTAATTTATTCTACAAAGTCTAACCTTGATAATAGCCATAGATTTTCTATGCAATTAAGATTCCTGGTCATTCAAGGATTTGTATTCTTCATAACAACTTATCAGGGCGAAGCTTGTTGAAAAATTGATCATTAGCATCAAATTTTCTTAATTCTACTCACAATTCTTGTTCTAGTTTGTTTTTGTATTTTTAAGCGTTCATTATAATTTCGATTGTATAAGATATCTGGTGCCTTGTGGTAGAAAAAAAACCCACAACATCTGCTTTAATGGGCGTATAAATGTTTTCGTTGTCACTCTCTCTATGACATACCGAGATAGTTTTTTTTGTTACTAATAAAATGACCTTCGTCTGACAAATTTTTTCCGCCAGCAATCAACAGCCTAACTAACATATATTTTAATCAGATTTTTTTATTATTTCAACCAAATGTTTTTCTTCCATTCTCTTTAGGTCTTTTTGTACAAAAGAGTATCATGAATAAAAACTCCAACATGTGATAAATCTTCTGGAAGTCCTAGGCTTGTTTTTATGAGGTTTCAATGTGCATTTCTTCATAACAAAATTCTTTCTCTGTTCCTGTTTTCTTCTCATTTCAACGTCTCCCATACGAATGCCCTCTTTTTGTGTCAAAATCTAATTCACGGTTCTTAAACTCACACAACACTGTTTTCTTGCCAATAAAGTGGAAGTAAATGTTTGTAAGCTTTTGTGGAGTTTTATCATCTTCACTTATATAGATGAAAACTAATCGACGGCAAATATATTTTGAAAGTAGTCTGATATTATCTTATTAATATCTAGTATCGTTCATTCGAATGGTACAGCAATTTGATAATACTAACTATTTCTTTATACGTCCATTGCGTCTCATAATCATTAGTGTGAACTCCTGTGCTGATTTCTGTTTTGCGTAAAACTACTCTATCGTTAGCGACAAAATATTACCTGACATTCTCATTATCATTTTCGGTACAATAATGCACATTACCGTGATTATATAACAGGTTGGACGCTAAGTGCGTTGCAAGTTTGGGAAGACCACTACACTTACGCGGAAGCCGCTTGATACACATTGGACGTGTTGAAGACAAATAGTGGAAAAAGGATATCTTTTTTGGGGTAGTTTCTAAAACATTCTTCGGTAGTAAACGTGTAAAAAAGGCCAAACAACAATTCCTTCCGTGGGCTTAAGGGTATAATATAATAATCTATTCCTTTGTTTCTATTAAAAATGATCCTTAAACTCTTATCCTGTTCACTTTTCCGCTCCTTCGTGCAGAATTGGCATGTGTAGTCATCAATCAGTCCGATTTTCTATAGGGAATATACGCAGGACCCATTAGCACATCTCAAAGAATTCTGAGATATTTTTTGTTCAATTCGATGAGTACCTTTCATCTCTTTGAGTTGAACACTAATGAAGCTTGAGACTGTCCCAGTGCTCCACCTCTTCCCATTGCTTATAATTCAGGTCTGTATATATGCTACATTACTCCGTCAAAAAAGGGTCCCTTCTCTGTAATCTTATCCATTATTTCCTTGCCAATGTACCCTTCATGGCCCGAAATCCAGACCAGTCTTACTATGAGAATTGGACCTAAGTTGTTGATACAATCGTGGCACTTCTGATCCGGATTTATACTTGTTCAAGACATAATATAGCCTAAAGTGTCAGACAATATTTTTATCTTCAGTCCTTTTGGGCTGTTCCTCCCCTAATGTTGACGGCCTCTTATATTGCTGGGAGTGTTGCCTGAAAAATCGTGGTGTTTGCATACGAATATATTGTAGCCTAGGGACGCAGATTCCTGCTCCTACTCTGCTTTCCATTGCCTGATTCAATCAGAAATGTGGGTCTATAAAATAGTATATTCCAGTACCTTTAAGATACTCAAGTGTCTCAGTATAGTGCTACACTTCTTAGTGTTGATGTTGACTCAAATCACAACCAAACAACTATCCTCAGGATATGAAAGATAGAGAGGTGTCCCATTAAATCGCTAGTCTTCAAAGTTCCTAACCCTGTAAGGCTCAAAGCCATGTCTTGCAGTTTACATAGCCCATGTTAAGCCCAAGTATGCTACCATTTGAACCCAAACAACACATCCCCGTCTTTGAATGTTTTTTGCTTATCGAATTCGATTATCAAAAGAAAATGCCTTACTAAACACATTAAAAATAACGGAATAACACCGGCTTAAGAATTCGTACGCAACGCCAGGTGTTTTTCTTCCGCTGTCCTCATTGAATTGTTGGAATTTCATTGGTTCACGACCCCAATGAGAAAATTAATCCACTTCGCTGAGAAACTCATCACAGAAACATAAGTGATTCGATAAGATTGAATTACTTTTATGCATTGAATACGACTAGCCACTAATTATCCTAGAAATACTACCGATAATGCGCGATAATATTCCGACTTATCCCGTTCCACTAACGTTAACACATTAAAATATAAAATTACAGCTGTAACAAAGATAAATTATTATGTATAATTCATTCGCCGCGTAGCTTGTCCCTTTCGATGCTCGGTTAGTATGCAAATGCGATGCATAATAATACTAGAACGATATAAGCGATTACGTGATAAATAGATTAAGTAAATTATTTCATTTTGCCCCGGCGTGAATCGCTTTCTTGAAAGCTCAAGGGTTGCCCGTCAATGCCCTTTCAAGCAGTATGACAAATATACAATTGCAATTCGGATAAGGAATTTTTATTTATATATTGTTTTATTTTTACAAAATACTGTTTGCACGTTTAAGGGGTAACACCACTCTAACAGTCTAAAAAACGTGTTTTGTCAATTTCGCGAGCTGCTTCAAATTTGGATCTAGAAGAAACAACATTGTACATGCTTATAGCTAGAGAAATACGTAGGGGATTTTGAAAATATTGATTTTTGTGTGATTAGCGAGTATATGAATTAAATCGTTAAATTTTCAACAATAAAAGAGATAATCATTAGTTAATGAATAATTATTAAATCAACTTATCGAAAATCCCCTTCCTATTTCGCTTCAGAATCTTATTTTGAAGATATTGTAACAAATTCGAATGAAAAGACTAAAAATCGTTGGAGTTATGCTGCGTGCTGTCTTGAAAAATCGTGTTTCGAGAAAAAGTTGAAAGTTTTCAAATTTATGCATTATAGACATGAAACAATGAAAAATTGGACAGTTTAAATTTTTTAACCTCAACCCATTAATGCCTGAGTAATTTTTTTCGCGAAAATTGATGAAATTGAAAATACTCCTTCCTTTATTGATACAAAATACGAGAACAATACTTTGGGATACACCATTCTACTGAAAGTACCTTTTAATTACCATATGATATATCATACCATAGGCATTGGCGAGTCTAATACAAAAATATTCTATTGGAAGAATTTATAACAGAACTAATGATTAGTCATAATGAAAAACTAGGAAAGTATTCTGAAATGATGAAGACAACATTCATGGTCGTTTGTGATATAATATGTAACAATCTTTTGGGTGAAGTCCAACATTGCACTTGGAACAAATGAACTTCGTACATTTTTTACACTGAGCGCATTGTCTCTGAGTTGGAATCCAAGAAACTAAGTGATCTACCCCATCAAACCTCACTTCTGTCAAAACATTTCGACTGCCTTTTGGTTTTGGTCCAGACATATGTTCAGGACTAGTCAGAATTGATAGAACGACTCTTCTGGTGAATTCCAATAAACTGATTTTTGGAAAAGCATGTCGATAAAGGATCCACATATTCGCCATTGCTCCGTTTATACAAAAACGAACAAATGGCCAATACCATTTTTTGGAACGTATACGGATACGGCAAAGTCCTCTCATTTGTTCGAAAATATCGACCCCGCCCATTCCTTGGTTATATATATATATATATATATATATATATATATATATATATATATATATATATATATATATATATATATATATATATATATATATATATATATATATATATATATATATATTATGAGGGTAGGTTGATCAACCTGCGTATATGATTTTTCTTTTTTTGACCAACGCTTGCATTTTACCTTACTTAGGCACAGCTGATCGTTATTTATGTTCGTTGCGATGATGATGTTTTCAACTCTATCGGAACGAATGGTACCTATGCAATTTATGTTTCCTTCCTTCAATGTATCTAGCAACTGTAAGGAATTGAAGAAATTGTCCATGAAAACAGTACTACCATGGGGCAAATAGTGTAGACATAAATTTTCTGATACCGACGAACCCAAAGTTTTCCCCTCCTTTTTATTTCCTGCACCACAGTATGGATCGAATTTCAATAAATAGCCTTCAATTGTTGTTAGGCACCAAAATTTGAAACCGTATCTAATTGATTTCCCTCTTATGAATTGTTTCATATGATGGTAACCGAAATATGGTTCCATTGCTTCATCTAAGGAAAAATTTTCTCCCAACGGTATAGCCAAAGTCTGAGAAATATGGTTCAGTTGATCTATCAGGGGTTGAACCTTATACAGTTTGTTATTTTGATCTATTGTGTTGTTGTCATTGAAGTGTAAGTAACGATGTATAGCTTCAAATCGGTCTCGTGATATGCTGTTACTCACTAGGGAATTGAAAGTATCAGACTTTGTTTGCCAAAACAATCTCCTGGACGGCAACTTGCAATAACCAGATAAAATCAATATTCCCAAATAGATATACATTTCTCGAGTGGTGACAGAAAACTAATGATTGCCTTTGAAGATCGCATACCTTTGTGTTTCGTCGCAAATTTTTTGAACAAATGTTTCAGAAAAAAACATTTTGAATAAATCAAGTGGTATTAAATTTTGATCCCTTATAGTATTGACTATGTTGGGCGCCGGAGTTTTTTCGGGAGAAGTTCTTTTCGCGTTCGTTCAAAATGTAATTATGCCAGTTACTCTTCTTTCTATTCTTTATTGTACGCTCACCCTGACGTCGTTCGTTTGGTGGGTGCTCGTTTGTATTCGTACTCTTTTTGAATTTCTTTGCTAACTCTGTCAAAGGTAAGTTATCATCATCACTATTCTGAGGAACATTCAACTCAAACATTTCAGTACCATTATCATCACTATTCTGAGGAATATTCAGCTCAACCATTTCAGAACCATTATCTCCACCGACGGCGTATATTTTCATCGTTTGTCTCAGAACTCCTTTGTCAATATCCTTTAGTCCAAAATCTCCTTCTTCGTCGCTTGGACCGTTATCTCTATCGCTGTCTTGTACATCTTCAGGTGGAAATAACACAAAGTCGAGATGATCACAATTTTTTACATTTGAATAATCTTCATCCACTTCGCTCAATTCGAAAATATAATTCATTAGCTCCTCGGCATCTCGAGGATCCTCTGCGTTTCCTGCAATAGAACGAACCCATTACTTCCTATGATATGATATATCATGTACTACAATTGCGAGCTCCTAGCTCATACATATATCCAAAAATGAACTTTCTGAGCTCGTAATCTAATAAAATGAACCTTCATTGTTAAAATTCTAGAATGGAAATAAAATGAGATCAATTTTTGTAGGAAAAAATGAATCAAATCTCACCTTAGCGGCATCGTTGAAGCGAAATAAAATCTCTCCTCATTTCCTTCGGGTGTAGAAACTTTTTTTTACGCACTATACTTCCCCGTCCCGCACCGAATCGTAGACACGCTTGTACTAATGCTAATTCGTTACACGAATATCGAACACAACGGATGGTTCAGACATGTCGTCACCTGTAAAGCGGTCGTCTCTGGGATATGATATATCATATCATAGGCATTAATGGGTTGATCTGCTATCCCAGGACCATACAGCTGCCCTTCTGTATTTGAAATTTCTTCCTCATTCTCTTTCCTCGATGATTTTATATTAGGTCGTGCTTCTTTTGCCGCATCTGTCAAAGACCGCTCAGCGTACTTAACCCGTTTAGCATTGGCTTCAAGACAAATATTATATGATTGGACGCCAACATCAATCTCCAAAACTTTCATAATTTGTAAAATATTACTCAGAAAATCGTTGAAATTACACACAGTAATATCAGTCTTAATATTCGAGACTTTTTTGCTGCTTGAATAAGATTTCGGAGCCAAATTCCAAACAGTGGCATTAAAACATTCGTTGCTATTTTGCGTATAGCCTCCTGAGCAACGGTTTAGCAACTCGTCTCGGCTCAACTCTTCATAAATCGGTTTGATGGCTTCAAAAACTTCCTCAGGATGCGGCGGCTTTTGATGGTAGGTGTCCAAGGAATTCGCTGCTTGCGCCTTCTTCCAGTTACACCAAGACTCTGAGCACTTCTCGTGCTGCGGATGTTCGTCGGTTGACAACTTATGAAATAAGGTTGTCCAGATTTCATTTTTCATATTCTCCAAGGAATCCTGATTCCGACGTATAGCCAAGCCATAATAAATTGTTAATTGATCAATTAATTTTGCAGTTAATTTACCTTTTCCTCCGAGGCCTTTAACTCTTTTTTTTTTCAGATTTCTCAATCGAGTGCCCATTCTCTTTTGTACATGATCAACGCACTCTTTCTTTTGTACTTCAAAATTGAGCGTTGAAACACGATAACAGAGTCTACTTCCATCTTACCAGCTGAGCCTTCATGGTTCGCTTGATATTCATCGACGTGTTTTTTGTACCATTCGTCATACTCACTTGTTTCCAATTTATTCTTCAAGTGCTCGCAAGACTTACAGTACTTTGACTTCACTTCAACATCGACGATTTTGCCTGTAAACCATCCAATCAATGAGATGTTTCATATCTATTCAACGGTCGTATCGATGACGCGTAGCTCCGACGCCGCGTTTGATACGAATTTTTCGTACCTCTCTTGTCCTGATACACTGTTGCATTACTCATTGTAACTTATAAACACTCTGAGATTACAAATAAACTGTTAAAAATCAGCACTACACAAAAATCGTGATTTGATGCGACGAAATTATGTCCTGTTTGTACAAGTGTTGAATCTACACTAACGTACTATTGATTAGAAATGCTTCTACCGGAATATAAATGTATAATGTCATCTGTTAGTGTATTTGAGAAGATGTAAATCAAAAGGTAGGACATTAGTCTGTACCTTCCTAGCAGGTATTCATCTGACGCAGGAGTCATTTCGGAGTAGTCCGACGCGCTTGGGGAAGAGCTCGAAATTACAAGAAAAAAAAATACTTTGAGGTATGAAATATTTTTCTCCATATTCTAAAAGGTTCAAAGTATTTTTTAAGACTAGAAAAAAATCGATTTTTAAAAAAATTTACAGTGGTGTTACCCCTTAACAGCTAAATGGTATATCCAGTTTTACATCTTGAAATTCAGCTAATGAGTATTTTTATTGTAATATCTTTAAGGGCCCAACATCATTGCCGATTTGCTCGGAGTGTCTAGGCACTGAGGTTAACAATAAAAATGGTGTACCCGAAAAACTTAGCTCTTGTGAAGGATGCGGCTCTCTAGTCCATTTATCATGTACAACAGCTGGTCCTGAATTGGCGGCACTGGTATCGAAAGGTGGACGTTGGTTCTGTGAAGAATGCAAAACCTGCGATGGTTGTGGTAAGTAAATTGAATTATGAAGCTGCAACCATTACATTTAATACGTTCCAGGTAATATTGGAGTGTCAACGTGTCTTCTATGTTGTTGTAACTGTGAAAGAAAATATCACATAAAATGTTTAGATCCACCTGCAGAAAAGAAACCCAAATGCCCATGGCGTTGTAAGTACTGTTTAGAGCATCATGATAATGCCAAAGGAAAGAAGCCTGAACCAGGAAATAATGCCAAGAGAAAAGTGGATAAGGTTAGGGAGAAGAACAAGGAAAAGAAACAAAAGTGAGTTTTGGTTGTCTAAGACTGCATAACGGTTGATAGTGTAAAATACTGACAGAAATCTATTAATTTCAAAAAAATATCAATTTTTTCAGGTTGACCACTACAAATACTCCGAAAGGTGTGAACCGCAAACCTAGGACGGATCTCGATCAGGTGCAAATCTCCCTGTCGAGCGATAGCGACGCCAGCAGCGATTACGAGGGTACGCCAATGTCCAAACCAACCACCACATACCACCCTCAACAGCCCTACGCGCAACCGTCCCCCAACCATGCTCCCAACCCCCCACCCTCCACGACAGAAACCACAGCCGATCGCCTTGAAACGTCCGACCGCATGTCAAAAGAGAAACAGAAGTTTTTCCGGTTGTCTGCCTTCAATGCAGATAAGAAAAAGACAGATAAACAAAAACTCTTAACCAAAAAACAGGAAGATCTTAAAATAAACGATCAAAGACGCACGCAAGAAAACTGCACTTCCAGAAAAGGGAATCACACGGAAAATAGTCAGAAGAAAAGTGTCCTGACTACAATAGAGTCAAATAAGAACAACAAACAAGATAAAAAGGATTCAATCTCAAAAAATCAGACTGATTCTAGACACTTGAGGAGATCTGATGGAGCCGAAGCTAAGGCCAAAAGCATCCCCAATAATAAGAAATCGACAGACAAGGCTAAACCGAGTAGTGCAGTTAACCGTGCTAATACTAATAAGGTCAAAGCGGCAATCGAGTTATCAGAAACGAGTAGTAACGAGTCAGACGATGATAAGGGAAAAGATAGTTCGTCTTCAAGTTCATCAGATTGTACTTCTTCCAGTTCGAGCGACGATGAAGATGGAACATCCTCGGACAGTGATTCATCTGAAGAAACTGATAATAAAAAGAGCAAATCTAGTAATATCAAAATTTCAACCATGTTTAGCTCAACTAATGAGAAAAAAGAAACGTTTGGAAGTATAAGTGGTATTACAGTTAGTGATAAAGATGAACCCTGGGGCTTTGCCGCAGCTGCAGCAAAGTTAAGAGAAAATGACAAAGTTGAATCCTCTTTTAAGAATGGAAAAATTGAATTACAAAATGATATTGTTAATATTAAAAAGGAAAAAGAGAATGTAAAGAATGATAGAAGTACACCTAGCAATGGTTCTTTTGATAAGAATAAAGGACTGGGTCAACTCAAAGGTTTATTTGACGGGCTGTCTCATTTATTCGCTCCACCAAGTGAGTCCAGAGCGAGCCGATCGACTCCGAATTACAATCCAAACAGACGAAAACCGAGAGATGACGAGCAATCAAAAGAAGATGATAAGATCGACACAAATCAGAAAACTACTTGCGTGACATCAAAATCTTCGAATAGACTGAAAAATCAAGACAAGAAAACAGAACTAGAGGAAGCTCCCAAAGTCAAAAGACAAGGCATGACACCTTCCAATCTGGTTAAAACCGCGGTGAATTGTAAGAAATTAGAATCGGAAAAGAAAACGAGACCGGTTAAGACGCTGGAGACAGAACAGGCGGTCGGGCAAGGCTCAGCGGCAGGCAAAAAAACGTCGGAGACCTCCAGTAGCCAGTGTGGAAACTCAGGGCGAATCAAAAAGCGGGATACGGCATGCCATTTCAGCTACCAGATAACGCAGATCGGCAACAATCAGACGGGTAAGATCGGAATCACCTACCCTAAGTCACCGCCGCAAAACACAGATTCTGTAAATCTTTTTTTTCTGTCCCGATATTCCTCGTCCGCAATCCCAAATCCCGTCCTGGTTGTTGGGATGTGATAACCTGAATTCATTCGGTGTCGTAAGTCAACATGTAGTTGTTTAGTTTAAGAATTGGAGAATTCTTAGTAGTAGTAGTAACAACGATTATTACTGATGTACGCGTATATCAAATTTTCTAGATTGAGTTTATTTCCGCATTTGATATTTTTCGTGAAAGGTGGCTATAATCTTATACTTGAAAAGTTGACATTCGATTTCTAAAGTTGATTTACATTCAAATGATTATTCTTTGATCATATTCGTAAGTTTTCTTGTATTAGGCTAGTGCAAACGAAGTGTTATAATTCCAAGAATAAAAGATTTGCACTTTAAAATTATTACCTGCTTTGTAAGAAATTCCGTACGTAATTACAAGTTTGGAACTATTTTCAAGAACAGTGAATTTTGCTAATAACGCTTATGAGGAGATCACTATAATATTGGCGAGAGTAGATATATGATCCACATATGGATATACTCATTTGAGATTAATTTTTGGGATTTCGATTGCACTTCATTTTGAAGAAACTGTTATTTGCACAATTAATCCTTCTTACTATTTTGAGAACCAAGAATTGTTGAAACCTTGTTTGTTGTATGGTTTAACTTTAGTTTTCGTGACATCAACTATAAAACAAAATTACCTACTCGAGGACAAACGCTATATGTACAAAGAGTTTTTTAAACTATTTCCAATATTAACTCATACATACTGCTGCTTTATCAGAAATCGCCCTTAGATCTTTTAAAACCAAAATAATTGGATACACTTTTTGAGACACTATAAACTAAAAGGGTATCAGATGATATAACACAGAAATCCATTTTAATTGCTGAAGTAGTACACTATAAATGAGATTTGATTCCATTTGTTAATATATATATTTTCATATGATGCATACTGAATTCTCTATGAGAGATAGGTCAGTAGAGTTAAAACCTCCAATCTTTTATAAGAGTTTCACCAGATCTAATGATTTTCTTCAATTCAATAATCAATGACATAATTAAAAATTAAGTAAGTTTTTATCAATAATATTCATAGCAGCATAGAATGAAAATCAGAAACTTAGTCAACTGAGAATGAATTATACATAGGGTTGAGAGAAATATTCGTTTGAAAAATCGAAATTTTCACATCTTGCCTCAAGTTCAACTCAAAGTTTTCAGGTTATTATATCTCTTGTCAGAAAGATCCACACCCCTGTTTTACTTAGTGCTTGTCATTCATTTAACGTTGCATGATTCTTAATTCTTTTAGATATAGCATGCTTGCTTGCAAATAACCAATAAATATCCAATATGAAGGTCACTGCCCTTGATCAGTGAATGTTTAGCAACACCCACCCATTCAATATTGGATCTGATTTACTCGTCTGATTGGTAACTGCCAAAAAAAGGAATATTAATATTTATCATGACAGTAGTTCATTATATTTTCGCTAATATTTGAATCACTAACAATATACTGTAACAGCTGCATGTGCATTTTTCTACAATCATTGTATCATGAGAGTAATCACTTTCCGATGGTTTTGGTGGTCCCTTTCAACTACGCAGATTTTGAACTACTGGAGGTCTTACAGGTGTTTACCCTTACCTTTTATAACTTTACCAGTTTCCTTTTTTGAAAAATGTAAAAAATGCTATTCAAACACATCAGATCACATTTTTTTCTTTGTTAAATAGATCCATATGTGATAGTTACTTATCTTGCTTCAAAATTTTCATCTGTTGTTACAGAAGATAGGCCACCACCCTTGCCTCCTGGAGTTAATCAGAAAGACGTGGAACTCTTCAAAGAAGCGAGGGAAAAAGCCAATAAAATAACTGTGGCCAATGACGAAAACAACTTATTGGCATCTCCTTCTTTGGCCATGGTTTCTCAGGGAAGGTGTCCAGCTGCCATAGAATTCGGAAAATATGAAATATGTACCTGGTAAGTGGAAATTATTCAGTAATCATTGAGAAGATTTTTAACATCTAAATATGTCCTGTGTAAATCTATTAAATATTTTTTCACAGGTATTCAAGCCCCTTTCCTCAAGAGTATGCCCGACTTCCCAAACTATTTCTTTGCGAGTTCTGTCTGAAATATACCAAGAGCAAGGCTGTGTTAGAAAGACACCAAGATAAGTGCCTGTGGAGACATCCTCCAGGCACAGAAATCTACCGTTGCAAAGAGCTATCAGTCTTCGAAGTGGACGGGAACGTCAATAAAATCTACTGTCAGAATCTTTGTCTTTTAGCCAAGCTCTTTTTAGATCACAAGACTCTATATTATGATGTTGAACCTTTTCTATTCTATGTGCTGACGAAAAATGACAAGAAAGGCTGTCATCTAGTTGGATATTTCTCAAAAGAAAAACATTGTCAGCAAAAGTATAATGTTTCATGCATAATGACTATGCCCCAGTTTCAGAGACAAGGGTTTGGAAGGTTTCTAATAGAATTCAGTGAGTATGATATTTATTAACTCTATCAACATGTGAATTTCCATTTTTTTTTTTAAGGTTATCTACTGTCGAAAGAAGAAGGTCAACCAGGCACGCCTGAAAAACCTCTCTCAGATCTAGGACGAGTTTCTTATTACGCTTATTGGAAGTCTGTCGTGTTGGAACATCTCGACAAACACCGAACCTGCGATCTCAAACTCACTGATATCAGTAGAGAATCAGGAATGTATTGTCATGACGTAGCTACAGCTCTACATCTACTAGGATTCGTTCGTTCAGAGGAATCAGAGAAAGGTGTTCAGTCAGTGCTGTCAATTGATTGGAAGAAAGTTGACACACATGCTGAAAGAGTTAGGAATAGTAAGACTCGGATTTATATCGATCCAGAGTGTCTCAGATGGACGCCCCTATTAACAAACGCTGTGAACCCGTTCCGAGACAAATCAGACTCTGAAAGAGATAACAGCATTCAAGAAACTGCGGATATTGTTGTTCCTCAACCGGAAAAAATAATATTGGAAACGCCGGGTGTCAAACTTAAGAGGGGTAAAAAGAGAAGGATGACTTATACACCAAAAACTCCTAAAATTCCGAAAGCAGAACCAAAAACTCCAGCAAGTGTGTTGGTTACTGAGAAACCAACAGAGGAAGAAGTCGAGATAACTTCGTCGGGTCGGAAGAGGACGAGACCTCAAAAATATAACGAAACGACCTACGCCGATGTTAAACACAAGGTTCAAGTTCCAGCTGAAAGTAAAAGAAGAAGAAACGATTCTATTTCTACCGAAAAAGAACTAGAAGAAGTCAAAAAGAAGGCAAAGATACAAGTTACACAAACTCCGTCCAAGACTCCAAAACGTAACACGTCGAATAGCAACGCAACAGCCATCGAAGAGACTCCAAAGCGACACGAGGAAGAAACAAACATTTCTCTTGGTAGAAGGAAGAAGAGCTCATTGCAGATGAAGGAGAAGGTTCTGGGAGAAAGATGGTCCCAAAGGAGAGCCAAAAAGTTGGAAGCAGAAGAAAAAGCAAAGAGTGTCGCCGAGAGTCAGTCTGATAAAACAGAGGAACTTAAAGACGAATCTCTGCCTGAAATTCCTCGGTTAGTCAACGAAACTGAAAATCTCGAGAAGAATTCAGTGGTTGATAAGGAAGTTGAAGAGTCAGCACCTGTATTAACACCTCAGGTAAGTGATGATTGAAAAATCGAATCGTATTAAATTTTAAAATTCCATTTTGTTAAAGGTAAAGAAGGTAAGAAAAATGAGGAAGAAGCGCGGCTGGGTGAAGGGTAGACCTAGAACAATCGATAACAAGAAGCAGCTCACGTTGCCTGAATTGATGCGTAATAAGCTCCAGAAAGAGAGCGAGAGCGAATCGCTCATTTCCGAGAAATCGGACGAAGAGATGCCATCTAAAGAGACAGTTCCATCTACAAACCATCCGACGACGTCAGAAAAAATTGAAGCCGTTAAACCCAAAATTATCAAAGATAAAAAGAAGACTACTCCAAGAATTTCTACAGAGGAAGACTCTAGCGCGGAAGCTGACGATGAGATGGAAAAAGACGAGTTGCCCCCCAAGGACATCGTTATTTCTCCTTCTACCAAATATAAACTCAATAAATTGAGTCCAACCAAAGATAAAGATTTGCATAGATCCCCAGTACAGAAAGAATCTCCTAAATCAGTGAAAGAAGAGAAAGTAGAAGTGGGTGTTTTAGAAAACAAAGTGAAAGCTAAGTCTCCATTATACACGACTACATCTGAGTCAGAAACCGAAATAGATGGCCAAAAGATAAAAACGATATCTCACAAGGAAATCATGGAAATTGTGAAACAAAATACACTAGTAACTCCCAGTGTAGTACAAGAAGAAAATCAAGATAAAACATCTTCTATAATAGTGAAAAACGAAGAACTGGATAAAATCGAAGACATAAACCGAGAATCCACAAAAGAAGGCACTGAGTCCGAAGAAATAGTTATGGCAATAGAAAAGGTTGAAGAAGAGAAAACCATTAAAACATTACCAGATAAACAAATCGAAGAATCAGCTAAACCCCCCGAAGACATGGAGCTTGAAACAGATACTCCACAAGAAATTCTTCCTGAGGCTGAGCCAATCATTGCTGGACCCCATATTGAAAAGCCGAACATAGAAGAAGAGGTGCCAAAAGTCGAACAGAATCCTCCAATCGTTGTTATCGAAGATGATAGTCCAACACCGCCTCCTATTAGGCTCGCAGAAAATGCTCATATAGTTTATGAAGAAGAGAAGAAAGTACAAGAACAGGAGGAACATAATAAACCAAAGATAGAACAGCCTACTTTAAAAATCGACAGTTCAAATACTCCTCCAAAAGTTCAAGATGAAGTTTCTATGATTTCACCAAGTGCAGGATCAACTTTACTTCCACAAGTTGTGACAAGTCAAGCTCCACCACCAGAAGTACCCCAATCAGTTACTCAGGTTACAACTCAAGTAGTTACTCAACCAATGGCTGTAATTTCCCAACCCATAGTCCAAGTATCTCAACCTGTACCCACGATACCAATTCAAACCACAACCTGTTTACCGATACAGGAAAAAGAAGTATCGCTTAAAACAAATACAAAGTCTGAAAAACCATTAGAGAAATGTCAAGTTCAGAAAGTTGTAGATAGAGAGGTTCCTAGAGAAATTAAAGGAACTAACTTGCATAAACCTTCTATGGATCACCATCATTCTTATTCAGAACATAGAGTTAGCGAAGTTCCAAAATACCCATCGTCGAGTAAACCAAAAGATGAACCTCAGAAATCTAGACAAGACATTTCTCACAAAGTCGAGAAGTCAAAGAGAGAGGAAGAGAAAAGATATCATTCAAAATCAACACATGAAGAAAAACCCTACGATAAGACTAAAGTTCATATGGAGCAAGAAAACCTTCTTGCCAAAGATTTTGCTGTGGCGTCTCAATACGCACAAGCACAGTATAATCAGTGGCAATGGGAGAGAATTGCTTGGGAAAAAAGTTATCAACTTTCCGGGTATCAAAGTTATCCAATGCCTCTTCAATTCCCTCCTCTCGACATGTTATCGACAGCTGCGCCTCCAAATCCTAAACAGCAAACACCAGAGAAGGAGAAATCCAAGTCACACAGGCACGAATCGAAACATTCGCAACAAAGCATCAGCGGAAGCGGAGGTGGAAGTAATACGAAAAGTAAAGAGAAGGAAAAAGTGGATAGGGATAAACAGAGCCCGAGGAAAGAGGATAGAGGTAAAAGAGTAGAAGTTGATCATAATAGACATGCTGTTGAACAGAGAATGACTCATACTAGTTCCGTGTCTTCACAATCGGCTAAGTCATTGTCCGGAACTTCTTCAGATAAGAACAAGAACAAAAGTGAATTAGAAGAGAACAAAAACGACTCTAGCGATACCCATTTATCGATGAAACATACTCCACCAACTCCAAGCGCATCAGATATACCTTCGATGGGTGTATATACCCCAGATTCAACCACAAATTCTGTGCACAGTTTACATTATAGTCAATGCGATCTAGACGTGTCTCAATTGAATTTGGAATCTCCTGCTTCGATCTCCAGTGATATGGCTTCGCAAAATTCGGTAGAGGCAATTAGGCCGCCTTCGGTACTTTCCGTAGGACATCAACAACAACAGCAGAGCCATCCGCATAATTATGATTGTGCGGTACAACATAACATACAACAGGGTAATATGCAGGTGCAGCATGCCAGTGTTCCAGCCTCTAGTCCGAATATGGGAAGTAGCATGCAGATGCCTCAGCAACAAGGATCGAGCAAGCGGAATTCAGTTCAACAGCAGAGAAATCGGTAAGTTTTAAATTATCCGACGTCCCTCAGATTAGATTATTATTATTATATGTTTTTATAGATCTAGTACTCCATCGAAACAACACATGAGAGCAACCCCTCCAAATGCGTCACAAACACAGCAGCATTCCGTGAATTCGTCCATGCAACAAAGTCGCCAAAGGGCGACTCCACCTAATTCTCAACATCAACACTCGTCCATGCAGCAGCAGGCTAGTCCCACAACACAGACTCAACAATTGCAAAGCTCCATGCAACAACAAAACGCCGCTTCCCAGCAGTTATCTTCGCATGCAGCTCTCCATCACCAGGTGATGCATCAGGGATATGCTCATCACTCATCAATGCATCAGCATCCACATCATCATCCGGTGATATCTCAGTCCAATTACATACCAGTAACAGCTAGCACAACCCATCAGTTTCCTAGTCAAAGTACAAGTACTTACGTAAATGTACCGATGACAACGGTTATTCAACATCATAGAATGAATCCTCAACAGACTGCTATAAGCGCTTTAGCAGGTTTGGGAAGTGCACACCAAAAATTAGGGGGGTCTCCAGCGTGTGCAGTAACGACAGGTGCAAACTTCTTTATTCAAACAAACAGTCATTCTCACGTACATACGCCTGGTCCTGTACCTACACCGACACCAACTGCAACTATACAAGGGAATACTGGACAAGGCGCAACTTCCGGCAATTCTAGCTGCAGCTTAGCAAAATTGCAACAACTCACTAATGGTCTTGAAATGATTTCTCCTTCATGTAATACAATGACCCCGCCTCCAACAGCTATGACATTGACGCCACCCCCAACGCATCATTCGATGACTCCACCTCCGAGTCACCAAATGATTCAGAATCAACATGTCAGAAATCTTTCGACTTCACCGTCGGCGCTCCCAAACCTGCAGTCGCAAGTGATTGGCTATCACAAGTATTATCAGACGAATATGAACTCAAATCAGCTAGGAGGATCAGTAACGCCCCCTATTGGCCAGAATTTGGGCCGATCAGGAAGAAACTCATCTAACGTTGTGCAGCATATGCAGACGACTTCTAGTCGAGTATCGCCGAATGTAACATTAAATCCCAATATGATGTACAATTCTTTGAATAATTACCGCATGGCTGCGCAGCAAGCTCCAGGTACCGTTACTGGTTATATTGCTAATACTGCTGCTGGTTTTATTAGTAATCCTCAAATACCGATGCAAATGGGTGTTATGAATATGACGCAGACGCAATATCAGGATCCTGCCGCCATCCAGAGGGCTGCGCAGCAGAACCCAATGTACACTTATGGTTACATTAATGGTGGTTTGATGTCCCAATTGAATGGGACAATGAGACGTTGAATCAAGGTCAGATGACTGGAATGATTGAGTTTATATTAGGTGTTTCCTCAAGTTCAAATAAAAACATTTTTGAATAATCAAACCATAAAAGTTCACCCTTCATTTTCAATATCATTTTTCTCTCACTATTCATGATGGCTTTCACCCACTCCAAAGAATCAGTTTTAGTATGTGGCTTTGAAAACAAGTAACAACAAGTAACTTTTCTAAGTTATCATTTATAACTTTTCAAAATGGCATTGAAATTTTTTATTTGGATATTATATCTATTCTAGTGATTTTGATAAAGTGTACTATTCTAAAGCCATTTTCAGCCACTGTAAGCCTAGAAAAGTGAAATTTGCCTTATTGATGTTGACTTAAATTTTAAGTATTCGAAAATAAGGTTATGTTTAAATAAAACGGCTGTGCGAGTTTCAGTGTATATATTTTTAAATATTTGTTATTTAAAACGATTTCAAATGGCACGATGAATTTTCTATAGTGTAACAGGAACATTCTTCTGTGTATAGGAGATTTAAAATCTGCTTTGATTAATTAGAGAATGTAAGATGAAAACGTTTCTAGAACGTAACAAGTGTATTATAAAATATGTACCTACCTTTAAAAGAGGAAGTATTTATTTATTTGATATGTATATATTTGTGAATACTTATAAATGAAATGGGACGTGGTTCTATCTATTATAGTTGAAGATTTTTCTATCATTATTATGTTTTGCAAGTTTGTTTTTATTATGCAATAGGTGAAAGATCTTAATCAATGTAGAAAGATATTTGACTTTTCTTTTTGTATAGCACTATAGATTTGTTAGATCTTTGATTTTTGTTTACCTCAGTGAATATTTGTATATTTTAAATTTGTATATCGCTCTTCACCGTATGAAAAGAAATGTTAGTTTTCATTATAGAAATTTTAATTTCATCCCAGATATATTTCTTTGATATTCCTTCAGAATTCAAATGATTTTCCTGAAATAATGAATGAAGCACATTGGCATTAGATCAATTAACATCTTGGTGTCACTCAAACCAAATTACAAACCATACTTTTTAAATAGGGAAACATCAAATATTTTCCAGGAGGTATATTTCTTTAAATGAATACTTTGGTTCAAAGGGAACATATTTTTTCGATTTTACACCTCCATTGCTATTCAATGGCACTTTTTTGGTCGTATTTGGGTCAGTTCTCTTTTCAATAAATAAAATCTTGAACTTACAAACAACACAAACCTTATCAGAAGTGCTCTGGAATTTCACTAGTTCCCTTAAATACCAGCTTTTAAAAGTTTATCTTTTGCAATAAATCTAGTGAGAACTCATTTTTGTTGACTATTAATCTAATAATCTTGATTGATATACATTATTCGAAAACGTGATCGCATTATTTCTCGTTTCTTCAGAAATAACGCTTGATATAGGGCGGAAACGTTATCTTATAATACAATGCATCTGGATAAACAGTTGTCACACAATCTCCACGAAGAACTCGACTACCTGAGCATCATCTTCTCTGTCTTTTTTGTTGCTTCGGAATATTGCTGTCCTCGTTTTGAATAAAATGTTTACTTTAGACATCTAAAATGTGTGATCAGTAACGTAGACGAATGTGTTTGAGGTTTCTCTTCCAAAATAAAATTGAATCAAAACTCATGTATTCAAAAACGATAATAATTTATTGTGAATATCTAGATAGTTACGCTCACCAAAAATAATTACTTCATGAATTTCATGCATACTCAACTTTCGCTTAATTCTATACGTTAAAATTTGTAATAATTAAATAATGTTTATGATTTTTCAGATTACTCAATAATTTTAGTGAATTATTGAAGTGAACATTTACTTTATATTATAGTAGACTTTGGCTAAATTTTCCACATGAGTTTTAACATTACCTAACAGAATGTTGAACAATGTTGATAAATAATTACATGACTTTGTAAAACTTTCAGTTCTAAATTGAATTTCTTTCTACACTTTAAAACTATAAAATCAAAATAATGTTTGTCAAAATGCTCATATATATTTTAAGCCGCAATATTTTCATGAAATATTTACAGTTCATCTTCTGATGATGTATCTCCATTACCTAAATTCACTATGACAGAATCTATCATGGCATCCATAATATGATTCAGTTCCCACATTTTATTTTCTTTAATGACGTGGTTTATACAATTTTACCAGTTTTGGGATTTAACACTTTATTGCACTGTTGAAATGAAGTTCGACTTTTTATCACAAAACTTGTGTTCTTTCTAGCTACTTCACTCTTTACATGTGTTCGTAATAGTTGAATCGGATTCAATTAGCAGTGGTAAGGTGAAAGGCGGAGTAAACTAACTTTCCGTTTTTTTGCCATTTCGTCAATCTTATATTTTTTTGTATGATTTTTATGTAAATTTACAATTGATATTAATTCTTTTTTTACCATATTTTCTTCAAAAGAAATATTTTTATCCGTAAGCCATCCGATGATGTCTTCTTCAAGCCATGAAGATGTTGGCGTTAATTCAATCTGTTGCGAATGGTAGCTTGCGTTATCCATTACTATAACAGATCCTTGTGGAATCAAATTCAACAACTGTTCAAGATATTCTTTGAAAACATCCGCATTCATGTTCTCATGATAGTCTCCAATACTTTCACTTTGAAATGATAATAACCCCCCCATCCACAAAACCGTTAACACTACCTATATGCGTTATTATTGTACGTCGTCCTTTTCCTGGCCGAGCCTGAAATACTGAAGACAATCTTTTTATGTTTTTATCATTTCAAGTTTTCTGAACCGAGTACTATTGATTAACCCAAGTTTCATTCGTTGAAAAAATTTCTTACTTTGAGCACGATTTTCTTTAATTGCTCTTAGATAATTTCTTCTCCAGCAAACGATTTCTTATTCATCTATGAGAACTAACTTCCTGTTGTGCTTTTCCCATGACAAATTCAATTCATGCAAAACTTGCCACAATTTGTTTTTTGATATTAAAAGGAAGTCCTGATCATCTATGAACACTGTATTTTTTTCACAGTTTTAACCTTTTACAATTCACCTATAACTTATGCATGTTTCTGAATCAACATAACAAAGAAAACAATGTTGCCATGATCCATATATGTACGTATTACATATACGCCATGACTACATTCTAATCTAATAAGAAGCTGAATATACAACTCACCTTTGGTATATCCTCTGAATCTTCCTCTTCCAGTTTCTTCTTCTTCTACAACGCGTGCAAGCACTTGTTCTTACCGATTTTCCTGTCCGTATTGCGTATTGTCAATGGCTTTTGCGTAAGTTGATTCAAATTTCTCAATTTCTCATGCTGATCCTGTTCTCTGATGAAGCAAGTTTTTCAAGAAATTCCATTATAATCATATGGTGGAAGAAAATCCACATCAAACATATGAAGATCGATTTCAACATAAGTTCTCGTTGAACGTTTGGACCGGCATAATTGGACTAGTATTTCTACCAAGGAGGGAAGTGTACCTCCACTTTTTGGAATACACGCTTCCAGAATTTTTGGAGGATGTACTTTCGGAAATAAGACAAACGATGTGGTTTATCCACGATGGCGCACCTTCCCATTTTAGTCAGCTTGCTCGTGACTTCCTAATTCAAGAGTATGGAAATCGCTGGATTATTTGAGGTGAACCCCAATTTTGTCCTGCATGGTCCCCAGACTTAAACCTCCTCTATTTCTTCCTATGGGGTCATTTGAGGTCTTTGCTTTACACTACTCCTGTGCAATGTTGAGGACTTAAGAAATAGAATCATCGCTGGGTGCAACTCGATAAGAACAGAGTTTAAAAGAGTTCGCTAATCAATGAGGAGAAGACAAGAATCTTGCTTCCGAGCTGGAGGAGGTCACTGTGAACAGCTTTTATAACTTATTAAGAGTTATTGGTGATACTCTGTTGTGCTCTTGTATCAAACCTTTGATTTTCAAACATAGGTTATTTAATGATAATTTTTGAAAAAATCCGTAGCGTCCTAGTATTTTCTTTGAGAATAACCATTTGCGTGCCACTGAATGAGTCCAAAATATTGTTTCGTATTGAAAATATGCGTCTTTGAAAATTTTCGGCACCCTCAAAATTTTATCTTAATATCTCAAGCAGTTTACGAAAAATTCAAATTTAAATGTATCTTTCGATTAATCTCTAACACCCTGTGTAATTGGTTTTTGCGGACCTATGTTCATATGAACCTTTTTCATCAAATTACTTCAGCAATCACCTCTTAAATTATGCAGTGTCTTATACCCTGTATAAACAAGGAGGAGTTAAACAGTACTGAACATGATTAAATAATTTTGGATGCTACCACTTGAAAGTAGGTTGTGCAGTGATACTCAATTTTTGCAAGCAAATATTAGAATATTTAGACATAAATATTGATTGGGTTGGAGAAATACGATTGAAAATAAGCAACTTAGTATATTATAAAATAAAAGCTCTATATTGAAATCAATCAAGATATTTTTTCATCTAAATCATTGCATTACAGCATAAGGTAATGGAAAAAAACAATAAGACAATCTCTAAGATGGCTTTATTAGATTAAGATTCAACGAAACCAGGTTCTCCATCAAAAGTACATCCAGATCGTTGAACTATTTCAGTTGCTGCCCAGATTCCACATTTTATACAGCACTCTATACTTTTACCCTGTATATACTGAGATAGAAAACCTCCAGCAAATGCATCACCAGCTCCATTTGTATCCACGATAGATTCTTTCGGTAAGGCAATAACTGGGAACTCTTGTATTTTGCCTTTATGTGCGAAGATAACAGGTTGAGTGCCTCGTGTTATAACCACCATTCGTTCCTTGGTCTCATTTTGTTTGGGAAGCTTACATAATCTTAAAGATATTTCTTTGATATCAGATGTGTTGAAATCCGTACCCTCAGCAAAGGCCAATGCTTCCTAAATAGAGAAAAAAAATAGAATTGAATGAATTATTGATCCCAAATTCTTTTTTAAGAAAATAGACATCTTTAAGGGGAATTAAATTAACAAATAAGTACCGCCGCAGGTAAAGTTATTATTCATTTAACTCCAAACACTTGAAAAAATCGATTAGAGAATTGAAAGACCTGTTCAACGAAGTGCTTTTTCTTATAAAGATTTTTGTGCTGAGGGTAGGAGGTTGACTTCACAAACTCCAAATCAAACCTCAAAAGCGGTTCCACTCGAATCAAAAATTGACTTGTTTCAGTAAAAATTTCTGTGCTCAATCTGCGGAATAATAACTAAAATGTCAACTTTACCTATTTTCATATGACTAACAAGTAACGATGAACAAGCAATAAAAAACAAAGATCTTGAAATCAACTGTTCAGAATATGACCTATTTTGTTAAATATATAATTTGCAACGAGATGGGATAAGCCTAACGTACGTCGGCAATTGAATTTCAGTTGCAGGATTCATTACAGCATTTTCATCTCTCACATCTGAAGAAAGTCTATGAATATTTTCCTCAATATATCCCCAAAAGAAAAAATCTAATGGAGTTTGATCTGATTAACGTGAAGGTTACGAGACTCGATATCCTATCCATCTCGCAGAAAAATTTTCATTCAGTCTTCCTTACATTTCAATGGTTATGTGCGGGACATCAATCTAGTTTGAACCAAGCGATTCCTCTCATATTCAGAGGTATTTCTTTCCACATATTAGTATTTTCTTGAATTAGAATTCGGAAATGAGGTTAACATTTATTAAATGGTGCGAAAAACAAGGGTCTGCCTTTTAAAAGTTTTGCGCCTCTTGCACTTTTACTGTTGACAGCTCACATCCGACAACTGTGCGGGTGAATTAGCCCTTCCCCTTGTTGCGCGTTAACTTTGCCGGTCACGTGGTCAAGAGCTCAGTTCTCAATGAATCTTTGATGCTTTAGGAACAGCCAAGCGAACAGGAAAATTTCATTTCAATATTTCTACTTTTGATGAGGTTGGAGTTCGTTTCTAATTTGAAAGGGAAACAATTGAGTGGGCAATCCAGGGAAATAATTGAGAATGTCATTCATTTCATGAAACGCGAAGGGATTCAGAATGAACCTGTAATTTTTTTGAAAAAGATTCAAGAACGTGTAGCCGTCGCAACAGGAGTAGATTTGCGTACTGTGCAAAAAATTTCGAGCGAAATGAAAAAGATTGAAGAGGGCGAAAATAACAGTTTTTCAACTGCCGATAAAAAGAGAAGAAAATCAGCGAAGAAAACAGATCTCGACGACTTCGATAGGGCTCTGCTCTGTAGGTTCGTCGTCAATTCTTACGTCGTCGATAAAATCGTACCCACATTAAAGCGAATCCATCAAAAGTTCGTCGATGTGAATGAATATGCAGGATTACAAGGGAGATTTCGAAAAGTTTTGAGAGGAATGGGGTTCCGTTCAATTAATACGAAAACGAATAGAAAGCTACTTACGGAAAAACCTGAAATACAGCAACTATGTTTGAATTATTAAAGAAGCATCAAACAATACCGTCAAGAAAAGAGACCAATAATTTACATGGACGAAACATATATTCATTCCTTCCATACACACAAGAAGGCTTGGAATGACGAGACAAACTACGACCTACGTCAGCCTGTTTCAAAAGGACCAAGACTGATAATTCTGAACACCGGTAGTGAATGTGGATTCGTACGAAACGCATATCTGGCCTTTAAGTCCAATTGTAAAACCAGGGATTATCACGATGATATGAATTTCGCAAACTACGAAAAATGGTTGAGAGAAAAACTTAACCAAATTTACCATCAAAAAGTGAGTTAGTAATCGATAACGCCCCATATCACAATGTACAACAGAAAAACACCCGAACATGGATTCCCGAAAAGAAGAAATGAAAGAGTGGCTGCAACGTCGAAATATTGCCTTCGCCGAGTTTTTCTCTCTTCGTTTTCTCCTGATCAGTGGGAATCAATAGGCGACAATACGCAGAAAATTGAACAATCTTTTATGAAGCAAAAACCTATGCTGCATGACGTTATCGACAATTTCATAATTACTTTGCAAGCAGACGATAGTGACAGCAACAGCGAGTCTTCTAGTTCTGATGAAGAACTATCTGACAGAAAATTTTTAATTTTTCGTTAATTAACTCATGTGTTTCATATTTGAATTGTTTGCAAAATTATCTAGATAAATAGAGTTTTTACCATTTTTAATGAATTTATATTATTGAACTGACAAGCAGGTAAATCCGAATGGTGTGTCCTCACGATAGCGCAATACGATTGTACCTCTTACAATTTCCATTTTCTTTGTTATGTCGTTAATCCTATATAAACCCATCGAGGTATCACAAAGATACTAAGCACTTAAGAAAAACATAGTTACTAATCCTATTGAATATCTACCTTCAATTACTATAGTTCATCTTAGTGTACAGATTCCATGTATTATAATTATAAGAAGAAAACAATAGTACTTATTATGAAGGCTCAGCTATAAAAACCCTTGCCTCGAAAATTTCCTGTAGTATATCTGGTGATGATCGAGTACCTTGAAATGCCATATGCCTAAGAGGGATAATTTTCTCAAAAAGCCCTTACGCCGACCCTGAGAGCTATTTGACATCACATTGCAGAACGTATTATTCATCTTACTTCATGGCTCGTGACGTTTGGTGCAAAGAAATGTTGAAAAAATTCGACAGCGGTGCTTCAAAAGACGTTTACAAAATCGTTACAGACGACGAATCTTGGATATATGCGTACGAGCCCCAAACTAAACAACAATGGGTCTTTCAAGACGAGCCAAACCCGTGCACAAAGAACTTCGAAGCAAATGGTCGCCTATTTTTTTCAGGAAAACCGAACATGTCGCTACCATAGTATTAGAGCAACGTAGAACGGTCAATTCTAAATGGTATACAACCATTTGTTTGCCGCAAGTGTTCGATGAGTTGAGGAAATCAAATCGAAGAACTAACATTATTCTGTGTCATGGCAATGCAAGCTTATACACATCAGCGCATACGATGGAGTATTTGAAAGCCCAAAACATTGAATTAATCAGCCATCCACCTTATATTCCCGATTTGGAACCTAATGACTTCTTTTTGTTTGCGCACATCATGAAAAAACTGCAAGGGCAACGATATATTTCGAAAATTGATTTAAGCGCATGCAAAAGTGTATCGATCTTTTTCCCTAAGTTACTGGTTCTTTTTGTCAGGCGCAAAATTTAAAAGGCAACCTACTTAAAATCCGAGCCATACGTTCACACTAAATTCATGTATTGTGATAAAAAATGCTGTTAAGGAAATTTGTTACTCCCCGACGATTGAGCGTATTCATAAAATTTTCATTATCTTTAGTGGATTGGAAAATCTATTTGTAGAATTCTAATCTTGCCAATTAATTTCCTCCATGACGTAGACTCTGTACAAGTTGCGGATATCAGATAAAGATTTTCCATTTCTAAAACCCTAACAAAAATGAATAACGGCTGGTTCCTTATTCATGAATTGGAAAACAATTTTGTGGAAAAATAATGAACAATTAAATCACAAATAGAATTTTTACCATATTTTTACTACCAATAAATAAATTAAATTAATAAATCAGTTCCGCAATTTCGAACTATTAGGCCCGTATTTAATAACTATTGAAACGGAGTTATCATCTGAATATATTGGAAATTTGGGATTTACATAGATCAGTCTGGTCGTTCATTATCCGTAAATTGTCATTAAATTATGATTTGAAAACCAAGTACAAAGTGAAATGAAATATATATGAATAGGTCATTGTTTGGATTTGAAAAAAACCAGATAAAAGGTATGCAGTTCACAAACTATTGAGTGGAAATTATTTTCCAATACATGGGATTTACACAGATCAGTCTGGTCGTTCATAATCTTATAGTTGTCACTCAAAACTGATTCGAAAATGTCTACTGATTCTAGGTAATTGATTTTTCTACGACTTTGGGGCAATGTGTAGAACTTTCATTCATCAATACAAGGATATGAGCGACCAATTTGGATACAGTGGTTACTAATGTTGAACCTTGTTTATTTTTAATGAATGAAGTTTGATGTTCTTTATATCTAATTTCGAAGGAACGACCAGTCTAACTTATGTAGAAATTATTGCAATTTGAACAAGATAATTTATAAACTACTGGTTTAGTTAAATTCTCTATAAGATTTTTAACAAAACATAAGGGCGATCACAATTCATTACGAGTTGTAAATGCGATTTTAGTTTTCAATTTGGAAAGGTTATTTGAGATATTTTCAGTTATCTGTCGGAAATATGTTAAAAGAATTTGTTGATACAATAATTATATATATTTGGCATAGTTATATATAATTTATTTCATTTTATTTATATATTTATTATTGCTCTTTACAAACACCATAAAGGTACTTACATGCAAAGGTATAAAAGGTTCCAAATAAATGAAAATCTAAACTACACAATATCAAACAATAAAACGGTCATTTCAATAAACAAACAAAAACAAACTAATAACCATAAAACAGCCGCAACACTCAATAATTTCCTAAGAAGACTTAACTTTATATTGTAAATATCGAAATCAGTTTTGCAAATTGTCTCATTACATACTCTCATATTGTTATTCAAAGAGGAAACGCTACCAAAACTTACTGTAAAGATACCTCTTTTGAAATTTCTTAAGTTGACTTTTGGAACAAGAAAATTTAAATAGTTTATGAGATTACAGTGTTTGTATTTAACATTATTGACTATACAATAAATAAATAGATAGAGATATTTAAGAAAGCGTTTCTGTACCCCCTCCACATAGTCAACATGATATTGTGCCAAGGGCATCCAAATGTGAGAGGCGTATTCAAGATGTAGCCTTACTATTGCGTTATACAATGTGACTGTAGTAGAAATGTTGAAGGTTTTTGAGTTTCTTATCAGAAAACCGAGTGATCTATATGCCTTTTTAACTATATACATAAGATGGACATTGAATTTGAAATTGCTCTGAAGGCACACTCCAAGGTCCCGTAATTCAGTCCTACGTTCAAGAATATTGCCTTCGAAATGATAATTTGCTTGGATGATGTTATTTTTATTTCTGCAGAAGATCATAGCTGAACATATTTTCAACTCATTTTATTTTCCTTAAACCATTGAACAACCTCATTAATGTCCGACTGTAGCTCCCGTGCATCTTCAAGTTTTGAGATAATTTTAAACAGCTTAAAATCATCAGCAAATAAGAGGCACTTGGAATTCTTCATGCTATACTACACACACCATAAAAATTGTTTCTTTGTCAACATATGTTTTTGGACATATGAGGGGAAAAGAATCTTATTTATGTAGTAACACTTGTTTCCATATGATCTCAAACACGTCTGAAACAAGAATTAGTTTATTTGACAATGAGTATTCATTCAATTTCTCGTCAGTTTTCAAGAGAAATGAATGCAAGTTTTCTGTGTTTCTTGTTGATTTTCGAATCTTTGAATTTATTGTAATGGCTGCTGAACGTCATGGAAGGTATTTGAGTGATCATGAAGTGGTAAGAATTGTAACATTTCTAGAGGAGGGGCGAAGCCAATGTTACGCGGTTAACTTGTTGAATGTTAAGCAAAGCAATATTTCAAGAGCAATTAATCGGTACCACGAAACGGGAATATGGAAGAAGGGCCGTACAGGGAAGAAATCCGATAACAACACCAGTTGATGATCGTTGGCTTCGTTTAACTGCACTAAGAGTTCGGCACTGTACGGCTAGAATGCTACAAAATGAACTTACACTTTCCAGAAACGTGCATATTTCATTGCAAACTGTTAGGAACAGGCTCAGAGAAGACGATATCAGACCAAGGGTGGCTTCTACCGGCCCGTGTCTCACCAGAGAGCATCGAGTTGTAAGACTTCAGTTTGCGAAGGAACATGCAAATTGGGTATTCCAGAATGGTCGAATGTTCTCTTTTCCAACGAGTCCAGGTTCTGTCTAGAATCAAATGATAGACGCATGCCTGTATACAAACGACCTGGGGAACGGTATCAGCAATGCAATACCCGGCAAACCGAAAACTTCGGATGGGGCTCAGTAATGGTGCGGGAAGGCATTTCTTCCCATGGTCGAACTGAGTTATTCCTAGTGAATAATTGAAGAATGACAGCAGCCAGATACATCGCAGATATCCTTGAACCCCATGTTGTACCTTTTGGCCCATTGATTGGCGAAAACTTTATTTATATGCATGATAATGCTCGGCCTCATGCAGCTAGAGTAGTTACAGAATTTCTGCAAAATGCCGGAATTGATATTTCAAGATGGCCAAGTCCCGATTTCAATCCCATAGAATATATTTGGGACAACATGGGTTGGCAAATTCATCAACGTAGGATGCTTTGTAGAACACTCCAACAACTAGAAAACCTGCTTCCTGAAATTTGGAACTCAGTGACCCAAGAGTACATCCAAAATTTGTTTGAGGGGCTTCAGAGACGTATACTGGCAGTAATTAGGGCACAGGGCGGAAACACTCGATTTTGCAAATGATTAGTAACCATTCGATGATAGATGATTGGTCTCTTCACGAATGTTTTAAGATGGTAGATTTTTTAAATTTTTCATTAAATCGAAAATTGTTGATATTTTCCATCATAAACTCATCTCTTTTGAATGAAATCTTGTTATTTTACACTTCTGAAAGTTACCAAGCGACTCTTGAATGATCAACCTAAAAGTTTATATAGTATTGTCGTAAAAGTAGGGGGATGCGACAATTTTTGTGGGGTGTGTATTTTGTCAATTAAGCCACAATCAAAACCGTTGGTGTGAGCTATAATTTTATGGTTTCAATTTTTCTTTTGAGATTTTCCAATGATAAAGATAGCGAAAATGCTCTGTGGATCATTGAATTGTAAGCCGAAATTTTATGTGAATATGGTTGACTAGAATCCTTAGGAATACATATATCAGTGCTAGCAGATTTTCTGAAGATGTTGAAGTTAATTTTGCTATTCGAGTGGGAAATTGACAGATCTAATAAAGATATTTGATGGTTTTCCTCGTTTTCGAATTTGAATTTTATTAGGATGAATACTATTAACGAATTTGAAAAAATGATCAAATTGTCTAGGTGTACCTTTTAGGTAAATAATGAATTTCAACAGGCAAATTAGAATTCGGTACTTTGTTTTTATACTAGACATAAATATATCAGCAAGAAGGTGGCTTAGTAGTGATTATATCCCAAGACCGCTTGTTTGGCCATATATATTTTATTAAATTGAAGATAATTAAGCTGTATACATAGTTGCAAAAGAATTATGAAGTCGCGATGTATTAAAGGGTTAACATGTGATTGTTCTAAAATATAAGACGTTAAGTAAATATTTTCTTATCTCGGAATGTATGAAAAATGTTTTCTACATCTGAGCTTAGGAAATACGAATTATTCGGTAAGTGAAGTTTCGATTGTATGTTTAGGAGTGAAATTTGTCATTTTTTGACTATCATATTCACAAATTAAAAGAAAATTTAATATGATATTCAAACGAATAACAAACGTAACTACTAAAAACACAATTAAAAATTCGATTGAATTATCCCAAAATTAGAGATCTTCACTCTACCGAAAAATTCCGTAGAACATGCTTTCAAACATTCCGAGAGATTGAAGTATTAACTTATTATAATTCTGTTGAAGATATGCATACAGCTTAATTATCTTCAATTTGATGAAAAGATATGCATATGAACAACCAAGCGGTTTGGGATAGACCGATGACATACTTATTTGCCTGAACGGTATACCTAGATAATGTTAATTCAAAAAAGAGGAAAAGTACCAAATATAATTTTTAGATCTGTCCCTTTGTCACCAAATAGCGAAATTAAGTTCCACATTTTTAGAAAACCTACTAGCACAAAGTTCATCTTTTCAATTCATAAAGTAAGCAACTCCGATCGGTTTTCCAACATACCTCTTGTACCTATTGTAATATTAAGTAGGAAATAAGACTAATATATAAGGAATTACTCTGTTCATTAGTTTGTATCTATCTGATGAAGCCACAGTGTGGTGAAACTGGTCATAGTTTTGTTAATATTGTGAAAATCTAAATACTTAAGTTTTATTTCATTGAAAATATGTATATCGATTTTCATCAATCAAAGAGACCTCCTCAATCAAATCATCTTAATAATATGGACAGATAAGCGAAAACCTCTCAAATAACCTAAAACTAAAACCGCATTCAGTCCTCAAAATAAATTGTCATCACTCTTATTTAATGCTAAAAATGCTATAGAGAATTCAAATAAATCAGAAGTTTATAAGTTATCTTGTTCAGACTGCAATAATTTCTACATTGGTCAGACTGGTCATTTCTTCAAAATTAAATATAAAGAATATCGAACTTCATTACTTATAAATAAACGAGATTTAAGATTAGCTAACCACTATATTCAAAATGGTCACTCTTTCTGCTACGTATTGCCCCGAAAGGGTAGAAAAATCAATTACCTAGAATCAGTGGAAATTTTCAAATCAATTTTTAGTGACAACTTTCCTTTCAATAGTTTGTGAACTCCATACCTAATATTTGGTTTTTTCAAATACAAACAACGACCTATTCATATATATTTCATGTCACTTTGTGCTTGGTTTTCATACTGTCCGAAGATGGACGAGAGTTCGAAACCGCCGTTACAGTGATCTATTCATTTAATTTATTTGTTAGTAGAAAAAACATAGTAGAAAAATTCAATTTGTGTTTTAATCATGCTTAACTACCAAATAACAACGGCTGAATAATAAAATTAAATGAAAATTTTGTATTTGGGGAAAACTTCTTTTGATTATTCTTAATAAATCAAAATAGAGAATAGGTCGAGTTTTGAAGAGTGATCTCAAACATTAACTTGTGAAATATTTGAATATTTAATTGAAAGATTTTAGTTTTTGACTGTTTGTTTGTATTCATTGTTATTCCTCTGTTGAATATCCATAAAATAGGTAAAGTTGAAATTTTAATAGTCATTTCGTAGATGGAGGACACTTTCCTTTAATTTTTTATCAAAACGATCACAATAACGACAAAAGTGCAAGAGAAATAAATTTCAAAACAGATTTGTCATTGAAGACATTCAGTGGTTTACCGCAAAAAAGTTTGGGAAAGAAACGCGAAGACCAAAGAAGAATACCAACCTGTTTATTTTATTTTCAGTATAATGTTCAAAACCGAATCGTATGGACTAAAAGAGTAAGTTATGTTTCAAACCGATGGCCCATATATCTGGAAAACAAAGCGTTTGCGGTCCGAAGTTCACAAGGAGAAATTTCAAAATAACGAGTTCTATCTAGTGTTAAAGTTCTACGACAACGAAGTGGATCACCCGGCAGATTCATTTCAACACATATCCCTCGATAATTTTCAACTTTTTTTACTTAACTTTTCGGTTTTTTTTGATAAGGTGATATACAGCCTGTTAAGTAATAGCGTATACGGCTTTAATTTTTTTTTTCAGTTCGTAAAGAGTAACCCTGATATTTTGTCAACAAGTGGACATAACCTCTACCTTCGACACACTTATGAGAGAGTTCCATCGAAAGTCAAAACTTTTTGAAAAAAATTCGTGCGAAAAATGAGTACAACAACAACGAGGCAGATTTCCCCTGCAT
The DNA here is from genome assembly GCA_013387265.2 of Cryptolaemus montrouzieri. Lineage (NCBI taxonomy): Eukaryota > Metazoa > Arthropoda > Insecta > Coleoptera > Coccinellidae > Cryptolaemus > Cryptolaemus montrouzieri. Next base: position 34,253,083 of record JABFTP020000062.1, read on the forward strand.
CCATTCAAAAGAACCGAAAATGTTCTATGCAGCGACGGCAAAGTCGAAGGCGTTTATTCAAAAGTGGGTGCAACGCTTCAAGGAATCGAAAAACGTCGATGACCTTCCCGATCGTGGCTCAACAGGTAATGTGACGAAGAAGGATGAAAAAGCGATGGCGAGTTTGTTTTCGCGGAATCCCGGCTTTAGCTTGCGTAAAGGGCGAGCGAAATTGAACTATTCGTAACTATTTGCGTGCAAACGGTTTGAAATGGAGAGGCGCAATAAAGAAACCGCTGTTGTCTGAAAAACACTTTCCTAAACGCCTACCTTGGGCAACAGAAAACATTGATCGTTATTGGAATGATGTAATTTCCTCCGGCGAATCTTCTGTTTGAGGTTACGTTATCGTACTACGAGCTTCATCTTTCTCCTAGAGTAATCTTGTCCAGCGGCACCGTCAAACATCCCATAAAAATTCATTCATGGGAATGCTTCTCGAAAAAGGATTACGAGACTTTGTACCTCTTTACCGAGAACCTGAATGATGCTGCGATGGTCTAAAAAAAGTCTATTTTTGATGAAAAACGAGGACTGGAACCTGCAGGAGGACAATGACCCCAAGCACCGCTGCAGCCTCTGCATCAACTGGAAAAGCGAAAAACGCATTGTCATCTTGGACTAACCTGCACAATCACCTGATATCAATCCCATTGAGAATGTCTGGGCCTGCATAAAGGACAAGCTTCGTGGAAGGCCCACCTTCACTCTCAAACAGTTTCCCGAGGAATTCGAAACATTTGGAGAGCATTTTCCGTCGAATATGCCGAAAATTTGGTGGAAAGTGTGCCAAGAAGAAACCAAGCGATTATTATCGGTGGCGTTGATTGGATACCTTATTGATGAGATTGCGGCATGCTTCGTAATATGTAAAATAAATTTATGTAACGAGGGGTCTTCTTGAACAAATTTTTGGATAAATTATGCCATATACGCCCTTACCTAACAGACCGTAGAAATGGTTGATAGATAATCTCTAATGAGATGATAATTTGTCAAATTTTGTTTCTCGAACACACTCATCGTATTTTCGTCACTTCGCGAAGAAAACAAAAATATTTCTCGCGTTCGAGAGAAGGATCTGAGTGTGAGAACTGGGTCGCATAACAGTTACTGTGTTTGATGAAGGGTTTGCCTAAGCTCAAAAAGCTCAAAAACATAATTAAATCTAGAAATCAAATCAATCATTTTAAGGCAGCACTTATTAACCATTTGTATATCGCCACACACACCTTAACTATAAAATTATTATAATAGTCCAGGTAATAATTATATATATATATATATATATATATATATATATATATATATATATATATATATATATATATATATATATATATCGTATATATGAAACCCCTATATATATATATATATATATATATATATATATATATATATATATATATATCGCCACCCGGTAATTAATACCATTGCCAGGCAATGATTATAATCAAAACATATCCTGGAATAATTATATATTAGGATAACGTTAAATCTTATGAGAATATATCAATCTACCAGAATATATACATACTATAGCATCATCAGATAATGATATCAATGTACCAACGAGTAGTGTCAGAGGCTTTCTCCCCGGAAAAATCCAGTGTACGGACCTTAGTCAAGTAACGCTGAATTTTACTCATTAATAGACATATATATATTCAGTATTCTATTCGATCGTTCACCACTTCACACAAAGGAAACTATTAATGAGTAACATTCAGTGTTACTTGACTAAGGTCCGTACACTGGATTTTTCCGATCGAATAGAATACTGAATATATATATATATATATATATATATATATATATATATATATATATATATATATATATATATATATATATATATATATATATATATATATATATATATATATATATATATATATATATATATTCAGACTTTCAAGGCTTCCCAAGCAGACCCTATGTTATTGTGGTATGTAAGATCACATGCATCGTGATGCAAAATGTACTCGCAACACCGAAAACTGACCTAACCGAAAAACCGCACATGATAAATAAAAATTGTCTGTTTGAAGTCTAAAATTACAACTGTTCAGGCTAGGTTACAAGCTGCGCTATACTTTTCGAATAAGCCATGCATGCATCCCGTAACACTTGAGCTATCTATTCAAGAAATTCGTACATGGTGAATGCCTCAATTTAGTTATGAACACAAAAGCCGAAGGCAGCGTTTCATCGTCAATTATATTTTTAGAACATAGCACAGGAAAACATACATACAGGAAACATCTTATCACATTGACCCAATATTTAATTTTTCTGAATAATACAAAGCGGTAAAGAAGTTAAAATGGATAAATTTGTAGGAAAAACAAAATGTGCCTTCTACTTCTGACGAATGAGTTAGGAAAAAATTAGGTTGTACAAATTACATAATCAGAATATTAATTGATTGCATTCGATGATAAGCCACAATGTCTTGTTTATTTTCAAGACCTATCTGTAAATCAAACAAATCTTCGAGCGTAAGTAACTTATTTTGAGAAATCAAAAAATCGAACCATAATGATAATGAGAATATAGCACTCCATGCATGTTACTTAGCAGTACTGCGAGTCGCGAAGGGAATTCATACTATCGCTGAAAGAATCGTTTTACTGTCTGTCATTGATATGGCCAATATTATGTCCCGAAGAGGCTAAAAAAATGAAAAACTACTACGGTGACAAAAAAGTATCCGGAAATTTTCGTTTAAATTGCCCGCGTTGAGCATTTTTAAGTATTCTAAGTTTCTGTATGTTAGTAGGACTGTCCTTAATTACTATGCCAAACATGTGCGCGATCTTTCAACTAGTTTGTTTACAACAGCTGTTGAAATCAGTCGACCACAGTGGTACTCTGGAAATTTTACAATGTAAAAAAATATTGAACGGAGAGTTTGTCCCAATTTTTTTTTTATCGAAATTCCTTGTGCTGAATCGTGGCGAATTCTGGAAAAAGCTTATGGATATCAAAAACCCAAGTACGAGTGGTACAAAGCCTTACAGACGGTCGGGAAACCGTCGAAGATTTGCCTCGTTCCGGACGACCTTCACCTCTTCAACCGACCATAACTTCCAAAAAATCAGGGAAATGGTGCTCGAAAATCTTTATGCCTGTGTTAGAGAGATAGCTTGTGATCTCAACATCTATCGTGAAATCGCTAGTTTGAATTTGGTGAACCAATTGGGCATGTGGCGCGTCGCCGCTTGGATCGTTCCGATAGAGCTGAGTTTTCTTCGAAAAGAGTACCAGATGCAGGTAGCTGCAGACATGCTGGGTCGTGCGAATTATGATCCCACATTCAGTGAGTCTATGAATACGACACACTAACGAGCCAACAATCATCGGAATGTCTGGGAAAAAATATGGCAAAACCAAAAAATACCTCGCCAAAGTCGTTAAAAAATCAAGACGATCCTGATTGTTTTCTCCGATATTCGTAATGTGGTTCATCATGAATTCGTTCCGAAAGGTCAAACGGTCAATACGAACTTCTATTTAACCGTTTTGAGACTTTTGCGTGAAAATATTCTCCGTAAACGGCCGGATTTGTGGCAAAACAATTCGTGGATTTTGCATGACGATAACGCACTATCTTATCGAGCCAAGGTTATAAACGACTTCAAGACCAAACACTCGATAAATACCATCGAGCAGTGTGACTTCTTTGTCTGCTCCATACTGAAATTGCCGCTCTGGGGAACCAGATTTGATTCCATAGACGTCACAAAAGAAAACTCGCAGAAGGAGCTGAAGACTATCCCTGAAAGCGCCTATGAAAAATGTTTCGATGATTGGAAAAAACTTTGGCACGTGTGTATGGCTTCAAATTGTGCATATTTTGAAGGAGATTCGATAAATATTGACGTAGATTGAGATTTTTGCATTTTATTTCGAATTTCCGGATACTTTTTTTGTCACAGTGTATATCCTTTTCGAACGATACAGTATCTAGCCATAATGAAATTACCATCAATATTCACAATCAAACGCACTGCGCCAAGAAATTAACGCACAAAATCGAAAATTCAAATTTATTCAGAGGAAGTTAAGATATGTTGCAGAATTTTTCCAGTAATCTACCAGCACTAAGGAATGCTTAATAATAATGGAAACAAAAATGGTACTCATAGAAATTGGAATTAAACCAATAATGAGAAATGTAAAACTTTTGGAAAAAATAAATTTTCTTAAAACCCCGTAAATACCGGTTATTTCTACCCCTGGCGAGAATGGCTACATGACATCTACGATTCATACTCAAAATCAATGACCTTATAGCATTCTCTGATCTATTTAATTCAGTTTTTTCCAAACCTTTCACGGTAGTGGCTGATTTTTCTGGCTTCTTAATCTTCTATTGAGAATGTCCCACACATAATTGAGGTCTGGACTCCATGCAGGCCAGTTCATTGGTGATTTCATGACCTTGAACGATATGAGCTTGGTGAGATCATGTATAAACAACAATTTTTCACCCATATTTGCCGCATATGGTACATGTTCTTCTGAAATGTATGTAACGCACCTCTTAGCATTCAGGCTTCCATTTTTAACGATGAATAGATAAGATGCGGATCAATCAATTAATCAATCTATTTATTTGTTCCATATAAACAAATTGTTGTAGAACACGTCATCATAAACATAAAATAAATAGAAACAAACAGTGTAAACAGAATAAAGACCCAACAATAAGAGACGAAATCAGCTGAGACAAATATTGTCCTCAAAATACTCCTGGAGAGTGTAGTATGGTGTCCTCCTAAGGTAAGTATTTAATCTTCTTCTCAATTTATTTTGTGGCCACCCTCATGCCTCCTGTGGAATGTGATTATAAATTTTCACCAAAGCATAAAAAGAGTTGTTCTGAAGGTAAGTATGACTACATCTGGGTAGCCTCATATCGTTCTTAGCTTTCGTGTTATGCTCATGTTCACGCTCAGTCTCCACAAATAGGTCTCTGTTATTAACTATGAACATAATTGCTTCAGGAACATATAGACTCACAACAGTTAGCACTGATCTTTCCACAAAGTGAGCCCTGCATTATTGTGTTTTGCTCAGCTTAAGAATCCCACGAATACATCTCTTCTGCAACAAAAAGGACCTCAAGATATCCGATGAATTCCCCCATATAACTATCTCGAATCACAGCCTACTATCGATATATGCATTGTATGCGGTAAATGCTGTGGAGACATTCACAAGTTCGGAGAGTGTTCTTAGTGCATACACATATCTGGCCATATCATTTGCAAGTTGGTCTACATGATCACCCCAATCTAGTCAATAGTCAACCGAAACACCCAGGAATTTAAGGCTATTAGATGAAACCATAGCAGTTTTATATCCATGAGATATGGGTATGTGTTCTTTTCCATATGCAAACCTGACAAGTTTGGTCTTTTGACTGTTCACTTTCAACTCATTTCGAGAAAACCAAGCATCAAGATCGACAATAATAATAATAACTTATCCAATGATGTACAATATATGGAATAAACGGGTGAATCGACATTGTACCACCATAACCTCTTGTCGCGTTCAAGATTTAGGAAGAGGGTCTTGTTCGGAAAGTGAGTCACAGTCTCCCTCGATTAGCGACGGAAGCAGCGTGATATCGAGTAGGGATACTGCAACACAAAACCAAGTGGGAAATAACATTAACACCTCCCAACCGACTCTTGATGTTTCAACGGCGGCGCAAGCCATTATGCCTACGACCACGAGAGCCGGACTCCCTAGGAAACGCATGAAGTGGACTCCAGAAATAAATACCTTCATTATGCGTTCCTATTACAAGATTACAAACTTGGAATCGGAAATGACAGCATACAGATACGCGTTACATCTTGCGTTCATAGAAAAATATCCTGAATTACAGCACATATCCGAGCAGAGAATTTTGGATCAACGAAGAACAATCGTTAAAAACAGGCTACTTTCTTCAGAAACGCTGCAAAGCTTACGAGAAGAGGTCATAATGGAACTCAGAAGCGAAAATGATACCCATAACAGTATACCTGCTGGAGTCAATGAAAGTGTTACAGATAACATCGAAGCCACGGAAACGAATATAAACATGGAACGCCCTCCTGAGCCGAATCAGCAGAACGAATATATGTATTTAGCAAGATCAGAACTCAACAGAGCAATAACTGAATTCAGTGGTAGTAACCCAACTAAAAGACCTAAACTGCCCAAACTCAAGACGAACAAGAACACCAATATCATTCTAGCAAGCGTAAACTCAGTGTTTGAAAAATATACCGACCAGAACACCTTGGAGAAGATTCACACTTTGATTTACTGTGAAGCAGTAGCGGTTCTTCGACTTCACAAACAACAAATATCCACAACTCTGATTCAAGCTGAGCCAAAAAGCGTCAGAAAACCACCATGGCAAAAACGACTGGAGAAGGATATTGATAATATTAGAGCAGAAATCGGTCGCCTCACAGAATTCATGAGAAACAGAAAACCCTCAAGGCGCTTGAAATGCCTCGATATCAGACAAATGGACTTCGATGGAATAACTGAGGAAGAAATCACAACAGTAGTTCGAGCGACCAACAATTGGAAGGCCACAGGTATAGATAATATCCACAACTACTGGTACAAGAAGTTTGATAAGCTCCATGGAGCCCTAGCGAAACAGCTCACGTATGTTCTTCAACATCCCAAGAAAACACCCACTTTCCTAACACAAGGCTTAACATATATGCTACCTAAGAGCGATAGAACACAGGATTCGTCTCAATATAGGCCAATCACTTGCCTGCCAACACTCTACAAAATACTCACCTCATGCATATCCAATCGAATATACCAACACCTTGACGACAACAATATATTAGCAGAGGAGCAGAAAGGATGCAGAAAGAAACACCACGGGTGCAAGGAACAACTCATCATCGATTCTGTGATAATGAAACAGGCACACGTAGGGCATCGGAATGTTCATTCAGCTTTTCTCGATTATCTGAAGGCATTCGATAGTACCGCCCATTCTTGGCTTGTTGAAGTATTGCAGATATACAACATTCACCCAGCCCTGGTAGAGTTCTTGAAGACAACAATGACACACTGGCGCACGTCTCTGCAGGTCAACATGAACAATAAATCAATTAAAATCGACGAGATACCCATACGTCGTGGAATTTTTCAAGGAGACTCTTTGAGTCCACTATGGTTCTGTTTAGCAATGAACCCATTGTCCTCAATGCTCAATATAACTGGATACGGATTTAGGATAAAAGCAGAAAGGAATTACCATACAATCTCCCACCTGCTGTATATGGATGACATCAAATTATATGCTTCGAACAAGAAGCAATTGGATGATTTGCTGAAAACTGTCAGTGAGTTCTCGGCAGATGTTCATATGAAATTCGGGATTGAAAAATGTAAGACCCTGAACATTCAAAGAGGGAATGTCATAGATGGTGAAACACAACTTCCAAACGGTGATATTATACAGTGCATGAGAGATGGCGAAACATACAAATATCTGGGATACCAACAAGCCAGATTGCTAGACCAAAAACAATCAAGGGAGAAGATTTGTTCAGAATACAGTCAGCGTCTGAAGTCTGTGCTGAAATCGATGTTGAACTCGGGGAATCTAGTCAAGGCAATTAACGCCTACGCCAATCCAGTGTTGCTTTACTCATTTGGAATAATCAGATGGACTAAGACAGAACTGGATGATATTCAAAGGCAGACCCGAACGATGCTGACAAAGTACAACAATCATCATCCAAAATCGTCTGTGATACGAACAACTTTGAAGCGGAAAGAAGGAGGACGCCGATTTATAGATGTTGTCAATTTACACACCGAACAGATAAAAAATCTCAGAGAATTCTTCTCTGCAAAAGCTCTCACTTCTGACCTACATAGAGTGGTATCGTTGGCTGATAGAGGATATACACCACTAAATCTTGCTACCAGAGATGACCTGCTGAATCTACCGTTCCTATCAGATACTGAAAAACAAGAGCAATGGTCAAGAAAGGAATTGCACGGACGACATCACCATGAGATTAATCAACCACACATCGACAAAGAAGCCTCCAACAAATGGTAAATGAAAGGAGAATTATTCGCAGAAACAGAGGGATTCCTTATGGCCATCCAAGACCAAGTGATCGCTACAAACAATTACAAAAAATTTATAATGAAGGATGGAACATTACAAACAGATAAGTGCAGAAAATGCCATATAAGATCGGAGACTATACAGCATATTACATCTGGATGCGAACAACTGGCCAATACGGAGTATTGTCACAGGCATAATCAAGTGTGCAACATTATCCACCAGAAACTTGCACACAAGTACGGACTTCTGAACACCTTCCAGCCATATTACAAGTATCAGCCGGCGCCCGTATTGGAAAATGGCTCTATCAGATTATACTACGATAGGCCTATTATCACTGACAGAATGGTGATGAATAATAGGCCGGACATAGTGGTGTATGATAAGAGAGCCAGAACAGCAATGCTGGTGGATGTCGCCATACCGAATAATAACATCGTGCTGAACAAATTCCAGGAGAAAAAGGCCAAACACACAGACCTTACTATTGAGATCAAGCAGATGTGGCACCTTGATAAAATAGATATTGTTCCTGTCATCGTATCCTCGACTGGGTTAATACCCAAAACTTTGCATGATAGCCTTAAGAAATTAGAATTGTATAAGGATACCTATATAGAAATGCAAAAAGCTGTAATTCTTAATACATGTAGGATAGTTAGGAAATTTATGTCAAGTATATTGTAATCGAGCCTATTCCCTTTGATTGCTAAATCTGGGAAAGGTAAATTATATCCAGCTAACAGCTGAGATAGTGCATAAGTCCACGATAATAAATAATTACAAACTTTATTTCCTCAAGAACGCCGAAATGACATTATGGAAAAGGTCAAAAATTAATAAAATCATTTTCCCCGGCAAATATACAACAAAATCGCATACAAAAAACATCGAAAGAAATATCATTTACAATAAAAATTCCTGCACACTATAATAACTCTTACTCGCCAAATATTCAGACAGCCTTCTTCTAGAAGTAACACACGATTTGGACTTCTTTATGTCATCGTTCAATCTGTTGTAAAGCTTTACACCCAGGTACATAGAGGACCGTCTGCTCATTCGAAGTTTAAAGTTGGGAGGGACGAGGTTGTGCTGACTTCTAGTTTTGTAATGATGGTAGTCACCATTGCGCATTATTTCATTTTGGTTTTTAAATACCACTGTCGTCATTTCAAGTATACATATGGATGGTAATGTAAGTAAGCCCAAAGAGCGAAAAGCCTCTCGACAGGAGGTAAGTTGCGAAATACCCAGCAACAACGAATTATCCTTTTTTGACGAAGGAAAACCTCGTCAGCTCCAACCGATGCCCCCAAAACAAAATCCCATATCTCAATCTGGAGGCCACCTGAGCATGTTAACAGCCCTCAACTGTGTGACAGTCAAAACTCTTCTCATCGTCCAGATGAGATCCAAAGGCCTGCCTCTAATTCCAACCGCATACATCTTCTCAACCAACTTGTCAGGGTCGACGGAGTCAAAGGCTCTTCTGAGATCGATATACATCAGTGCTGTTATTTTACCACTGTATAAGTAGCAGAGAATCTTTGTTATAGCCTGATATAAAGCTCTTGTCGTAGTCCTACCCTTTCTAAAGCAATTTTGGTATTCTGAGAGTACCCTGTAAGTCTCATAAAAATCGACAATTCTGTTGTAAATAGCTCTTTCAAATATCTTGCCAATGTTACTAAGTATAGATATAGGTCTGCAATTCCCCATAAGCTGTTTGCTCCCATTCTTGTACACTGCTCTCACCTTGGCTATCTTAAGTTTATCAGGATATACACCACTGTCAAAAGTGAGACATCAGATATGCCAGAACAGGCGAGATCTCATCTGCAACCATCTTAATAAGTTTGACAGGAATTCCATCCAGTCCCACAGACTTTGTGTTCTTCGAAGAGCTGATTAGATTGATGACCTCTTCACAATCCGTTGACAAGAGCACAAGGCTACTACATGGGTAAGAACCAGTTTGTCCCAACCAGAGCCTTGCTCCCCCGAATCACCAATATTGCTGGACGACTCGGAGCCCTGATTCACAAAAAATGTATTAATATTCATAGAAATTACTCCCCACACCTTATTGAACCAAAACCATAGGTAGGTAAAAAGTTGCATAAAATCTCGACTCAACTATAAACAAAACTCTCTCGCAGTCAGCTTCTAACCAATTGACATGTTCCCTTGTAAAATTCAATCGGACTCTTCGATGTGCTACCGTTAGAGGGTCCCGAGCTGAGACACGAAGCCTTAAACCAAATTCCTTGGGAGGTTGTCATGTAATTTCAGTGTTTATTCACACTCCATTATTCTGTCATAGCTGCATTTGAAGGTGCTTAGCAGTAACGACCTCAAACTTCTTATTAGATTTCACAGACTTGATTGTTTCCCACTCATCACAAAGAATTGGGTGTCAAAAACAAGTTAGTGTTTTACTGTACTGAAGAGAGACGATTATCGCCAGGAAAGATTTTCACAAGGCTTTTGAACTTCCAGATGAATCGAAAACCTTTTTTACAGATAAAAATGGTACATTCTTAAGATTTTTACAAGACAAAGAATACTTATTATTGGTGAATTATTCTACTGCCATTTCACATTCAAATGCCTTGAATATGAGTTTATAAAATCATTACAAAAGCATTCTATTCATGATACAGGGTGCTTCAACGAAAACTAAACAGAGGCTATATCTACCAAGATATTCATTTCTGATGAAAACGCAAAAACACGTCAATTTTTGTTTCAAAGGGGACATCTTTTGGGGTACAAAACTTGCCTGAAATATCAACCCCCTGAGCGGGGGTTGCAATCCTTGAACATTTTGAATAGGGAAGATGGGTCGAGTGATGACTCAAAAGGAAGGTGGTATCTTTGTCTACATCGCCTTGAACCAATTTCCATTTTTAATTGAAAACTGTAAAAGATACAGGGTGAGCAACTGAAAGATAGGGAAGACTATTTCCCTGAGACTATTCAAGTTTCAATGAAGTAAAATGGAACAGATCCATGCTGATCAATAGCAGTCATCATCAAGTACCATCTTCATCTCGAATTTCAACCCCTAGAGCAGCGGTGACCACCCTTGAAAATTTGGAAGAGGGTAGATGGGTCGAGTGATACCTCGAAAGAAAAGTATTATCTTTGTCTGTATCCCGGTGTACGAATTTTCATTTTTGATTGAAAACTGTAGAAGATACAGAGTGAGCCACTGAAAAATAGAGAAGACTATCTATCGCCCTGAGATATTCAAGTACCCTGCTCTAGAGGTTGAAATTTGAGATGTGAATGGTGAACGGAAGATGACAGCCCTTGATCTGGAATGAATCTGTTCCATTTTTAGCACTAATACTTGAATAGCTTAGGGCGATAGATAGTCTCCTCTATTTTTCAGTAGCTCACTCTGCATCTTCTACAGTTTTCAATCAAAAATGAAAATTCGTTCACGGAATTGCAGAAAAAGATAATACCTTTCTTTCGAGTTATCACTCGACCCATCTACCCTCTTCCAAATTTTCAAACCCCTGCTCTAAGGGTTGAAATCCGAGATGAGGATGGTGCTTGATGATGACTACCATTGATCAGCATGGATCTGTTCCATTTTACTTCACTGAAACTTGAATAGTCTCAAGGAAATAGTCTTCCCTATCTTTCAGTTGCTCAACCTGTATCTTTTACAGTTTTCAATTAAAAATGGAAATTCGTTCAAGGCGATGTAGACAAAGATACCACCTTTCTTTTGAGTTATCACTCGACCCATCTTCCCTATTAAAAATGATCAAGGATTGCAACCCCCGCTTAGGGGGTTGATATTTCAGGCAAGTTTTGTACCCCAAAAGATGTCCCCCTTGAAACAAAAATTGACCTATTTTTGCGTTTTGATCAGAAATGAATATCTTGGTAGATATAGCCTCTGTTTAGTTTTTGTTGAAGCACCCTGTATATAATTTAAATACTTATAGCAACAAGATTGTTTTCTGGATTTATATGTGAAATGTTAGCACTTACTGCAAATTCTGATTTTATCAACAAAAATGCGAATTTATAAAATTCTGTTCATGAATACAGCAATGATTTGTGGAAAAGGTGGGTTACCAATTTGTTTGCAGAAAACATTGTTTCAGCTGCCAAATTACCAATTAAGACACAATCTCATTGAAATAGTGCCTGATAAAACATTAATATTAGAAATTTTGGCTTGCATGTAGGTTAGCTTTGAACAGTTTCTTGTCTATGGTTGCTTTGAAATCTTAACATAGAAATCAGTGGTTATCACTGAAAAACAATTCACTTAGTGAAGTTAACCGAGGAATAGCAATGTTTCTAATTGAGAAACAACTCCCAACAGTCGCATTAAATAATTAATGTTTATAATTCATCATTTTGAACAGATTACAACTCCTCTTAATAACAATCGCGACCCGCAAGGCCTAGGAATCACAACTCTCAGGTTGAGTTAGAATGTTTCAGGATTTTGAATCTCTGTTTCATATGTAATTAATGCTATGCTGTTCAGTTTGAATTAATGCTACAGAAGATCAACTGGAAAAGAGCATTTCTCTTTAATTCATTTTCATGAAGACACATATTTGTAAAAATAAGAAACAATTTTTTGAAAATCACTCAAATTTTGTTTGTATTTGATATGATAAACAATGAATCAAGAGATTGAAAAATAATATCTGGACATGTTCCGCTATTTTACTAATTATCCTTTCAAGATATATTAATATAACATGAAACCAATATTAGGCAACCTTAACTGGGTATTTTACCATTACATAACATCGTAACAATGGAAGATAACCTACAGACCTAAAGTGACGTAATACATAAGACAACAAATAAATCTTTTGATCCTGAAAAATGAATACATTTAGATAATAAGCTAAAAATAATCAACAAATATCTACCTAATATACACACTGGTTTGATTTTTGAGATTATATTGCCTTCTGATATATTTAATTTCGTGCAGACTTATGATCTTTTACATATTCTACCAATCTACTATAAAATGACAAATAATTAAATGTATAATACTCAGACCTTGTTCACTAAAGAATAAAGAAAACAAAAATTATACTTACAGTATCATTACCAAACAGAATATCTACATATGGAATCACTTGCATAAATTGTTCTTTGAAGAATTTGCATATAAATTCTGCACTCAAATTCATGATGAAGGGCCTATCATGGTCAACAGCATATTTTGCAACTTCCAAAATAGATGGTAGACTAACAGTTAGAAAAAAACCCTAAGAATATAAACCTTAGAATAAATAACAGGTATAAAGTATCTCTACTTACAGAAACATAGTAAAATGCAGCCTCCTCTATCAGTTTTTTATTTTCTGGCTTCTGTATATGATCAATTGTGAAACAATTCGCAGCTGCTAAATTTGCACACAAAGTCCTATGATAGTTAGTCACCAATACTGCACAAGTACCAGTAGGTTCAGCTGTGGTATACTGGTAATGCACCTTAACACCCGCTTTCTCAGCTTGTTCTTTGAGAATTTTTGAATATTCATCATCTCCTACACAGCCAAAGAATGCAACAATATTAGGTTTACTTAGCAACCATTGTGCGACTCGTAGAGCATTCTGCACGCTGCCTCCAGCAATATATTCAACATCATATTTATCAATCAAAGTTGTATAAAGTGTTGTATGTTTATCGGTTGCTAATATGGCTTCATCTTCTTTTAAATCATATTTTTTTAACAAACTTTCCTCTACTACAGTGGATATATCCAAAAGGGGGTTACCCATACCAAGAAGCATTGTTTCCCTAAAAGATATTTAAATTATTTTATATTAATTTATTATTTATATTCCATCCTACTAATACAAAAAATATTACCTGAGACTATCGCAAGCCATATTTAATATTTTGAGCTGATTGATACAGAAAGCTTTGGAAAATTCCGGAACGAGTACTTTGGCACAGCGTATAATTCAAGTTCAAGATCTGGTCTCTCCACGCAACACGACTGCAGTATTCGTTTGTCACGTCATGCTCAATGCTTATACAATTTTAATTTATTGAAGATAATAATTTATAAATAATTGGCACATATAAAAATCCATTAACATATTACCGGAGATCTATTAATAAACACATCATGCAGCCATCTGCCATCTTAACGACATTAGACAAAGGTAAGGAAGAAAACTATATTTTTCTCTGTGTCAATAATAAAGTACCCTTTGTATTCTACGTAATACTTGGTTCTATTAACAGATGTAATAAGAAAAATGCTACATGTATTTCCAATTGCGGATTAGATAGGCTTAGTAGATATAGCAACTAAGGTATCCAAAACCTTCATTCTAATAAATTTATATGAGTACATAGATGTACAAACTTTGCAGTAAAGTCGTATTCAGCTAAACGATTTCCAATTTTATGAAATCTAACTCTACAAACTTTTATAGCAAATAAAATAAATTTTTTTTTCCGCTATAAGATAGATAAAAAACACTGGTGTAGATGTAGGTAAAATGCGTAATGTTCCAAATCTATGACTGAGTATATAAGATGACACTGCTCCCTGTCCTGTAGAGTTGGTTTAAGTTATGCAGAATCGCAAATTAGGTTGGTTAGGATTGAGAGATTTAGATGAAGTTCATAGATGGCTCTTGACAGTACAGAATGCTATAAACTTTTATTTTTAAATACTACTATAAGATGGCTGCAAAAGTTATTAAAGATAGCTTACAATGATAATCCATGGGCGTACATTTTCTTATTTAGTGGCATAGACTAAGTATAGAAGAAGACAAAGCACCCCATAGAAGTTTATATACCAGCCAGAATCGCGATCCTGGCTGGTTAGGATAGGTCAGGATTGCAAGATTGAGATGAGGTTCATAGACGGTCCATAGATGGCTCTTAATAAAACAGAATACTATAATTTTTTATTTTCAGTTACTACTATCAGATGGCTGCTAAATATTTCAAAGTTATCGTAGAGTGATAATTCATGGGCGCACTTTTTTTATACAGTGGATAGAGCAGATTACGATAAGTAAATACTTAGATTCTTATTACAGAAATAGAGATTTAACTTCTTTAAGAAAATTATAACAATACTTTTTTAGAAGTCATCTCTAAAAAATTCAAAATAGTTTCATTACTACGTGAAAATATCACTGTTTAAGATGGAAAAGTTTATTCAACGTTATAACTAATTTGAGCTTTCGCTTATCATCAGACAACTAGCGAGTTCATTCATCATTGCCAAATTTTTCTGGAGTTTCTGGACCAAAATTCATATGAACTCTGTATCCTCAATTCACTGAAAGTATTAGCTACTGATGCTTGTGTACATATTTAAAGAACACTTTCAAATCTTTATTTTTTTAAAATTTATGTTCTATAATGCGTTCATTATTAAAAATACATTCTAAAGTGATTCTAACTTCGTAGACAAACTCCAGAACATCATAGAATATATGATTTCTGTGAAAAACTATCATTTGAATGTATTTTCTTATAGCTACAGAGCCTGCATCCAAAAGCAACCAGTGTTTTTGGAAAATTGAGATTTTCGGTCCTTTTTCATAGCAATATAAAGATGAGATATTTTTTACTTGAGAGAAGAATATGATGGCGATGATGGGAGGATTTCGTTGATAAGTACCACCAACAATCCAAATCGGTATTTTTATAGCATTTGAAACAATAACTACAAGACAATTTTGATATAGGGAAAGTAACATGCAATGAATAGCTTTACATCGAAATATTTATTAAATACCTACGAGAGTATTGTGATCTTCTAAGTTCTCATAAGATATAATTTCAGTTTCTGAAATGGAAACTACTTCAAATACATAAAATTATTCCTTAAAACATACTGCTTCGAAACGGTTAACCCCAAAAAACTGTGACCATGATTCCCTGTATTGAAGCAAATCTTGGTAAGCCCAATATTTCGCCTACTTGAACAACAGAGAGTTATCTGTATTTGCTTTCTTTCTACAATCTATAATGCCACCACGCCAACCCAGTGCAATGAGGAGGATGTTTACTTCCTCTAGATACAAAAAACCGGCGGCGACGGTTGTCCGTAACTCTGCTGCTGGTGCCTCCTTTCGGGCACCGCCAGAGGAGTCAGACTAAACACACGGTGTTGTCAGATTGATTATAGATAGAAAATATATATTATAGATGATGAAAATTATTGAAAAAAAATGCAATCTTCAACGTAGATATAAGTTTCCTTTCAAATTTCATATTATATGGAATACGAAAATGGAAAATTTTGTGAATAATTCAAAGCTATTAAGATTTCAAAGTTAAGTACCTGAAAATGCACGTTTCATCATATCGTTTATTAATGAAATAGATTGGAGCTTTCATACGATTTTATACTTAAGATTACAACGAATACGACTACATATAGTGTAGCCGAATACAAATGTGTTCATAGTAAATAATAATCGAATATACCTTTCGTTCCAAGTCTTGAATATACAATTCATTTCCTCTCAAGATTCTTTATGGCTGGTGGAAATAGTGGTTGAGTGAGATTTTTCTCCATCAAGGTTTTCGGTAGCCTCCTCTGGATTATTTCCAAGAAAACCATTTCAGTTTCAAGATGTGATGAAATAATTTATTGTTATTTATTATTATTATTTTCACCAAGAATGGAATGGAAAGAGAACTAAGTATTGTTAGGATAGGAACTGAAAAAATAGCAGTCGGGACATATCCTGCAATCCTACTATTATCGTAGAATCATCTATGCTCGAATTTCCGAAAACACAACATACATTTGTGGTAAATTAAAAAAACGTCAATTCCTTCAACATTTAAATTCTTCTGAAAAGTAACGTACGAGAGTGAAGTTGTGGAATGTAAAATTTCTAATAAGATGTATTTCAAACTAGATATTGTCCATCCCTTTTACTACATTTGCTGATTATGCTCACTTCGGATATGAGTCCCAAATTATGCATTTACTTGCTGAAGTGAAAACTCGATTGGAAGTAAGACCTAAAAACTCGTTAGAATTGAAATTTCAAATTTTTCGTATAGATGAAAAGGTTCAGAAATTGAGAGAAAAATGATGTTTTTGTTTCATTAATAGTAAAACTGGACTTCACAAAAGTTAGTGGAAAATATAATGGTTATAACCAGGGGAAATCTTTCGTCTAGTTAATTCTCTCAATTATCTGCTCTGTTTGAATGCTAATGCCACTATATTAAAATAGATGCAATGAATAGGAGGATCCAATAAAATGTTTAAAAAAAAAGATGATAGATAATTGAATGTTCATATTGAAAAAATCTCTATTTGATGCTTTCCTTTGGAATATCTTCCAAACTTGGCGTCGTACGCAACAGAATTATTACGTAAACCTTTTTTCTATAGAATACAGGCTTTCCAATAACCAATTCAAATAGCGAAAAAAAAGTCCCTCTTTAAAAATGGATCGCTGTAAAGAGTGTTACATCAATTGCTCAATTAAGAAAAAGAATGCCGCAGCGCTTGAAGATGATAACACATTATAATAATTTTTTGTCAATGTGCCATATTTCAGCTTTCTATTATACTTAGTTTCGTAGGTATGACAATTTCTCATTTCCGAGATTTTGACCTTGGTACCCTGGATATTAAAAAAGAAGAATCTACGGACCTACATTTCTTCTCAAAGTTATTGTCATTTGCGATCAGCAGTCCTGGTACTCAGAATTGGAAAACCCAGTATGTATATATTACCCTTCAGTTTCGATAATTTCGACAGACTAGTTTTTCCGTAATGTATTCAACATTGCCTAACTACTTTTTGAGCCACTATTTTCATTTATTATTAAAGAACTACAGCAGCACTTTCGGTAAAATGACTGTACTAATCCTAGTTATACAGAAAATGCCGAGCACTCCCGAATGCGAACTCAAATTTTCTTTTTTAATTTAAATATCATCGTTATATCATTGCTATCTAATTTATCCAAAAAAAAATATTCGATGGGTAAATCTACCATTTTACTTTTCTTTCTGAAAGAACATAAGAGAAGAGTGAAGCAACCATCCGGAAGTGTCAAAACGTTCATAGAACTCCAAACGGAACATAAGCCGTACAGAGTATTCGGAAGAAGAAAAAATATTTGCTCTCACAATTTTTTATAGAAGCCCGGGATTATATAATTTCCTTCGAGTTCGTCAGGGATTCACTCTCCCTCATAAAAGCACAATCTCGAAATGGTTCAATTCGATTAAATTAGAAACGGGTGTTCTTGATAGAGATTTCGAATACGTGCGTTTGAAATTGCGTCATACTTTTTGATGAAATCGGAATAAACAAAAGTATTAGTTACAATTTTAAATTCGATTACATCGAGGGAGTTTCAGATTATGGAGAATTCGGTCGACAACAAAATCTTGGAAATCAAGTTCTTGTTTTAATGATTCCGGGGACTTTATGCGTATTACAAAATTCCGTTAGGTTATTTCGTCGTTTCTGGAAATATGGCGGGAGGTGAAATAAAAACCGTACTAACAACCCTTATTTCAAAATTGAAATCAATTGGAATATTGGTAAGGGCTATCACGTGTGATTAGGGTACGAATAACAGAAAAGCTTATCGTGATATAGGGGTTACCGTGGAACATCCTATTGTTAATATCGAAGGCCAAGATATTGCTTTTCTTTACGATTTACATTTAATAAAATCGCTTCGTAACCAATTTGTGGCTCACGGTAGAATAGATGCCGCTGGTAAGACAGCGTCGTGGTCAGATATAGACGAGACGTACATAATAGACTCCAAAATAGTTAATGCTCGTTCAATGTGTAAAATAACAGATGCTTATATACGTCCGAAACCATTTGAGAGAATGAAAGTGTCTCTAGTAACCCAAATTTTTAGTAACTCTGTAACTAATCTAACGCAAACATTTTAACGGCGTTTAACACCAAACAACTCGAACCCGATACCTCAATCAATACTTCAGAATTTCTGAAGACGGTTAATAACTTGTTCGATTATTTGAATGTGAAGAAAAAGGGAATTTACGCTCTTTCGCGAAACAATTATCACCCCGAGAATAATTTAAGGCAATTTATTGATTATGTTCGTACTTGAGAAATGACCGATTCTACTCGTGCACGCCCTCCTTGCTTTTTGGGCTTTGAACAAACGTTGATAGGCATTTTGTATCTTTGGAAGTCTATAAAACAGGAAAGTGAAAACGTGGAATATTTGTTAACGAATCGTTTCAATCAGGACCCATTGGAAACATTTTCTTTCAAGCCATTAGGCAAGCTGGAGGTTTCACCCGAAATCCTACGGTTAAACAATTCCGCGAAAATTATCAGAAAATTTTTCTCTCAGGTTTGGTGTCTTCTTTCCAGTAATTGCGAACCTGTAACAGCTGTAACCTGTAACACCCCAGTGTACTCGGATGCTATGATTCAAAATTGTAACGACGACCTTGGGGATGATAATGAAGACGTTACGGATGACGTAGTTTCTGAAGATGACTTAAATTTTTTTAATGATTCTGACACAAACTCTCAAGATGAAGACATCGTAATGAGCAAATAAATTCATCACTTCTCCTGCACATAATTTTAGATCATGGAGATTATTGCCTACCATTAGGAAAAAAACACGGGGAACAAAACAAAGCTCACACTGTTAAAGTTTCTCTGGAACCAGCGGACAATTCAAATTCATCATTGGCAGAATGTTCAACGTCCTACTTCGCAGGTTATATCCTTCATAGATTACACAAAAGATTCTATTGCCAAATTTTTCGTTCTTCATTTTGGAAGTCAAATAGCAATCTTGAATCTAACAAAGAGTTTTTTTCAGAGCCTATAGAACGAAGGAAAACGAAGAATTGGGTAATTTAGTTCCTGCTAATGATAAAATCTCGGCCGCGGCATCATTTATAGAAATTTATTGAAGAGATTTCCATATTGAAAATATTTTATCTTCTATGATTATTTTAGCTAATAGAAAAATTACAAGCCGGCTCGGTAGCGTATGGGATATGATGCTGGTCTCCTACGCAGAGTTACCTGGGTTCAATTCCCACAAAGTCGGTGCGATTTTTCGGATTCTAGGAATCCCTTGAGTGTCCATCTTTCGGAGGAGATGTTAAAGCTGTCGGTCCTGTCTAACAGAGATGTGTTGGACATTAAAGATCCCTTCCCTCGACACGAGAGGGGTTCGGCAAAATTTCCGGGTAAGTGAGGTGACAGAATTCCTCGGCATGTCATTAGCCGAAAGGCATGTTAAACGAAAAACAAACAAACAGAAAAATTACATCAATCTATCTAGAATGGTGTTTTGTTGATGATTGTTTGCCTCACAGACAATTCATTGTCAAAACTTTATTGATTACAAGACTTCACAACGAAGTGAAGCGGGTGTCAAAAAATTTAAATAAAGGCGGAAAGAAGTTTTCTATAAAATTTCAATGGGGTTTCTTTCTTTAGTTTCACTTTTTTTGCATATATTTATTCTCTTTCTATTCCTGATTCTTATTAGATACTAGCAGTTTTATCATCATTTGTTTCATTGGCCCAACATATTTTACCGAGTACTGATACATGTTTGTTGGGATTCGCGATATTCAATACTCTTTATATACATATATTCATTAGGCACCCATTAGACTCAATTTTTTGACAAATACCCTCTAGTACATCTAGCTATTCATTTTAGAAAACCCATTCATTTCTTTTGTGTGTGATTTTTTTCTCAATTTTTTTACTATATTTGCTAACCGTTTTGCGATTGGTTTTCACATCATGCGAGCATCCTTCATTTTAATTCTTCTTATTCTATATACACTCACACCATTCGTTTCCTCAAACACACCATTCATATTTTATCACTTTCACTTTACATATTACTCACAATACGCACAATATATACTTACAATTGTATACCAAAATTCGACATTTTCACATCAATATTTTCCATGTTCGTATCACATTCCTAAATTTTGTCACAAAGCATGACTCTTATCTTCCATACAATTCTTTCGAACCCATTTGCTGTCCAATTAACCCCTCCTCAACCATGGGAGGAGCTGTTAAACCTTTACATGGCGCGTCTCCAGTTGGCGGATAGGAGAGTGTTTTTTATAGGTAAAAGAATTGCTGATAAGTTCATTATCTGATTTGAAGATATATACTTTGAAGAGCAAAGCTTATTGATGAGCGGTGTTTAGAGAAAACTATCGTAAAACGAGCCTCTGGGTGGATTATGTAAGGTAGAAAAAAAAAATTCAGAATATGTCAAATATATCAATATTTCAAAAGCTACTCAAGCTATTGGAAATGATGATGAAAACTCACCTTTAATTCTCTGGAGAAATTCAAAAATGAAGTGGAATCTAGTGCAATCCATTAACAAAATCATAACTTTGATCTGTAACTGCATCTCCCTGTATAGTAAAGAATATGTTCAATTTCTAAATTTACTTGTAGTACTAATAACGATAAACATAAGACCGCTCAAAAAAAACATTTGTCGGAGATTGCACTTTTGCAACTGAAAATTATTTTCAGAACTCGAATTTTCAATTCTACATTACTCTGCGATATGTCTTCGTAGATTTTCTTCTGCATTTCTGGCTTGGTCACCGTGATGCTCGTCTTATCAGTTCGTACAGTCGTATTTAAACTTTGCTACCCAATATTTTACTTTCCCAAACGAAGGAATAGACTCACGCAGAGTAGAATCATCCCGTTCATTGCTTGTTCTAAGACTTAAAAAACAAGTATTGTGTGGCATAACGATGACCGATTGTTTGCATTTTTATACATTCACTTAGAACGTTCATTACTGATGATTGCCAAACAAATACTTAACAAACTTCAAAATTGAAACATATGCTTTACACTTAAGATGTATACCTTCTAACACGAAACACGGTAATATTTTTCAAGCATGTGCCACCATCTCTATGAAGCCAACTACTAAAAGGCCGCCTTCGTAGAGATAAATAAATCAATTAATGATTTTGTTGATGTATTTATTTTATGGAGATTCATTTCAATATAAATAAAATGAAACACTTTTTACTGATTTCCGCAATGTTGCAGAATTGATTGCAATGACCGCCTGACGTGGGACAAACTGGTCGAGATTTTAAATTTAGATTTAAAGAATATCTCTCCTCAGACAACAAATCAGCAGTTTTTAAACATATTAAATCTAAAAATCACATAATTACATTAGATAATTCAGAAATTCCCCACAAATGCAATAAAGGGATGACAATGAATCTGTTGGAAAGTTTGGAAATTAACAAACTCAACATTTAAAACAGGTATTGATATTACATTTTTCCTCATAACTGTTAGCTCTAGACATTGAAGTAACTGTCGAAACCGGTCGTGTGTATTGAAAATAAACATTGTGAAGATCAGACGACAATGTTTCATTTTAATTATATGAGAAAAAATTTCCAAACCTGTTAATTTGTTACCACATAACAGAAATATTCTTTTAATTGAGATTAATCACAGGCGAAAATAAAGTTTCAAACTATGCTGGGACATAAGTATACAGTGTGTTCCAACGAAAATTTGACCCCCCCTATAACTCCGAAATGAGTAACATTAGCGAAAAACACCAAGACACGTCGATTTTTGTTTCGAGGGGGAGCATTTTTCGAAATAATTCGAAACTTCTCAGATCAACCCCCTACCCCCAGCAACCCTAACTTTGAAATTCATCATAGGGAATAAGGGTCGAGTGGCACCTTACTGAAAAGGTCTGTCAATTCTCCACCTTGATTTGTCATTTTAGAATTTTAAATTAACATACAGGGTGTCCCAACCAAGGGTGAAGTTGAATTCCTGGAAATCCCAAATACTAAATGAAATAGATTTATTTTGGCATAATGCAAGCGCAGGTTTATGCTCGGTCTAGAAAAACGACCTACACTTGTGAATTTGGAGTTGGTGCAATCAACCCCCTATTTCCAGCATCCCCAACTCAAAAATCATTCGATCGATAATAGGTCAAGTGGCACCTCGTTGGAAAGGTACTGCAATTTTCTCTTCGAATTTGGTATTTTCGAAATTCAGAATCATCATACAGGGTGTCCCGAAGCAGGAACATTGAAAATCCAAATAACTTTTTGAAACTGGTTCATTTCGGTATAATACGAGAACATGTTTGTTTGATTCGAGAATAAGACTCTCTTGCGTGAATATGGAATTTTTGCAATCAATCTCTTCCATTCAGCATCCCCAACTCAAAAAATCATACAAGTGATTCAAGTGGCATATCTTCAGAAAGGTTTTTTGAATTCCAGAATGATTAAAGCATTTCATTCAGTTCGGCTCTCCATACAGGATGTCGCTTTCGAAAAATTCAATATCGTCATTTGAAATTATCAACTAAAATTAATTCGAAACTGTTAAAAGTATTGGGGTACGATGTGTTGAGCATCAATTACGAAGAAATAAAGCTGATTTCTGCATTGAAAATGTTCACATTTTTTCATTTCCATCTGGCGTGCAGTCATCTGTTATTTCTCATTTTGCAATGAAATATTATTATTATTCAGATCAGTTCCTCATTATTGTTGTTGTTCGTCAGTTGAAATTAATCTGAAAATGGTTTATTCCACTGAGGAAAGGGTCGAAATTGTATCGACGTATTTTCGAAATAACAGTTGTGCCAAAGAAACGGCAAGGATATTCGATAGGAACCATCCTGAAGAGAAAGGGAGTCAGTCACCAGTACGTTAAATATTTGGTTGACAAATTCCTAGCTACGGGTTCGGTGGCAAACAAAAACATGAAGTGGCATGTCCTGTCAGAAATGAGGCAACGGAAGTGGCAGTAGTGGGTCATCTACAAATGGAGAATACTACTTCGATCAGAAAACTATCTCGTCTGACTGGTGTATCAGCTACAACTGTCCATAGAATCGTGAAACATCACAAATTTCACCCTACAAGGTAAAATTAGTGCATGAAATAAACGAAGATGATCCAGATCGTCGTTTACAGTTTTGTGAAAATCTAAGTGAAAACCTAAACGCTAATCCAAATTTTCTGAATAACATCTGTTTTTCTGATGAAAGCACCTTTATGCTCAGTGGTGAAGTGAATAGACATAATTGTCGATATTGGGACACACAGAATCCTCATTGGTTTAGAGAGGCCCACACGCAAAGGCCTCAGAAGTTGAACGTTTGGGCAGGAATTTTGGCAATCATCTAGTTGGGCCTTTCTTTATTGAGGGTAATCTGAATGGAAATGGCTACCTACAGTTGTTAGAGGAACACATACATCCTAGATTGACAGAAATTTTACAGAACGATCCAACTCTTTCTGAGGACGAAATGCGTTTTCAACAAGACGGTGCTCCTCCGCATTATGATGCTCAGGTGCGCCAATATTTAGACGAAAATTTCCCAGGAAGGTGGATTGGTAGAAGAGGACCTGTTGAGTGGCCAGCCAGGTCACCAGATTTAAATCCCTAGATTTTTTTGTGGGGCCATCTAAAATCTAAAGTTTATGCCACAAGACCAAAAACCTGGAGGAGCTGCGGATGAGGATTATCACAGAATGCCGACTTTTGACTCCTGAAGTTTTCGCTAATGTGAGAAGAGAGTTCGAAAATCGTCTGTATAACTGTATGGAGGTGGGCGGAGGTCATTTTGAACAATTGTTGTAATAATCAAGTTAGTTTTTGTTTTCAATTGAATACAAGTTCAATAAATCTCGTTTTCCTGTTTAGATGAGCATCCAATCAGTTTCTCCATCATCCCTCATCCTGATCCTCACGCCAGAAAACCTCGATTGCCAAACTGAAACCAATGCCTCAGTGATTCAGAAAATAGAAAAATCTTTCTGGAACTTTGCCACTCAACCTGTAATCACTTGTATGATTTTTTGAGTTGGGGATGCTGAATGGAAGAGATTGATTGCAAAATTCCATATTCACGCAAGAGAGTCTTATTCTCGAATCAAACAAACATGTTCTCGTATTATACCGAAATGAACCAGTTTCAAAAAGTTATTTGGGTTTTCAGTGTTCCTGCTCCGGGACACCCTGTATGCTGATTCTGAATTTCGAAAATACCAAATTCGAAGAGAAAATTGAAATACCTCAATGAGGTGCCACTTGACCTATTTTCGATCGAATGATTTTTGAGTTGGGGATGCTGGAAATAGGGGTTGATTGCACCAACTCCAAATTCACAAGTGTAGGTCGTTTTTCTAGACCGAGCATAAACCTGCGCTTGCATTATGCCAAAATAAATCGATTTCATTTAGTATTTGGGATTTGCAGGAATTCAACTTTACCCTCGGTTGGGACACCCTGTATGTTAATTTAAAATTCTAAAATGACAAATCAGAATGGAGAATTGACAGACCTTTACAGTAAGGTGCCACTCGACCCTTATTCCCTATGATGAATTTCGAAATTAGGGTTGCTGGGGTAGGGGTTGATCTGACAAGTTTCGAATTATTTCGAAAAATGCTCCCCCTCGAAACAAAAATCGACGTGTCTTGGTGTTTTTCGCTAATGTTACTCATTTCGGAGTTATAGGGGGGGTCAAATTTTCGTTGGAACACACTGTATAAATCATCTTTGGCTGGGATTAAGGATTTTCCAAAGTAAGAAATTATAATTTCAATAATGGAGAGCCATGTGATAAATTACCAGTTGTTCGATTTTTGCGATGACGATGTCCGAAGATATGGACAATAATGTAAATGTAAATATACGTTTCGAATACTGATTGAGACGTTACATTTACGTAACTTTGTTTTTAATTACTTCTACTCACCACTCACCTTACATATACATTAGCGCCATCAAATCATATATTCGTTAAACTACTCTCTAGTTTGAATAAACGGAAGGTTTTCTATATTTTTCTTTACTAATGTTTTGGCTTTACGGGTGGAAATACCCTAACTCGAGTGAGATATAGAGGGCGCCCGTTAGCAAACCTCAACATTCAAGATACATACAGTGAAATTAGATATCTGTTGTTCTCTGTACACTTACGGTAAAATCTAAATCTAATACATAAACATAACAGTGAAACTCTAGATCTCTTCTCATTGTACGTAATAAGGATATAAGGAAATTTCAATTGGAGAAAACAAGTAAACAATAACAAAAATTGTAAACATTATCCTTCAAAGAGTTTTGTTCCCTATTTGGTATTAATTAAGTTAGAAAAATTAATGTTATGATAAATTATTCCATAAAAGTTCTGAATTATATATTAATATTATTATAACTTAATACAGTTAAATTGTTTCGTTCTATTTCAATTTTTATGCAGTAAAAATTGAATATAAGTAGGTGTATTTTTATTCAATTTATCAATTTGAAAAACTATGGATACATTGACTGTGGGTTCTCAAAGGTAATATTGGTTGTTTTAAAGCGAATAGGACTGGAATTTTCTCATTTTTAGGCTAATTCATATTGATTTGAAAGGTGCACCTCCAAAACCGTCTTATTTTGAAAAAGTAAGTTGAGAAAGTGTAGAAGTTCTCGCTCATAGTACTCATTTTAGTTTTTCCCATTCATCAAAAGTTATGGAGCTACTGGCATTCTTCTAGAATGGGAAGATACTTTTCCATACACAAAAGAATTACTTCAAATTGGAGGCTTATCAAACAGCGCCCAAGCAACAGGGGCTCCATATGCTATAGAAGATGCTAAACAACTACTTGAATTAGGTAGCCAAAATTTGGTTAAATAACAAAAACTTTATGTGAAATAATGAATTTTTTACAGCTGCTGACTGCGATTTACTTGTAATTCCCTTAGTACAAACATTTGGTCACATGGAATTTGTTCTGAAGCATGACCAATGGAGAAATTTGAGAGAAGTTGAAAATTATCCTAGTTCAATGTGTCCAAGTAATAGTGAATCTATGGCTTTAGTTAGAAATATGGTGAAGCAAATTGTTGCATTTCACCCAACATTACAGTATTTACACATAGGGGCTGATGAAGTAAATATGCACATTTACAGTCAAGTATTGGTCGAATATATGTAAATTATTGTGAACATATCCACAAATTCAGTTTGGTTACACCAGAATGGTTCGACTTAGCTTAGGTTGCATCTAGGATTCCTTTCTGAATTATTTTTCTATTTGTACCTTTAATTCATATTTCATCTACTTGGAAATTCAAGAAAAATTTTTTTAACTTATATCTCCAAGTTTAGCACATGTAGATTCCCAAGTCCTTATACAATAATTTTCATATGAACTGATCGGCATAATTTTAGCTTTCACAGTATTATTGTTGAAAATTTCAATACTACCCGTTTAGGAAATGAGCTATGAATTGTCAGGTCTTTAACCTCCGTGTGGAAGGCTCATATTTGTCCTCTGTTTTCTAATGATAATTAATGTTCATATCAATTATCATTTGCTCTTTCGAAATGTTTTTGTACTTGTTCTGCCTATGAAAGTGAAGAAATTTTCAGTGCCATGTTTAGCAGTTCAAGTATCTTCACAGCTAACTCTACTCAGAAGTTCCTGAGTTTATCAATTCAAATAAGTTCAACTCTTTATTCAAAAGTTCTGAGTCACTTCTAATGTGGGTAATTATGAGTCAACAGTAGTAGTGAAGCATTTGTGGAGTACAGATGTGTTTCTTTGTCTCTCTTTGTTTACAAACTATCAAATTATAGGTTGCAATTTTTTTTTAATTCTGGACTTCTGTGAGTACTGTTGCTGCACATTTCTTCGTTTTACTAACTTTTGCCGCCATCGCGAGTTATAATGAATTTCGGCCCATTGTGCGAAATTGGAACATTTACGGAAATTTATTTAAGTCAGGCAGATTAATTTTATTAAATACTGACTCAATCATTTAAGTGTTCGCTTATTGGTTGTTCACCTGTTCAGATTTTTTGTTACTACATAAAAACTGGTGATGTCTCTAAACTGCAATCAGTTCAGAAAAAAACTCGGTACCAAAGGTTACAGATTACAGTGTTCTGAATGCGAATTATGGTATCACAAATCTTGCATTACAACCAGCACATCGCATCTTGAGCAAGTGAAAAACGTGAAGTCCGTTGGATTGGCATTTGTTGTGTTGCAAACGATGGTGTTCAGCCGTCTGAAGATGATAAGATGTTATCTTGCACACCTAATATAAAACCGAGTGTCAAAGCATCTGATTCTATTACATTACAAGATGTGGTGTTTGAATTGAATAGCATCGAGAGTTTTTAACGTTGTTAAAAACGAGTTTGAAATTCTGAAGAAAGGAACTCTTAATTCTGAAGAAGTCATTTCTGAAATCAATGATAGATCTTCAAAGGCAAGAAATGTGATATTGCTCGATGTTAAGGAATCTGTTAATCTCAGTGATAGAATCGCCGAGGTATGAAGGAGGTTGCCCAATTCTTGGCACCGGCAGGAATTCTTTCAACTGACTAATGAAAGTTTTGCGAGTAAGGAAAAAGGGTGACATGAGTCGCCCAACGAAGGTTGTTCTGTCTAGTGCTGATGTTGCTCTAAAGATTCTTAAGAACAAAACTGCAATTCGTAATGCTTGCAATTAAAATTTGTCACTTTTCGTTGATCGCACCGAAATGCAAAGAGCTCATATGAAGGATATCCGGAATCAACTTGAGTTGCGTAAATCCAATAAAAAAAATAGTTAGTTAATCTAACCCCCTCTCGGTGAATTATCTGTCTATTATCAAAATATCGGTGGAATGAGAAGCAAACTAGATGCAGTGTACTTATGGTTGGAGCAATGCACTTTTGATATAGTCATACTGACGGAAACTTGGTTGAATGCGAGTTGTCTGGACTCTGAGGTTTGTTCGTCAAGATATGCTTTATTTCGATTTGACAGGTGTAGTTCAAAATCTGACGGTGATGGTGCGGCAATTCTCGTTGCCTCAAATTTAAGTGCGAAAATTATAAATCACACGGTGGAAAATGTTGAGCAATTGTTCTTGCTAATTTCTGATAGAATTCGCGAATTTACTATCGGAGGCGTCTACATACCGCCGTGTTCTGACGAATTAGTCTACTCATCACATGGTTACGCAATATAACAAATATCGTTATTATACCCTAATTTAGAGATGTGCGTTTGCGGTGATTGTAATGTTCGAAAGCGTGGTAGGAGCGAGGGTGAATTTGTGTTGTGCGGAGAAGATAGTCCTGCTTCACCTTTCAAAAATAGGGCTGACTTTGTTAACCTTTCTCAGGTCTGTGAAATTGGGAATAGCCGTAATGTTTACTTAGATTTGGTTATTGCCCATGATGAAACTATTCGCGTCCGCCGCGCTATTGATTCATTTCAGGAGGATAGCACGCATCACCCGACTTTCGAATTTTGCATGGCTGTGGATAAGCCTACGGAGTCTGCACTATCATTTTGCGACATATCATTTGACTTTCGTAAGGCTGATTATGTTGGATTTAATGATTATTTGTCTGGGTGCGATTGGTCTTTTGACGCTAGTAACCTCAATTCTTCCGTTTCTAAATTTTACAGCTGTATGTTTTTTGGCTTTAATAGATTTGTACCTGAAGTTGTAAAGGAAAATAGGAAATATCCAATATGCTTTTCTAAAGATCTCATTAAGTTAATTATTCTTAAGAAAAAGGCTCATTGCAGATTCAAGAAATCGGGTAGCACCGCAGACTACGATTATTTTAAAGATCTGCGGTCTGATTGCACGTTACTATCAGACCGGCTGTATGCTAACAATCTCTTCAATATTGAGAACTCGATTCATTCTAACCCCCAGGCATACTGGAGATTTATCACTTCTAAAAAGAAAACATCAGAACTTCCCCACTGTATGGAATATGATGGTGTCACTAGTGAGGATGGTCGAATTATAGTTGATCTGTTTGTAGATTTTTTTTCGGGGGTTTACAGCAAAGATGTTGTTCCAAATAAAATTGAATATGATAGCTCTTTAAACATTGAAAGCTGCCAATTATCTTCTACAGAGGTTCTTGAGGTTGTAAAAAACCTAAAACCAGGGCTTTCTATTGGTTTCGAAAGAATACCATCCATAGTTCTAAAGCATTGTGCCTTTGTTCTGGCAACACCAGTTAGTAATTTGTTTAATTTTTCTTTGGGTTGTGGCAAATTTCCCGCACAATGGAAAGACTCGCTAATAACAAATTACAGAGGTATATGTTACAATCTGCCTTACCTAAATTACTTGATTGCATGGTCTGTAATTACTTATTTTGGAAGTGCTGCTCTGTTATCATAAATGAGTAACACGTTTTTCGTAAAGGCCGTTCTACTATAACTAATCTTGCACTCTACTTGAAAGATATAATTGACGGTTTTGAGGCGGGTTTCCAGTTAGACTCAGTGTACACTAATTTTTCTAATGCTTTTGATACAGTTAATCATAATATTCTTTTAAGTAAACTTGAAGCTCTTGGTATAAGAGGTTCCCTGCTCTCGTGGCTGGCAGATTTTTATGTGGTAGAACGCAGATTGTTAAATATAGAAACTTTTACTCTAGAGAGATTTTTGTAACTTCTGCCCAAGGGTTCTCATCTGGGTTCACTGCTATTTAACATTTTCGTTAATGATATCAAGAATTTTATTTCAATAAGGTTTCTTATGTTTGCAGATGATTTGAAAATTTATTCAGTGGTAAAGAACTCGCAGGACTCAATGTTTCTGCAATCTCAGATTGATGCTTTTTTCACTGGGTTGACATTAATTGTCTTAAATTGAATTTTGATAAATGTAAGATTATTTCGTTTCATAGGTTTGTTCAACTACAGTTTTGATCTAAAGGATATTGGTCGTGTGAAGAGTATTCGCTACCTTGGAGTAATACTGGATACTCATTTGAATTTTAAGGAACATATATCAGCTGTTTGTTCAAAATCATTCAGGATGCTTGGATTGTGTTGAGAAATTCGAAAGAATTCTCTCTGCACACTATCAGGTTATTGTATTGATCTCTCGTGAGATCCAATCTGGAATACGGTTCTATTATTTGGTCCCCATTCTTTATTGGTGATATCGATTTTTTGGATTAAGTACAAAGGAGGTTCTTACGTCATCTGGCGTTCCGGTCGCATTTACCAAGTAAAATTGACTTACAAATTGTGATGAACACTTTCGGATTGGATTCTCTGGAGAACCGGCGGAAGGTATCCGATTTATGTTTTTTGCATGGTATATTGAATGGTTCTGTTGGTTGTATCGATTTGTTAGATATGATTGATATTAACTTGCCACTTAGGCGAACTCGACACACGCCACTATTTAGTATCAAAATACATAGATTTAATAACATTTGAAACTTCTTTATCTACCGTACTCTTACCTTGGCGAACAAAATTCGATTTCTTTTCTGTTTCTCTTAGGGTCTTCAAGTCGAAGGCTTTTCATGCGTTGAGGTCGCTTTGAAATTGTATCTTTTTTTTCTTTATGCTTCACTACTGGGCACTATGTTTAATGCGCACTACGTTGTTTGTATTAATTAGCTCCTAGTTTTTTGTATTAAAAGAGGTTTCCCGTCTGTCCATACTATTTTCTTTTGTGACTGAATGTTACTTTTCTGTATGATCAATAAATAAAAAAAGACTTCCTTCATCAGCAGGTACTTTAGGGTATGTAGAAATAAATGACCAGTATAAGTGCTAGACTTTGGATATTCTGATCTTACTAACTACTCAATAATAATTTTTTTCTATTAATAGCTGTGATATGCAGTATTCTCTTCATACCACACAGACTGGATTAGGCTCTAATGATTCAGAAACTCTTTCTTTGAGTAGTTATCTTCATGGTAGTCGCCAGTTTTTAGACTCACATAAAAACTTGTTCAAAAATTCTAAGTCTTGTTATCTATTTGCTCTACTTATAATTTTTTTAAGATAGGATAATAATGTATTGCACTCTACACGGAATAATATGTATGATAATTCTGCGAAGGCAATAATTATGCATATCATTTGATTGAAAATTATCGAAATAAAACTCAGGACCCATATCATATGGAGATATTCATTTATAGACAGAATAACTAAAAGTGAAAATGAAGAACATTTGAAACAGATGATCGGTCAAAACTCCTAATTTATTTGTACATCACAAAAGCATGTATGTATTGAATAGGGTGACATTGAAATTTTTCTCACTTTTGTAGAAAAAAATCATTCAAAAATCAATATTGTGAAAGTACACAATTGTCAGAGAAATGGAATGTATGTGTTGCCCGTGTAAACCAAAAGTTGGTATGTTTGGATTATTTTCTGAATGAGTGCGAAATATGTTGGTTTTTTCGGGCAATAGGGTTAAGGAGCTGAATGTGCTACTCTTGTCCTGAAACTTGTATATTCTAGTTTCATAAACTGCTTTACATGTGCCATAAAAACGACTTGGGAATGTTACCTTTATGACACTCTTTTACACATACAACATGCATCATACATGGTTGGTGGCTGAAAGTGTATAGACAGGCAATATTTTGATTGTCCTGTGGCTATTAGTTTATAGTTTCATTAATGAACGCTTGCGCGTTAACGTGTTTCATACTCCTGGGTCATGTGAAACACTTTCTCACAGTATATAAAAATCAGTTTCCAATTACAGTTATAAGACTATTTGTCAGGAACTATTTTTAAATTTCCTCACACTTCTAATTGCTTACATACATTCTATCAAAAAAGTATCAGAAATTGGCCAATGAAACACAAAATATTTGTTTTTCATCAAAATTCATTTATTGTATCGCCTTCAAAGTAATTAGGTCCCTTCCGAAATAATATATTCACGCCAACGAATAATCCAATCTTCAAAACATTTTTCAAACGCTTTTTCCGGAATCGACTTCAGTTCTCGCCGCGATTTCTCTTTTATGTCTTCTATCGATTCAAAACGGGTACCTCGAAGTGGTAATATGAGTTTTGGAAAAAGAAAAAAGTCGGCCGAAGCCATATCAGGTGAATACGGTGGTTGTTCGATGGTATTTTTTGAGTTTTTGGTCATAAATCCATTCACAATGATAATCTTGTGAGATGGTGCATTATGGTAGAGCAAAATCCATGAGTTTTATTTCCAGAAATTTGACCTTTTTCGACGAATTCACTCCCTCAAACGCTGCATAACGCTCAGGAAATATTCTTTATTTACCGTCTCACCTTCTGTTAAGAATTCCGAGTGCACGATACCGCTATAATCAAAGAAAACAGTCAACATTACCTTGACTTTTGATCGACTTTGACGTGTTTTTTTCTGTTTCGGTTCAGTTGGAAGGCGCCATTCCGAAGGATGTTGACTGGTTTGCATGTCATACTCATAAACCCATGCCTCATCACAAGTTACAGTGCCTTTTATAAATGTGGGGTCGGAATTGACTCTAGCATATCTTCAGCGACCTTTACGCGATTCAATTTTTGAAGAAAATACAGGTTTTTAGAACTAGTCGAGAGGCAACGCGTTTCATGCCCAAACAATAGTTTGAAATGGTACGAATTGATTCGTGAGACACAGAAAGTTCATTGCCTATCTCTCTCATACTTAAATGACGATTTTTTCAATTACCATTTCCTTCACTTTATCGATATTAACTCCAGTTGAAGATGTTGATGGCTGACCAGAGCGAAGTAAATCTTCCACCACATCTCGGTGTTGAATGCACTGTACCACTCATATGCACGTGTTTTTGATAAAGTTGGATCATCGTAAGTCTTCTGTAACATTTTCAGCGATTCGCTACACGAAATTCCATTTGCAATACAAAATTTGAGACAAATTCATTGGTCGATATTTTTATCCAATGTGATAATCGCTAAACGTACTTTTGAGAACTGACAAAATCGAGTAAACTGTAAACAGACTGAATGATAGATCGCGTTCAAACTCCGCGTCAGTATGGAAAACAGTTGTGCCAACTTAGCAACAACAAAAATTTTGAGAATCGTTCTAAGCAGATTCTTTAAATAATCAATTCTCGGTACTTTTTTGACAGAATGTATATCAATTTTTCAATCAAGAGTTTCATAGTCTCTATACATCAATCTGAAATAATTGTTATATAATCCCTGATTCTCGTTTTTGTCTGAGAGAACTGATGGGTTTTATACTTTTATTACTTTCCGCTAATGTAGCTTACCTAGTTTCTTCCTTCCTTGAAGTAGAAAATTGGGGATATGCTCCTGCATCAACAGAGTTCTACGAATCATTGTCAGAGTGCTTTGCACTAAACATAATTGTGTCTGTAGTTGGCGTTTTTCCCTCTTGGTTCTTGCTCTATTTTTTCTAGCAAGGTTTCCCTTAAGTCCACTCTTGACTCTTATTCCATGGCGTCTACTTTTCTTTATTACTTGACTGATACTGCGCTTCCAAATTCTTTCATCCCCTAATTTGTAGTTAAAAACTGTCCATTCAACTCTCTCCACAATTGTAGCCAATTTGGTTCTGAACGCTGTAGTCTATTACCTACAACTTGTCTCCTGCTCTTAGTTCTCTATTTCTTTGTGATATTAGATATGTTTTTTGTTCTTTCTCATTTTCCAGTTTCCACTCGGTCCCCTCTTTTATGAGATTTAAATGGGATCTTAGTTGTTGTCCCACCACCAGCTTATCTGGTGTTTCTCTAATTCCACAGTGAGGTGTTGAGCAGCATGAAAATAGAATTCTGAAACAATCATACTTAGTTTTTGTTTCTAAATTCCAATAACCTTATTTGGAAATTTTTATTGAATGTTCCTACACTATTCTCTGCTGCTCCGTTATTTTGTTGGTTTGCCACAGGTGAGTTTGATGTGCTTGAGTCTTTCGATGTAACATTTTTTGAAAATTATGAGCTGAAAGTTGTTTTCAATGTCAGAAACTATTTTATTTTGCAGATCAAACCTCGAAATAAGAATTTTAAATATTTCTGTTCGACTGAGGTTATAGTCTTAATTGGAAATATCTCCACCCATTTGGAAGTCGCGTTCGGCTATAAGGAAATTTTTCCTTTTATAAGCTTAGATAATCCAATGGTTTTGATTGACTTTGATTTTCTAAGCTCTCAATTCGTTTTTTATGGCAATGTGTTGGTATGTAGTCAATAAATGTAACTTTTGCCGGTATTTTCGATCCATTTTTTTGATGTATGGCCAATATAGTGTAGTTGATCATGGTCAAAGTACTTCTATCTAACTTCTGCTACACTTGTTGACTTGATGTGTTTAAAATAGCTTCTACCCTTTTCCCGCTTTTTGAAATGCCATCTCTGCTGATGTTTTGTTCCAAAAATTCCAACCTATAGCGCTCCTCTTTTTCTACAATAATCTTTGATGGTGCTTGCTTGTGTTTCTCAATGTTTGACCTAGTAACCTTAATATCGTCAAGACAGGCTGCCACTCCTTCGATGCCTTTCATTAAGGATTCTACATATTTCTGGAAATATTTCAAATGGTAAACAGTTTACAGACTCCTGTTTGCGCCCTTCTTTGCCTTTTCTTTGTCTTCGAAGTGTAGATAAGCCCTATTCATATCCAGTGAGAATGTCACTTCCAGCTAATTTCGAGAAGAATTCTTCGTTTCGTGCAAACGGTACTGCATTTCGCACAGATGTTTATTTGTAGTCTACGCACCCTGCTGTTCTAATTTGTAAAGCTTTTTATCAAGTTGTTTTCTCTACCCTAAGTTTACATTTCTTGCTTTCATGAATATTGGTACTTCCTGTTTTCAGATGTGATTCTACTTTGGTATGCTTAAATTATTCTAAACCGTTCTTGAAACTTCTGGAAATCTTGAAACTATTTCATCTATAGCTTCCTGGTTCCTTTCTGTCATTGTATGATTGACCATGTTCATTGCAAACTCATAGGCATCGAACCAATCCCGTTCTCGTTGCCATGATATATATTGGTTGGTTGGAAATAGGTTAGTTTATTTTAATATCACAGTCTACTTTAAATTTGTCTTTTAAACTTGGAGTTCTTCGCGAATATTCTGATTGCCCTTTGGTTAAGGGATCAGTATCTACTTGTAAAAGTTAAGATAATTCTCCAGTTTCATAGATCAAATAGAATGTGCAACAATAAGTTGAAACCGAAAATTATGAACATGTTGATTCCCAAATTATTGACGAAAATTTCTGAAATCACTAAGCAGCGCAGCGAACAGTTAATTTATGACCTGGAAAAATTCGTAATTGATCTTCTTTACATTTATATTCCAAATAAGAATAGTACTGTAAGTCATGTACATCACTTGATAAGGCAATTATCGCGGGAGAACAAGGGATCAATTAATCATTTCGTGAAATGATTGCGTTTTCAACGAAAAATTTGCAAGGTTATGAAATCGTGTATGAATCTGACCATATATTGTATCATTACATTATTGCCAAATAAAATTCGTGTATCAGGAATGTGGCCACACAGCGTGTTTATCGCCATATCAGTTGTGTGTAATAAATCTATGTCAAATGACTGCTAAATGCAATGATCTCAATTCGAATATAAAATTTCAACAATTTTTAATTATGTTCTCGTGTTCAAACTTATAGGGATTGTGATGAGCTCTTCAACAACCCTTTATACATTATGTTAGGTGGGGTACTTCATTTCAGAAAAATAACTATATTAAAATCAATATATTTATAATGCGTTTTCCGTCTTTACCTAAATTGTATTCATAATATATTATGAATATTGTTTCATTGTTTGTAAAAACTCTTTTATGAATCCAGTAGTGTAGTATATTCTGAAGTATAATATATACTTGCATTCAATATCAGTATAATTTTTTAGATTTGGCATTTAGGTATGTGTCCAACTTGTGTCAAAAGATCTCAAATTATTAAATATGGAAAAGCTAGTTTATATTTAGACCATGTGACAGAGGTAGCACAATTTATCAAAGAAAATTATCCAAATCTAAAAATAATAATATGGGATGATATGCTTAGGAGCATGGATGTAAAAACGCTGCAAGGTAAGTTGTTCTATTTGTTCATTTCGGATATCTGTATTAAGCTCTTTACTTTGTTTAGATTACAACATCGGAAATCTAGTTGAACCAATGGTGTGGCACTATAACTCTCTGGAAGATTTCAAATTGAATGCGGCTCTTTGGGAGAAATATAGTAATATTTTTAAAAGCATATGGGTAGCTTCGGCATTCAAAGGATCCACTAGTAGTTGTCAAATTATTCCAATACTTAAACATCATATCAGCAATCACGAAGCATGGTTGAGGCAGTTGGAGCTGCATGGAAGCAAGATTCTACATTTTCGAGGAATGGCGTTAACAGGATGGTCTAGGTAAAATAAGAGTGTATTGAAAGCTTTCAACAAATGAAATGAAGGTTAAAATCACTATTGTTATAATAGAAACATATTTGTCACCGAATGGAAGGAACATTGATGAACGTGAATTCATTATGAATAAATAACATCATCAATAAAAAATTTTAATGCTTCAGATTTAAAAATATGATTCGCATGATAAATTTAATAGTTAAATTTTTTTAGTATTGTGAGCGTATTTTGAGGTTTCATTACAATTGAACATTAGCTAAGTGCTAGCGGATGAAAATAAAAACCATGAGATGCTTCAGGCTTTCAATGCCCCATTGAAACAATTAAAAAAATGGATTATTGGGTCTAGGCGTCGTATTTCCCTACTCGAGAACATTGTGGAAGATTATAGATGACTAGAACACAACTCCTTTGAAACCATGAGTAATGTTCTGTATTTTACTGACTAGTTCAAGTATCATTGGTAATCAAACATTTGTCGTTTTTTGTATGAGGAAACTCATTTCATGTGACCCTATAATGATGGATTGTTATTATGGAAAATCTGGTTTTTATATCTGCGAAAACTATGGATTCGATTGTTTATGAACCAATAAAAATATGTTGTCGCATTTTCAAGATATGACCGTACAGTACTTTGCTAAGCTGGCCGGTGCAGGGCCTTCCTTTTCCGTTGCTCTACTCCCATAGTCCGATGTTCTGGGTCTTGTTATTAATCCATATTTTTCGCAGTGTGTGACGTCGTCTTGAGTCTGGCACTTCATATTATAAGAACTTTCTTCGGCATTCTATCGTCTTCCATCTTCATCTGAAGTCTGAGCCAACGGAGCCGTTGGAATTTGACGAAACGGAAATTCTAAACGCTTATGAACTCCTTCAGTTTCCGAGTTCTCTTGTTCCCGAAACCATAGGAGGGACGGAATATTATTCTAAGGATTCGTTCGTCGAAAAATAGTAAGCCTTTTCTGTCGTCGGAGTTCTATATCTAAGGTTCCGAGTCGTGAGAGGCTCAAGAGTCGCATTTTCGTCTGTCTTGTGAGGATTGTCGATCTAAACAGATTGACGAGAAAACGTCCCACTTGGGGGACCTTATTATGGTCTAGATCTCTAATATATATTCTTTTGAAAAGAGGATTTACAAAATTTTGAATAATTGTATTTTCAATAAATGCTTATATCTATAATTTTGGTGTGTCAGAAAAAACATAAGTGTGAGTTCAGGAAATGTAACAGGGGAACCATATTATCTTGTATATAATTCAATAGACGAGTAAAAAACCTGAGGAAAAAACTCGTTTCCCTGTCGCTATTGCACTAGCAATAGCTTGTCTGTTTATGTTGTGTTAGTGTCGTGTGTACATAAAGAGTACCAAAGATTTTTCTGCTTATCCGCTTCATTCTCTATTGCAGTCCGTGATTTCCAAACGAAGAAAAGGGTGAAAGGAACGAGGTTTGGGACAGGAATCTGTAACAATGGAAAAAGAAAACCAGCAGAAAAATATTTCAACAATCATACTTCTTATATGTCTAAACAAATCTAAGAAAAGATTTTACATGGCAAGCAAGGTCTCTAATGAGTTCTTGTTACCACTAGTTATTTAAATTCCGAGATATTTGAAGTGCCTCACGCAATTTATCCCAATAAAACATTCTGTAAAAAACTAACCAAGTCTCGATGGATCTGCTTGTTTATCTCTAAAAAGTAATGAAATCTAGACAAAGTCGTGCCAAGTCTAAGGTTCCTTACTGCGATTTCATTATTATTATAGTTAATGTTGTGTGACTTGGCCGTTGAACATACTTTATACGTTAGTGGGTATGTACAAGTCAATTTTGTTTTCACGTAATGTTATATATGTTGTAACTACCTATGTTTGTTAAGCGAGATAATAGCCCATACTGGTATTGGTTACTTAAATTAGACGCAAGTGTTATTGTTTTACGTTGTTGTTGATTGTGCAACACATGCATTCAGCATTGACAATGCTGACTTCTGCTCTCTACTTTTTGGAGCGTCAAATCGGCCACCAATCTAACATAAAATAGACGTACAGATGGAGTTCTATCAATGATTAGAAGTCCGTCTGTACTGGAAATATTTTTTTATTCTGTTTGTTTCATGCTCGCCTATTCATAAGTATTATTGAAATACGCAGTTTTATCAAGCCTACAACTGACTGGTTATTCAATCAACGTTTTCCAAGTTGCAATTTTCCATCGTCAATAGGTAGCGGTTTTAGGGACAGATTGGTGCAATGGTGTCATGGATCACCTGGTTCTGTACCCTTCAATGGCCAAGTCACACAACATTAACTATACTAATAAAGAAATCGCATGGAAGAAACTCTAGACTTGACACGACTTAGTCTAGATTTCATTACTTTTTAGAGATAAACAAACAGCTCCATCAAGCTAGTTTTTTACAGAATGTTTTTGATGGGATTTCACTTCTTTTTGTAGAAACGTGGGCATATTGAATTATTTTATTAGATTTTTTTATTTGCCATTTTTTAGGAGTATTTTATTATTACAAATCTTTATTTTCTTTTTAGGAGTAGTTTTTTTATTATTACAAATCTTTATTTTCTTTTTTCCGGTTCTGATTCTTGTACATTAGCAACAGTTTTTCGTGTAGTCCATTCGCTATTTCTTTTTGCAAACTTGTGAGTATAAGTATAAAAACCAGTCTAGTCTTACCCAGAGTTTTCCTTTAATTTTATTTATATGCGTTTTACTACGCTGGATTTTTGCAATGATAGTCGGTTCTTCATCAGATACTTCAGACTTTCGATTTTTGACATCAAATGAAGCGGCCACCAGTTGAATTTTTTTTGTAAAGGCGGTATGTCGATCTCTAAGAGTTTGGTTCGGCTCTTGTGTTTTCTAATCAGGGTCACCTGGTACTCCAGATCTTCGATAATCCTAGTTTTTATAGTTTTCCCTTTATGTTGCCATTAAACCCTAACCAAATTTCAGCTCTCTAAGTTTATGGGAAGTACTAGTTCTATTCTGATGATCATGAGTGAGTGAGTGAGTGAGTGTCGTAAATGCGAAACTTTGCTTCCGCGTAACTTCGGAACTAAATGACCTAAGGACTTGAAATTTTGGATTTTAACTGTGTGATTATAGCTTACTGGATGACGTTCTGCGTTCTGGTCTTATCCAGAGGTTCCCAAATAGGGGCCAGAAAATGCGGCGAAATGGTTCCAGTAAAGAATGGTACGGCTTCGCTCCCGACTTGGGGGGGGCACTGCTGTGCCCCCTAATGCGTATCAACTCTTACGTTCCAGGGCAACCTTTATATTTCTAATGGTAAGACAAGGAGGCAATTCGTTTTCGTTTCGGTCACCAATTCAATTAACATGTCTTCCACCGCTTTTGCAGTTCTACCCTGTGTAGCCAAATCGTCAGCATATCTGAATATTTAGCTGAAATGATCCTCTTAATTCGACATGTTTTGCGGTCAAGTAGAATGTTAGGTTGAAAAGTGTTGCCAACAGGGCATCCCCTATTAGCCCCTCAATTCTTATCAAACCTTTCACTTGATTGTTTTCCAACTGAAATTTTCGTCAGGGTTTAAGCCATTGTTAGTTTCATTGAATAAAAAATTTTCACCAGTATGCCAGCCAACAGTGGCCATTGCAGATATTTCCTGTCCATTTTATCCCTTTTCGCTTAACCTATAAATAGTATGTGCATATCCGACTTCTTCTCAAAGAGTTTTTCTAGAAGTGCCGAACTAGCCAAGGGTGCAGGGGTGCAAATCCACGCTGAGCCCTGAACAACATACAAACATTAAAAACTAATCAATGATCTTGCGTTTTTGGATCTACGAAAATCTGATGAAATCAAGACTTGTAGAATTGACAAGATAGATTATGTAACGCTTAGGTACGAATTGATCAATGTGCGTCTTCATAGAATACTTTAATAAATATTTCGTTATTTAAGATAGTTAAGACCCTAGACATTTTTGAACATGAAGAAAACTCGAACGACGAGAACGTTTATTCTAATCTTGATGAATTAAATTTAAGAATGATGTTTATGTCCTTGTGTGTTATGCATTCCCAACTCTAAAAAAATATATAATTTTCATCTTGCGGCTTATACCTCGCTATAACTTATTTATATGTATGTACTTACAGTAGCTTGTACTCAGGAATACTGCGTAAAAGTTTTTTCAAAATTAAGAATTTTTCAAAATGAACCGTGCTCGACTATGAAACAAGAATTTCTGGAAAGCCAGATCCTGCTATTTATGAAAACAAATTGTCAGTAGGGAATTGAAAGAATTATGAATAGGATAGCGGGAATTGTTCAAATTATTTAAAAAATGATTATGTGCCTAAAGATACTTTTTCAGAAATAAATGATTTTCATATTTTGAAAATAATTCTGTGATTTTCAAATATGTTTACTTCCATTCAATTCACATATTTTCTTCCTCTTCCCTACGTTGTACCTCGAGGAAACTTTCCTAAGCCGGCACACTTTTTAGTTTTTTTAATTCCAAACGGGATATAAGTATTTTTTTATCTCAGCAAGTTAACAATGAACATAAACCAACTTTTTAATTTTCTTCATTTAGAAAAAGTGTAACTTAGTGCAATTAGTTTTCACTATTATTACAATGTTAATTATATTTATTTTTATTGGAACAAGTTGTGAAAAAACAATCACTAGTTCACCAGCTTTATTGAAGCAAACTTTCCTCTGATAGTAATTATTAAATTACATATATGTAACATATTTTATAATTGTCTTTATATTTGTCAGAGAAACAAACTCGCTTTCATAAAGTTTGTGATGATTTCAAACAAGAATACAATTATTGGCACGCTTTTTTCATATTGATTTTAGTTATCAACATCGCTTTCTGAACTGGAACCTGTAAGGGAGTTTTTTCAGACGTCAACAATTTATTCATAAGAGAAAAGGCTCTTTACTGGAGCATTTATACCAGGTAGACATAAAATATATTAAATTAAAATACAAAAAGTTTCATGTTGATACGAATGTGTTCGAATACTTCTAGCCAACGAATTTATGTTTTTTATTATGGGAACTTTCAAATTGTCCCATTCAGTTATTTTTTGGGAAGTGACGTTGATCCAAATTAATGTAAATTCGTCAACTGCTTCTGTATCATTATTACTGTGAATATATTCCTTTTTAATGAATACATCCAGCGCTTTTTCAATATCTCCCCATGAAGTACTTCTCTTGAATCTGCTCAATAAAATTTCGCCATTTCGTTAGCAAGAAAACACTTATACAGATATTCACGGCTTGTTTTATAAAATTCTTATTTTTCACAATAGCCTCATCAATATTTATCATTATCTTTTAATTTCACATTTGAAATACGAACAGCAAATGGAAGAAACTAGTTGATCGGTTTCTGTGCCAAATTGTCTTAAGAGATATTTGATTTTTTTTGCAGCCTCAATTGCCGACAGAGTCTGAACTTCAACCTTCAATACAGGTTCGTGAGAACTTGCTGACTGAGCGTGTAGCCATAATTCTGATGGCGGGATCTCCAAAAAAGTTTTTTATCCATTTGGGAGAAAAAAATGGTTTTTCAACGGCTAGTACATTTTTGAAACTGTCTCCAAGGCGCGCATACGCGCAAGCCACCTGGTTTACTATAGCCGGTTTGATGATGTTCTATTTCAGCTTCAGCGCAAAACTCCTTTAAAGCTTCAACTCGGACCATGTAAATATAAAAAAATTAATATATTTTTACAATAAGGCTTTCATGTTCTGAAGGTAAACCACGTGCCGCAGAATTGATTGCATTGTGAATTATACGAGCTCCACATCTAATATCTATCAACGGTTTTATCAGAGATGATTGGAATTTGCTAATACATTATTAGTTCCTCTTCTACCTACACCCCCAAAATTGACATTATTATTGTCGTAACAAAATGACCCGACTTTTTTTGTTAAATTATTATCTGTCAATACTTGGAGGTCTAAAATTTTCACTTGCACACCTTCGTAAGGTTGAAAAAACGCAATACAAAATGATATATTTTCTTGTTATCATGGTTTGAAGCGTTGCTGAAGTTGTAATACAATTGGTCTCATTAAGATCGTTTTCTGAATTTTCGCTCGATTTCGGAAAATGGGACTATTTTGCGTGCGGCGTTCTGTTCTGAGCGGACGTATGATCATTTATACATCCGGTCCCCCTGTCTTGAAAACTCGGCTGAGACTTTATCGTCCCATGGTGCTCCGTAGTTCTGTATTATCCATAGGTGAACGTAGTTTCGCTTGTGTAGATGAAAAATGCGACACTACACCGAACTTAAATGAATGCTCTCAAGTTCTTTCGCCCTTAACCCTGTTGAATATCTATGGGACATGCTAAAGGTTTAATAACCATATTACCCATATAATAGTTGTAATTGCAGCAAAACAAATAAACGTCATCGTTTAATCTAGTTCATGTAAATATACTATCAACTGGCCTCGAACCCTGAGGTGATCATGTTTGTGAATGTAGAATCTACATTGATGAAAATGAGGTGGAAATTTAGTTAAGTAACGCAAGTATTTCTGATTATATAGCATCAAATAATGTCCAGAAAAATCGATCACGCTCATCTACGTGTTATTAAACGAATCCCATTTTACAAATGAATTACTAGGCAGCTAAATTCCTAGAGCAGTATTATAATTCTGAAAGTAGATAAAAGGCGGAAAGTGAATAAATATTAGTCAATTCAAACACTAGGGTACGAGAAATTAAGAGGAACCTGTTTTCATAAAAACAATATAAAGTTTTGTATTCTTTCCTGATGCTGTTACTTACCGTAAGATATTTTTTTGATTTGGTTATCGTTCGCAGGTATGATCACTACGCCACCCTTTGTGAAATGATGCC
This sequence comes from Cryptolaemus montrouzieri, assembly GCA_013387265.2. Classification (NCBI taxonomy): domain Eukaryota; kingdom Metazoa; phylum Arthropoda; class Insecta; order Coleoptera; family Coccinellidae; genus Cryptolaemus; species Cryptolaemus montrouzieri. Next base: position 34,297,406 of record JABFTP020000062.1, read on the forward strand.
CTGTTCCATCCCTTCCATGTGCTACTGTTTGAAAACTTGGCTTAGCGGAAGTTCGACCTCTGGGATTGAGATGTAAGCATATAATTCGACAAAAAATGCAAGATAAAAATATCTTGACAAACGTTTTAATGTGCTAAATAATTCTTTTTCTAACGTAATTTTATCTTTTATATCACTCTAAAAATGCGGTTTCTAAATCCTGTATATTAAATTTTATTTTGGCAAATACCTTATTGTTACTGCAATTTATTCATGGAGCTATATTGCATATCCAAAAATAGGAAATTATTATACCAAATCGGGTTTGTGTTGTTTTGATGGAAAAGGTTTTTTCTCCTGAAATGAGTAAGTGTTCTTATCACGATCAGAACGATCTAACTAGAAGTCATCATAACCCACATTAATATCTTCATCTTTTTCAATATAATCGACATGACTTATGTTTTATAGACCAGCTTTGAATGCTAACAAGAGGACAAGATACCAGAAGGGCAAACTGCGTTTGTGGGTGTAGGACGCAAGTTTCGTTGTCTGCTATCGCCACCTACTCCTTTTATCTTGCGCGCACCTTTTTCATAATGGAAGATTTACACTTCTAATAATAATATAACCAAGAAGAAATATTCTGTTTTTCTTCAGAAGTGCAATTACGCAGCCTCCTCGCGCATATCGATTTAGAGCGCTAAATTCAAAACCTTGGAGGGCAGATAAATTCACTGAAAGAGTTTAATGAATTATAATTTTATTATTTCAGTGGTATAAAATTCCAAAATGATTATTCATTAGTCCGACCAGTAGAACCAAAGTATTTCAAAAATTAGGTTTGTTCGTCTTCAATATTACATTTTGAATCAGCTTCCAATTGAAAAAATAAACACCGGTTTCTTGCGTTTTAAAAATACTGAATAGTGTCCGAAATATGTGTTCTAACAAAAAATATATTTTTCCTTGTTTCGAAATGATTTTATTTGTAAAAGTACAATAGTGCATTATATTTCTAAATGCAAAAAAATGTTCTCCACGTTCTCCAAATCAAATCCCATCGAACATGTCGGGGATTTACTGGGGTGAGCTCTTCTTGATTATCAGCCACAGATAGAAATCTGTGTGATCAGTTGGCGGAGATGCTTCTATTAATATGAATATGAGGTCAAATTATGTAGGAAATTAAAAACGTCCTTATTCGCAGAAAGACCAAGAATAATTAATGCTGTCAATAGAGTTAGAGGTAGAAATACCCGATATTGTTTGATTTCTTAACATAGTTTCTACATTGTCATTTTTATCATTTGATTTCGATACATACCTTGAATTGGTGATAACATTCTGAAATATTATTTCATCAACAGCTAAGTATTGGTTTTCGAATTTTTTGTCGTGTTCACACCGACTAACAATAATATTATTCTTCCGAAACTTTTCGCTCTACACAAACATAGATATCCATATCAACTTCAAGTTAGGATGATAAGACCGAAGTTCTTTAAATCTAGATTGGCTATTTTTTGTAACACCACAAAGTTCGATATACATTTCTTGCTTAAAAGGCAGATATTCTTGTAATTCATATTTTCTTGAAGCCATACTAGGATATTTGTAACACTTTTGTCTGGTAGTTTAAGTATGCGCTTTTCTTGCAGCGTTTTCTTTTAGTTAGCATGATTTCGTGTTCGATTCAAACTTTAAATAAGACTTCTATAAAACACTTTTTGGCGCCAGCATTCACTATAATAAGGCTTTAACCTTCCGAAACTGGTGTTTGAAATTCTTTGTTTGAATAAGTTTCATCCAAATCAATTATAAATCGATTTTCTTGCCGGAACTTTTTTATATTTCTAAGGAAGGACTTTTTCTAAGCATTTGTTTTTTGGCAAGGAAGTTCCATCTCCCTTATCATTTACTTCAGAGACATATTATATAGCCATATCAACTAATTTCTTCAGAGATTTTTTTTATTAGGTATAGTAAATGAACTGTTGCTTTTGCTACTTAATTTTTTTAAACTTTCAATGGTCCATTATATCTTGCGTCTTGTTCCTTGCAATCAATTACATTTGTTATCATCTCTCTAGTTTGCTCTGATAAAACTTTATTGTCCATTTTGGTTTTGAATTTCATTTTCAAATACACTACACTAAATGATTATTATACAAAATTTATTTAAGGAAGTTCAATCTGTGAAAACTAAAAGGGGACCTCGACGCTCTCTAGGGCGCAAACTGTAGATGGAACTAACTTTTCAAGTTCTATATTGTAACTTTATTTGATGAGCTCTACTATCCGTATCGCCTAAGCAACGAATAGTCTTTTTTGAGACAATTCGCAGTAGATAATTCAATATCAGATATAACGAGATATACATTGCTTTATGTGTGAATACATTCCTATTCAGGGAGCAATATTCAATCTTTAGTAGAATATAGAAATCTCTCATGTAGGATCTCGTTCTTCGATCTACTGATCATAATCATCACAACACACAATAGTAGTGGTATGATCTAGTCGGATGTCATCAATAGAAGCAACATACAGCAGTTTAGTACACATTTAAACTCAACAGTTTGCATACCCAAAATCAGACTAGTTTGACTATTCACCGCAACGCTACACACTGTGCCATACAACGAAATTAATGTGAGGCAATTTTATTTTTCCTAATTCATATGGACAAGAAAAAAACCAAATGTGAGAAAGAAGCACTTTGCTTGAAGAGACGATTCGAACTAGCCATTCGCCTGATCGGCATTGTCGTGGAGGCAATGTTTTACAGTTTACACATGGTGCGGCACAAGTCCCTATGGTGAATAGTGGAAAAATCAACAGCGGGTGGATCAGGAGAATACGGTCGGGCACTGCTTGCGAACAAGGCATGGTTTGGGTATTAGTTCACACTGCACGACCATTATGCAAATGATCTTTCGAAACCAGTGCACGCGAACAATGCCCGCTCAGTGTAAATGGAACCAACAGTAAAATATTCACATTTAGCATATTGCCAGATAGACACGATTTCAAGGAATCCACAGGTTTAATCAATATTGTAAAGGGAATTAATATTCATAAACCGCCACAATATGCCAACCTCCTAGAATTTTTTTATTCCACTTTAACCTAAACAATGAAGCACTTTGGTAATATTTTTGAAAGGTTATTGTACTTTTTAAGCATTGACAGCACCATTTTTATCCAAGCAGGTACTTATCATTCAATCCTTATGATTTATATCAATTTTAGATCCGTTTGTGAAAGTCTGGGTTTTCCGGAAGGATACTTAACTGAGGGTGGATTAAAAATGCCTAGTTTGCAGCTGAATTTTCCTGGTGGCCAAATATTCTTAGGAATGGATTGGTACTGTACTCTCAGAACGAAATACAGGAATATTATCAATAGTGACCAGTGAGTTATTATGTAGTTATTTTTGCCCAAAGAAGCCCTATTTTATTTTTAGGATGCAAACGTGGTTCAACCAGTGGCAAATCTGTAATAATTATACAAATCCTATGCAAATTGATACGATATTGCCTTTTATAAACGAGTAAGTAATATAAAGTACTTTTATTTCTAGTTTTCTCCATAATTCCATACATATTCCAGATTGTTGTTGGAAATTTCTACGAATGAAAACTACCTGAAGGCGCCTTTAGAAAACACGTTTTATCCTCATACAATTGAAGAATTACAAGGAACTCTTTTTGCACCTATAAAACAGCACTTACGACAAATTAAAAGTGACTGTGAAACACAATTAGCACTAGGTTGTAGAGTTAGAGGACAAAAAAGAATGATAACTTAATACTTTTCTCATCTTAATAACTTTTTGTTTGTAAAATCTAAATGTGATAAAAATAAAGAATTTCAAATGATAATAGTTTCTGGTTCAGAAATATTTACACAATTCTCAGCAAAGAATAAAATTACAGTTCTTAAATGAGTCCATGCAAGATTGGACATTAAAAGTATATGGAGAAAGGAATGACCGACTGGAGAAATTTTTTGTTGTTGTCTTAAATGTTTTGTTAGTTATTCCTTTAACGTGCTCTATTTCCGCCTTTCGGCCAATGACATGCCGGGGAATTCTGTCATCTCACTAACCCGGGAATTTTGCCGAACCTCTCCCGTGTTGAGGAAAGGGATTTTTAATGTCCAACACATCTTTGTTAGACTGGACCGACGGCTTTACATCTCCTCCGAAAGATGGATATTCAAGCGATTCCCAGAATCCAAAAAATCGCACCGACTTTGTGGGGATTGAACCCAGGTAACTCTGCGCAGGAGACGAGCATCATATCCTCTACGCCACCGAGCCGGCTGTCTTAAATGTTATTCGAACTAAGTTCCCAAATGATTTTCAATGCTGTGGCACTTTCGGTTATACCGGAAGTTGACATCATATTGTAGAAAATTAAATTCTGAATAATTTTTTTTCATATAATTTCATCATGCCATTTGAAATAACAAAGATGATGTGAACTTCCGGTATAATCGGAAGTGCCACAGCATTGAAAATATTTTCGGAACTTAGTTCGAATAACATTCAAGACAAAAAAAAGTCTTCAACCGGTCATTCCTTTCTCTATATACTTTTAATGTCCCATCTCGCGTGGACACCCGGTATATACACTTACTGTTTCTCTGGAATTAAACCATATTTACCACTTTGTATGTATATGAACTACATTATTACAAATTTCAATAATTACGATCGATATACGATACGACAAAATTTGCTGAATGAAAAAGATAATAATGTATTCAGAAAAAGTTTTGGAAGTCATCCTATTTTAGGATTATTATTGCACATTGTATTCATAAAATCCATGAATTGAATTTCTCATCGGTACGATTCAATGTCAAGAAATGCCAGTACATTAATTTATATATTGTAACTTCGTATTGCTTCCAAATGAAGAAGACGTTTCAATTTTGAAGGAAATTCGTCCGTTTCGGGCTCACTCGAGTCACTTGTGAAAAAGTTAATCTATTTAGGAACCATTCTCGATAAATATGCATTGCTTCGCGTTACCTTTTTTTTTCGGTATACGCCGAAAACGTCCACGTACTCGTTAACAAATTATGAAAAGGGCATTTTAGATTTAAATTTAGAGAACAATGTTACATGATAAATCTAATCGATGTGAATATTATTAAGCCATATCAATATTCGTATTTTCTTATTGATTTTCATATTGAATATTTTCTATATATATATATATATATATATATATATATATATATATATATATATATATATATATATATATATATATATATATATATATATATATATATATATATTTTACCATATCTCAGGTGGATGTTTCGCATTGACGAAGAAAGATGGGAATCGTCAATGTGTTATACAGGGTGTCCCAAAATTTTGGAAACAGGCAATATCTCTGGTGCTATGAGAGATTGAGTTGTGAAATAAAATGCACTGCGATGTACTTTTAAAATGGCTTCAACTCACACATTCTACGCTCGAAATTTTTTTTCGACTTTCAGGAAACAACCTCCAACTTTAGTTTTTCAAATTGTACCCCTTAAAATTTATAGTGTGAATAATTTCCAAATCCAAATGAATTCAGAATATTGTACCATATCATTTTCAACGGTTTAATGTTGTCTGTTGGCGATAAGAAAGAATCATTTCATCGATATTCTGAAAACTCTAAAAATAAACGTACTCAAAACAATGGACTACAGAATGTAACGTGCTTCATTTGCATCAGAGAAACATAGGTAGATATGAAAAAAACATGGAACGCAGAACCATATCATGAAGTGTTCCTATGCAAAGGTACCCTCCGTCAATTTTGAAATTTTTGAAAGAGTATTTATGAACTGCGAAGTAAAAGCAAGTAAAAATATATTTTTTAATACAATTTCGAAGAATCATATGATACTTACTAGTGCAATAAGCTGCAAAATATGCCACTTACATTTAGAGCTAATGAGTATGTGGATATGTTGCTCATTTATGGGGAGTGTCGAAAAAATAGTCGCGACTGCTCATCTGTATAATGAACGATTTCCAGCTCGTCGTCAACCATTGCATTCAACATTTCTAAAGTTGGAACGGAAAATGGGTACTGGATCATTTCCGAATTTCAAACATAGGCACCATCGAACTCCAGTAAAAGCTAAAAAATTTTAGCGTATACTGGTGTGAATCCACATATTTCATTGCGTACTCTAGCAAGAGAATTGGGAACTAGTAAGAGTACTATTCACAGAATACTCAAAGAGCATAAGTACCACCCATTTAAAATTCATTTATTACAAGGATTGCGACCATTCGATTTGGAACGTCGAATGGATTTCATCGCATTCATGCAAGGACATGCAGACTTGCTCAATTATATATGCTGGAGTGATGAGAGTAGATTCTATAATAATGGGGTAGTTAATAAGCATAACGCCCATTGCTGGTCTACAGAGAATCCACACTGTATAAAAGAAAATAGCTTTCAAACAGTGTGGGGTATAAATGTATGGTGCGCGTTATTCCATGGACATTTGATTGGGCCCCATTTTTATGAAGGAACATTAACAGGGCAACGATATTTTGATTTTTGGTGAATACGTTACTAGATTTATTAGAAGATGTTCACCTGGCAGAAGTACGTGTATTGGTGTGGCAACAAGATGGGGCTCCTCCCCATAATGCGCATATTGTGACAAATTATTTAAATAACTCATTTGTCCGTGGATGGATTGGTAATAGAGGTTAGGTTAGGTTAGAGTAGAAGTAAATTATGCGTTGAATCCATATAGAAAGTGCAAGACTAGCATATATTTATTAATAAGTATCTGAAAACTAGTCTATAAAAATTAAATTTTGACTTGGCTAGATTTGTGACTAAACGAAGGTGCTATATCCATAAATGTGCTATCTGTGATTAATGGTCAGCACGGATTTTGAGTACGTTTGTTAGGAATGCTCTCAGATTTCCTAATGAATATTTCTTTTTTTATCGCGAATATCCAGAATTCAAACGTAAAAATTGACAAGCCACAATACTTTGAATTCATTTTAGAATCAATGACACTATAAATGTTTATGAAAAAATTAAATTAGGGGTAGTTTCTGAAGAGTTAAACGAGAACATCCAGTATAGAAGTTGTGAGTCGAAGGCATTTCAGAGGTACAAAGCAGTGCATTTTATTTCACAATTCAATCTCTCATAACACCGGAGATATTGCCTGTTTAAAAAATTTTGGGACAGCCTGTATATAGTAAAGTTTAATTTTGTTTACCATTCTCAAATTCGAATGAAATTGTGAAAAACTCTGAAATATCATAATTCTACCGAAAAAATGTTATACAGATGTGAGAGAAATGAATGGAAAATTCACTTTTTGAGGAAATATACCGATTGTGCAATTTGAAACAATTTTTTTAGCAAATCAATATGATCCCACCAAAATCATTCTGTAAAAAACTAACCAAGTCTCGACGGAGCTGCTTGTTTATCTCTAAAAAGTAATGAAATCTAGACTAAGTCGTGCCAAGTCTGAGGTTCCTTACTGCGATTTCTTTATTATTATAGTTAATGTTGTGTGACTTGGCCGTTGAACATTCTCTATACGTTAGTGGGTAGGTACAAGTCAATTTTGTATACACTTAATGTTATATCTGTTATAACTACATGTTTGTTAAACGAGATAATAGCCCATACTGGTATTGGTAATTAGACGCAAGTGTCTTATTTTAGGCTGTTGTTGATTGTGCAACACATGCATTCAGCATTGACAATGCTGACTTCTGCTCTCTTCTTTCTGGAGCGTCAAAGCAGCTACCCATCTAACATAAAATAGACGTACAGACGATCAACGATTAGAAGTCCGTCAGTATTGGAAATATTTGTTTATACTGCTTGTTTCAGGCTCGCCTATACATAAGTATTATTGAAATACGCAGATTTATCAAGTCTACAATTGACTGGTAATTCAATCAACGTTTTCCAAGTGGCAATTTTCCATCTTCAACAGGTAGCGGTTCTGGGGACAGATTGGTGCAATAGTGTCATGGAGCACCTGGTTTTGTACCCTTGTGTACCTTTCAACGGCCAAGTCACACAACATTAACTATAATAATAAAGAAATCGCAGGTTGGTGGAATTTCACTTCTTTTTGTAGAAACGTGGGCATATTGATTTATTTAATTAGATTTTCTTATTTGACCATTTTTTTAGTAGTTTTTTTACTATTACAAATCTTTCTTTTATTTTTTCCGGTTCTGATTCTTGTACATTAGCAACAATTTTTCCCATTCGCTATTTCTTTTTGTAAACTTGTAAGTATAAGTATAAAAGCCAGTCTAGTCTTATTCAGAGTTTTCCTTCAATTTTATTTATATGCGTATTAAAAGCAGTAGGGGAAGCATTCGCCCAGCAGTGACTGTGGGACGCTACAGGCTAGATGTAATTAGAAGATGTGCCCCACTACGCTGGATTTTTGCAATGACATTCGATTTTTTTCAGCTGAGGGTTCATCAGATACTTCAGACATTCGATTTTTGACATCAAATGAAGCGGCCCACCAAGTTGAATATTTTTTTGTAAAAGCAGTATGTCGATCTCTAATAGTTTAGTTGGGCTCTTGTGTTTTCTAATCAGGATCACCAGGTACTCCAGATCTTCGATTATCCTAGTTTTTATAGTTTTCCCTTCATGTTGCCATTAAACCGTAACTCCGTACAAAATTTCAGCTCTCCGAGTTTATGGAAAGTACTAGTTCTATTCTGATGATCATGAGTGAGTGTCATAAATGCGAAACTTTTCGTTCGCCTAACTTCGGAACTAAATGACCTACAGACTTGAAATTTTGGATTTTAAGTATGTGATTATATCTTACTGGATGACGAAAATTTCTGCGTTCTGGTCTTATTCAGAGGTTTTCAAATAGAGGCTGAAAATGCGGCGAAATGGTTCAGTAAAGAATGGTACGGCAGTGTTTGCTTCGCGCTCGACTTGGCGGGGGTACTGCCGTGGCCACTAATATGGTGAAGCAGGTTCATTTGATCTTTATAATTTTGGCTTTCTTTTGTTTTTTGAAACAACAATGTTTCAACCTATCGCAAAATCGTGACATCCGGTATATAAGTGTTGAAGTTAATGTATACAGTCTTCTCGTATCTGTGTCGGTGTAGTAATCAAAATTTACTGATAAGTGTATTAGGCAGATTAGTGTCCGATTCCTGAACTAGGCAATTTCACAGGCTCTGTTCAATATTTATGCACTTTTGGTTAGAACGTAGAAGTGAATATATAAAGAGGTAAAACTTGTTCTTGTCGAAGCAATTTAAGTTATCAGCTTTTTCAACTAGCTGCTCTTGCAGAGTTATTTGATAATTTACCAAGTATTTTTCAAAACTTAACAAGCTTTTGGTAACAATGTTGATGACGATGATATTCTATCCCATGATGATGCTAAAAACCAATTATGGTTGCAAATTTGTAGAATGAAGTTCCAGTCTAGTGGTGATATTTTTTTAATATACCAATTCAAGAATAGTTTTCTTTTCTACCTACGAGAAAGTTTCTGAATTTCATTCTACTTAAATCAATAAATGTACCTTTGAATGGCTTTTCACTTTTTCTTTAATGGACTCAGTCCTTTCCAAAGTTGGTGGTAAAATATTTTTCGGATATTATCGGGAGACAATGATCTTTAGAATAAACAAAGACAATAGTTTATTAAATATAAGTAGTGATATGTGATACTGTATTTAATTCAAAAAGGTTTAGTTGAGAAATAAATTTTTTCAAAATTTGTATACTTTGTTAATTTCGGTTTTGTTATAAAATATATTTTGCGATAAATTGGGGAGATAAATTTGCTGGTGTGTTACAATCATTTGTAAACCAATATTCGAAAAAGTTTCATTCATATCTTGTGGATTATAAATGATTCAGTTTTTCATTTTGACATTAAATCAAAAATAATTGGGAACATATCTGTACTATCAAGTTTTTGATTAGAAGAAAAAGAAATACAATCTATTTATGATTTTATTTTATGTTTATGAAAATGTTTACACTTTAAATCTAAATGTGATAGAAATAAGATCTATATCTAAATATGGCCATTTTATATCGAAAAATATATGGCAGTTACTCGATTTCAGGACCGAGTTTGCTCAATATGAGCCGATGCTTCGAATGTATCTGATTCAGAGGTAGTTCAACGAGAAAAACAAATTTTAGAAATACATTTTTCGAAGTTATGAAATATGGAAGCCTCTGATTCAAGTTCATATAATTATTAATTTGACCTTTAACCCTGGAAATGAAGCACAAATTCATCTAAGTCTGAAAAAATCGAATAATTTACTTCTCTCTTAGAAAAATTGTCCAGTTTTTAAATAATCCTTTAAAAATATACAAAAGTCGAAAAATAAAAATTTAAACTCCTTTAACACATAAGCACAAGTGACATTACGTAACTAAACAAGAAACTGAAATAATCACCATATTATGACAGTCTCATATTCTAAGTGGAAATACTGGCATTACATTAGTATCCACATTTTGTAAATATGGATGTTGTGCAATTTTTTTAGCTGAAATTCGTTCACAAGGATTGTAAACGAGCATTTGTTGGAGGAGATCAAGGGCATCCTCATCCATATTTTTTACTTGCCTTGAAAGAATGTAGTTTTTCCATTTGGGGAAAGTAGCTTTATAATCGGGAAGACTTGAAACTCCAGGCCAAGTTTCCTCTGTGGGGGTCGTTAATACTCTGAAATGAAAATAAAAAATAGAGATGTAATATCTACATGTTGATGCACTAAATTTTGATATTATGGCACGCGTATGGACACAACACAGGTTATTCTCAGAGAAAAACTAGAACGCTACTGATTTTTTCGTAAATAAAAAATTTTGTTGAATTTTACAATTGTTTTTTAAAAAAACGCTCTCTTAACATTTTTTGTACGACGCCAAGTTTTTGAATGAAAAATAAAAGAATGTTGAAAGGAATAAGAAAAGAAAAGCCATACATTTCATTGTACGACACGTAATCTTCAAATAGAAGAGCCATGGTAGTGTATTTCTTTTTATCATTAAATAACCTATGATGGAAAATCAAAAGTAAAATTCAAGGGCAAAACAAAGACTTCTGAGTACCACCAATAAATCTTAAAAAATTACAAAAGCTGTTCAAAGTGACCTCCAGCTCGGATGCAAGATTCCAGTCTTTTCCTTATTGATTGGCAAACTCTTTAAAAAACACGGGAATCTGCTCTTATCGAGTTGCACCCAGCGATGATTCTATTTCTTAAGTCCTCAACATTTGTCACAGGGGTAGTGTAAAGTAAAGATTTCAAATGACCCGACAGGAAGAAATCGAGGGGGTTTATGTCTGGGGACCGTGCAGGCCAAAATTGGGGTCCACCTAGACCAATCCAGCGATTTCCATACTCTTGAGTTAGGAAGTCATAAGTAAGCACGATGGGCGCCATCGTGCATAAGCCACATCGTTTTTCTTATTGCTAAAGGTACATCCTCCAAAAATTCTGGAAGCGTGTGTGCCAAAAAGTGGCAGTACACCTCCCTCGCAAGTCTCCCTGGTATAATATTGGTCCAATTAGGCAGTCCCTTAGAATGTAAATCCAATCATTCAACGAGGACTGATGTTGAAATCGATCTTCATATGTTTGATGTGGATTTTCTTCACACCACATATGATTATAATGAAAATTCCTTATGGAATTTCTTGAAAAACTTGCTTCATCAGGATCAGCATAAGAAATGGAGGATCATGCATCAACTTACTCAAAAGCCATTGACAATACGCAATACTGACAGGAAAATCGGTAAGAAGGGCTTTCACGCATTGTAGGTGGAATGGATACAACACCTAAAGCATCAACAATTTTTCGAGTGGAGATACCAGGATCGTCTTGAATTATTGCAAGAACTTCATTTTTCACCGTTCTTACTTCCCTTGGCAGTCTTGCTACTTTATATCGTTTTAATGTGCCATTTTCATATAGGCGTCGATGAATAATTCAAATGTTTTTTATCGTGAGTATTACTGTTTGGAAATCTTTCAATATACAACCGCCGAGCTTCTAATGCATTTCTGTCAGCACGTTCATACATGAAGTGCATGTCGGTCATCTCAGCATTCGTATAACGATTCATGATAGTCGATCTGAAATTCAAATTACTGAAAAACAGAAACACTCAAATGACACAAATGACTCTGATGTTGAACATATTTATGACTGAGCATAGAACAGTTATTATCAATGGAATCGCAAGGATTACTAGAAAACTTTTCAACATTTTTTCTAGTCAAAAACTGGGCGTTGTACAAAAAAATGTCAAGAGAGCTCGAAAATATTTTTTTTCTTTGAAAAAAGTAGTAGCGTTTAGTTTTTTTTTAGAATAACCTGCGTTGTACCCATACGCGCGCCACTAGTGAGTCCATAATATTCTTTCGTATTGAAAATTATTTATATTATTATTATATTTTACCTCATTATCTCAAGCAGTTAACGAAAAATTTCGAAGTTGACTGAATCTTTCGATTAAACTTTAACACCCTGTGAATCAGTAACGATGTATTTGCGGGCTTATGTTTAAATGAACTTTTTTTATGAAATGACTTCAGCAACCACCTCCATAAATATTGCAGTGACTTTCTTAAGCATCCTGTATGTGTAATAATGAAAATGTTACACCAGCATATACAAATTTGCAAAAGTTTTTGACAAATTAGGGAGAAAGAAAAAAAAGGCTTTTTCGTTTTCGATAATTCAGACAATATTGATATTTACGATTGTTAAAGAGGTCGAAACTTTCAATAAAAATCTGGATTAAAATCGATATAATTGAACATATCTTTCCTTCTGATGTTGAAACCTTGTATTCCAGTATTCCTCCTAAATAGTAATTCAGTAGAAAAATTATTACATTTCAATCATATCAATTTGCTTGTTGAAACAGGTATATATTTTCATTACAATTCATTTAATATTAATTAATATTAAAGTATTTCACAGCGAAGATGATTATATACCTAGTCTACTTCACAAGTTCAAATCGGAGTTAATTCTTGATATTGCAAATGTTATTGATAAATTGAGATAAAGAAAAAGGTAGTCAGTTTTTCGTGACTATTCAGGAACTATTAATAATTTAGAAATTATCAAATATGATTGATGAATAAGGCAAAATTTCTTATAAAAATGATTGTAATTTCCTAAACTCTATCTCTATTAATTATAATTTTAATTCAACGTTGCGAATAGAACTCAATTTGAAATTTTGAATAACTTATATCATTGTTATAGTTACAAGAATAAAGTCCCGTTGGGATTTTATTTTCAATTTATTCACATACCGGGTGTAACCGAAACTAGGGCCACTCCTGTAACTTTTTTCTATTTGGAATATTTTGATGAAATTCGGGAATCTGATAGGAGGCAACATTTTGAATTTGATAACATATGTTTGACATTTTGTTTCCTGTTATGCCTGAAACGATATCAACTTTCAATTTTCAAATGGGACACCCTGTACTTTTTTGCTTATTTCAATTTTTCATCTCATCCTACGACCTTTTGACATATTTTTGAAAGAAAAACAAATCACAATATTTTTCTTTAGCAATTTTCATCTTTCGTTCTAGAAGGCAATGAACAGTGACAATTGGCTTAGCTCAACATCTCCTATCACGAAAATACAAGATTGTATCTATCAATATCAATATTGGTTGGTCAATAGACCAACTACCATCCCAATAGATTTTCTGTCAAGGGACAATAGTTCATGTACCCTCTTCTTTGATTGCGGCCCTTTTGGACTATCTCAGTCCTGAGATGCCAGTCCAATAGTTCAGGGTCTCCATGGTGTTTCAGTTTTGAAAGGAGATCATGTGGGTCCATGGGATAGTCAGAATAGGTTTGGGTCCCATCGTCCTAACAGCTGTTACCTTTTTGGCAAGGCCGTCTGCTTTCTCATTCCCTTCGATACTCCAATCAGCTAGGCTAGGCACCAAACCATAGTAACTGAGTATGGAAGTGCCTCTATGCAATAGTCAACTAGTTTGGATGTAACCCTTGGATCTTTCAGATATCCCAGGGCGTTCTTGCTGACAGAGCATATGTATATCATCACGTCAAATTTAATTAAATCGCATTACAGGCAATTGGAATTCTTCTGCTGAATTTACTACCACCAATACATACAAAGTACGACAAATAAAGAGGTACTTTCACCTTCTTTGAGAAAATATTTGAATGTCACCAACTTATAATAAAATATAAACAATTCACATAGAATTGTATATGGTTATATACTTTCACACTTCTTTAGCAACTTCTGATAAAGCGGCTATGTAAACGGGCATGGCTGAGTATTTTAAACAAATCCAAACAACCCATGATAGTGAAATAATCGACGCCAATTGTTATCATTTTCAATATACATCAGAATATCAGCTGATAGTGTCAATCCACGATCGGTTTGTAACTATACCGGGTATAACTAAAACTAGGGCCACCTCTGTAACTTTTTTCTATTTGGAATCTTTTGAAGAAAATTGGGAATCGGATAGAAGGCAACATTTTGAATATGTTTGACATTTCGTTTCCGGTTATGCCGGACAACAAAATGAGCACAGATATCAAGGTGGAAACTTCCAAGAACGTTTTGGGTTCAACGTCTGGATGAGGATGATGGGAAGATATTTAATAGGGCCTATAATTTTTGAAGGTTCATTGGCAAGGGAAAGATATTGAGGAACGAAATACAAGATTAATTGGACGAGTTGCCATTAGCTGTTGTGAATGAAATATATTTTCAACAAGGTGGTGTACCTCCCCAAAACACAAGGGAGGTCTCGCGGTATCTCGACGAAATTTTTCCCGAAAAATGGTACCTATCCATAAGATGGCCAGCTAGATCGCCCGATTTGATTCCGATAGATTCCTTCCTGTGGGGCAATTTGAAGAATGAGGTTTACTAAATACCTATTAGCACCCAACAAGAACTGGAGAACCGTTTGAGAAAGGCTACTGAAGGCATTACAGTCCAACAGTTCAATAAGAGGAACTATCAATCGATGTGAGATGTTGTGTTCGTGTGTCCGTATAAAATGAGCAATTAAATTTTCAGATACAATCTTGTATTTTCGTGATAGGAGATGTTGAGCTAAGTCAATTGTCACTGTTCGTGGTCTTCTAGAACGAAAGATGAAAATTGCAAAAAAAAAAGATTGTGTTTTGTTTTTCTTTCAAAAATATATCAAAAGGTAGTAAGATAAGATGAACAATTAAAATAAGCAAAATAATACAGGGTGTCCTATTTGAATATCGAAAGTTCTTATCGTTTCCGGGCATAACCTGAAACGAAATACCAAACATTTTCAAAATGTTGCCTTCTATCCGATTCCCAAATTTCATCAAAATATTCCAAATAGAAAAAAGTTACAGAGGTGGCCCTAGTTTTAGTTATACCCGGTATAGTTACAAACCGATCGTGGATTGACACTATCAGCTGATATTCTAATGTATATTGAAAATGATAACAATTGGCGTTGATTATTTCACTATCATGGGTTGTCTGGATTTGTTTAAAATACTCAGCCATGCCAGTTTACATAGCCGCTTTATCAGAAGTTGCTAAAGAAGTGTGAAAGTATATAACCATATACAATTCTATGTAAATTGATTATATTTTATTATAAGTTGGTGACATTCAAATATTTTCTCAAAGAAGGTGAAAGTACCTCTTTATTTGTCGTACTTTGTATGTATTGGTGAAAGAAAACGTTCTAGTAAATTCAGCAGAAGCATTCCAATTGCCTGTAATGCGATTTAATTAAATTTGTCGTGATGATGATACATATACATATGCTCTGTCAGCAAGAACGCCCTGGGATATCTGAAAGATCCAAGGGTTACATCCAAACCAGTTGACTATTGCAAAGAGGCACTTCCATACTTAGTTACTATGGTTTGGTGCCTAGCCTAGCTGATGGGACCCGAACCTAATCTGACTATCCCATGGACCCACATGATCTCCTTTCAAAACTGAAACACCATGGAGACCCTGAACTATTGGGCTGGCATCTCAGGACTGAGATAGTCGAAAAGGGCCATAAAAGGGACGCAATCAAAGAAGAGGGTACATGAACTATTGTCCCTTGACAAAAAGTCTATTGGGATGGTAGTTGGTCTATTGACGGGACACCAACTCAATAAACACCTACACGTCATGAGACTGTCAGAAACCACATAATTTTGTGGTTGCCTAGAATATGATGAAACAACGGAAAATATACTTTTCGAATGTCCCGCTCATAAGGCGACCAGATTGGACACATTAGGCACTGAAATACCCAGTGCCCGGATGATTCAGGAGGTCCCCTACAACACTCTTGCAAACTTCATCAAAAAGTTTCTCATAGACTAATAACAACACAACACAGCAAGCACAATGGTCGAAAGAGACTGAGTGCTGTCCATAAGTGCACCGTGCACGAAAAAGAAGATAAATCGATTGATATTTTTTTTTTAGATTTTTTGCGCAAAGTGTATTCGCGAATCCTTTATTTTAAAAGATATTATCTTTAATAACAATAATACCTGATACGAAACTCTAAAAACATAAAATTATTATATTATTGGGCATTTGGGTTGCATAATATTTTGGCAGCGGCCATACAGGGTACACATTGTATAATATTTTGATTTGTGCAAAAAATTGAATCAAATAGTGGCGAAATTGCCATAACTTTTTCACAAATTGATGGCGAATTATTTGATATTTGACATATTTTCAGAAGTCTATTGGCTATATAAAATGAAAAAAAATATATATATATATATATATATATATATATATATATATATATATATATATATATATATATATATCTGTTCATGCAATCAAACTGATTTCATGAAAAATATAAATTCACCACCGGTAATTAATACCATTGCCAGGGAATGATTATAATCAAAACATATCCTGGAATAATTATATATTAGGATAACGTTAAATGTTATGAGAATATATCAATCTACCAGAATATATACTTACTATAGCATCATCAGACAATGATATCAATGTACCAACGAGTAGTGTCAGAGGCTTTCTCCCCGGAAAAATCCAGTGTATGGACCTTAGTCAAGTAACACTGAATGTTACTCATTAATAGTTTCCTTTGTGTGAAGTGGTGAACGATTAAATAGAATACTGCTCTGAATATAAATATGACAAAATTGTCAGTTAATTATATTACATTTATATAAACAAATAAATAAAATATGAAATGAGATTCTGAGCAGTATAAACTAAAGAGAAAACCTATGACTCTACCTCATTATTTTTTTCGGAAAGAAACCCAGGAGAATATTACAAGATTTGATGACTGTTATCTTTTGTAACTGTTCAAATAAATTTTCTTCAGACCCAAAATCTCAATACTTTTGTGAAGATTCCTAGGAATAACACCTGTTGTGGAAATAATAATCGGTAGAATAAAAACTTTTCATTTTCCACATTTTTCTAATCTCGTCGCCAAGCATCATATATTTAGAAATTTTTTCATTGTATTTATTTTGTATATTATGTGTGTCGGGTATAGCAATATCAATTATATACGTTATTTGATTCTTTTTATCAGTAAGAATGATATCTGGTCTATTGTGTTTTACAGCTCTGTTGCAAAGAATTGTTTTATCAAAATAAAGTTTATATTTGTCATTTTCACAAATAATCTCAGGTTCATATTTGAAAAATTTTTTCTTTTGGGAATTAGGTCATGTTATAATATATATATATATATATATATATATATATATATATATATATATATATATATATATATATATATATATATGCATAATAATGAGGTAGTCATAGGTTTTCTCTTTAGTTTATACTGCTCAGAATCTCATTTCATATTTTATTTATTTGTTTATATAAATGTAATATAATTAACTGACAATTTTGTCATATTTATATTCAGAGCAGTATTCTATTCGATCGTTCACCACTTCACACAAAGGAAACTATTAATGAGTAACATTCAGTGTTACTTGACTAAGTCCATACACTGGATTTTTCCGGGAGAAAGCCTCTGACACTACTCGTTGGTACATTGATATCATTATATTTTTCATGAAATCAGTTTGATTGCATGAACAGATATATATATATATATATATATATATATATATATATATATATATATATATATATATATATATATATATATATATATATATATATATATATATATATATATATATATATATATATATATATATATATATATATATATATATATATATATATATATTTACAAGAAAAGTTTGTAGAAATATGACAATTTAAGGAGAAAGAGGCTTTCATCTTCCGTAGGTAGGAACCTTTACAGACTCCTTTTTGGTTTGATGTTATGAGAAATTCTTTTTGCAAATAATAACTTTTTGAAATCAGTAACTTAGCAAAGATTACTTGTTCAATAATACAAAGAGATATTTCGCTACTTTTGCAAATCATGACCAAAAAAGAAAGACAGTGAAAGCTTTTAATATTTGTGAACAATTTCATCTTATACATCATTATTCAGCATATGATTTTGAAATGTTTTAGTACTATTATGGACAATGCAAAGATTCTCAACAAATAATAAAATTACTGATTACACAAAGAAAAATGAATCTAAAATGCTGACTTTTTATAATCATATGCACATTTTCTAACATTTCATGATTTATATTAATATTTACCTGAAAATCCTAAAAAGCTGATCAATTTCAGAATCTCCTTGGAACAGAGGACGTTTAGTAGCCATTTCTGCAAAAATACAACCTAGAGACCATATGTCAACTGGGCAAGAGTATGTAGGTGAACCCAGTAATACTTCAGGTGCCCTATACCAAAGTGTAACTACTTCATGTGTATATACACGTACTGGCACTCCAAATGTTCTACCCAAACCAAAATCACCCACCTATAACATTTAATCAATATAATAAAATGAAGATAAATCAATTACTAGTTGTAACCTTGATGATTCCTTCTCTTGTGATCAATAAATTTTGTGGCTTTAAATCTCTATGTAGCACTCTTCTTTGATGACAGAAAAGGATAGCACTATTCAACTGATAAAAATAGCTTCTTACTAACCGTGGATCCATAAATTTTCCATTTTCAATTTTATCCATGTATTTTTTCAGATCCATTATCAAATATTCAAGATTAGGTAAATTCTAAAAATGTGATGGTTAATTACAATTTATGCAAAAATTAAAACAGGTTACCTTTTCTCTTCCATTAAGACATCTTCTAAAGATACAATATTGGGATGGCGAAGTTCTTTCAGTAATGATATTTCTCGTAGGGCAGTAGCTGGTATTCCCTCATCTTCTGATTCTAATCTGCAATCATTCGAAAAGTTATGCGGCAAATTGAGAAAGTAATAACAATTTACCTAATTTTCTTCAAAGCAACTAACTGTCCAGTTTTCTTGTTCTTGCCTTTGTATACAACACCATAGGTACCTTCCCCTATTTTTTCAATTTTCAAAAAGTCGTCAATGTTAGCCATTTTCTGAAAAATAATATACCTCAAACAAAAACCCTAAAAGAATTACCACTAGTATACAAGTTTTATAAAGAAGCAAACATACATGCATATAAATGTATATATATATATATATATTTACAAATATCAATATAGAGTTAAGCCTAAGCCAACAAAAATATGGGAAAAATGTAACATGATGAATATTGAAATGATCTAGGCAGGTGGATGAAATGAAAAAACAGTCTATTCTGTATCATGTTTTGCTAACCTCTCAAAGACTATAGCTCTAAAAACTATTTTCCACTCAATGAATGAGCATTCACAATAACGTTTATATTTGAAAAAATAAAACTGATAATATAATGATTTTACCTGTACTTTTTCCCGCTTTCAAAGTTACGAAATATAGGGGACACGGGACGGTTAAGTAATTAAGATACAAAATTAACGAACTTTACTACTACTTTTCAAATCAAATATGAGAGACCGGGTAAATGTATTATACCGTGATAGTGTAGGCACAGAAATGTATTCCTTTAAAAACATAAGTTGTATCTATCAGAGCTATCATAACATCGTGTATGATTTCCATGAAGTTTATATTCCGCGAAACTTCACATCAAATGACGAAAATTGAAAAATTATTCAAATAATTTGTATTTCGATTATACAGAAAAAAGTCAGTAATCAAAAACTCTTTAGTCAACTACAGAATTTTTCATAAATTCTGCGAGTTTGACAGAAGTCAGAATAATATAGAAATGGCGTTAAAAGAAATAACTTGTGTGCAGTGATGTGTTGACAATAAAATTATCCGAAAAATGTCAAGTACCCCATCGAGTCGAAGGAACGGGGCCCAAAAAATCAGATTGACAAGTGAGTGTTGAAATATCTACACTAAATTTCGGATAAACTTATTTAACATACATTCTGAAAGCAATATGGCTTCAGTAAGGGACCTCCCTTGCTTGTGAATGTAATTACATTGCATTGTCATATTTTAATTATCATAATCATTATGTGTTTCAGTCCTTTGTGCCCGCAACTTGGTGAGAAAGGATCTTTTTCGTAAGTATTTATTCAATTTGAACTCTCCAATTTAAATGATTTTGATCTCTTATAATGACATTTTCTTATAGGGTATCCTGATCCTTTTGCTAAAATATCTGTAGATGGTAGTGGACAATGTCATTCAACGGAAACTATAAAAAACACGCTAGAGCCGAAATGGAATTCACATTATGATTTGTATATCGGAAAAAATGATACCATAACAATATCAGTCTGGAACCATAGGAAAGTGATCAAGAAACATGGTAGTGGCTTTTTGGGTTGTGTAAAAATCGTCAATTCTTTGATTCAAAGATTAAAGGATACAGGATGTGAGTAGAGTTGTAATTCTTTTAAATTTTCCGAAGGATTTATAAGTAACAAATATTATATCTATTTTGTACATAAAAGTCTTTATAATTCTTGTTTTACAAAAGCAGTTTTATCATAAATTATTGCTGCATCTAACTCACAAATTACTTCCTGAATTTTAAATTCAGTATTTCAAAACTTGTTGATTGTGTATGACATATAATGCAGATGCTCTAAAATTAGGAATTTAATTGATTCTATTGATCATTATCTCCCTTCACTCAGTTTTATGTTAAATTACTGCTCTTTGCGATTTTAATTAAAAACTATAATTATCTATAGGTGGTACAATGCAATAATTATGTACAGATTGTTATTCACTGTTGGAATTTGAATGTGTATTGTGAAAGTTCTATAATACTTATGTGGTTGGTTTTAAATGATTAAAATTAAAGTTATCAGTTGAAAATTTTTGTGTAAATGGTTATTAATTTTGCCTTATTTTGAATGTGATTGCTTCATATTGGTAGAAAATAAAATGATGTTTGAATATCAATTGTTTGTGAAAGAGTATCTTCAATTCTGGATCAATCTTCTCAAGAACAATATATGTAATATCCAAAACTTTTGAATACCTGAATTTTGAAAATTGTACATAATAGGAAATAGTCTCTCAAATTCCAAAGTTATTACTCACTACTAAGTGAGTGTTTGAGTACAAGTCACTTTACTTACACACTTCTTCAATAAAACTTGTTATCTGTTTTAGAGATTTTGTCGTATAAATGTTACTTCTCTTAACTTTGTTGTCAAGTTGTACTGCTTTGTGCTTTTGATGGTAATACATTTGTATCACCTTTGGTACTCATTCTCCTTTGTCTGCATTTCTATAAGTTTGTGGATTTTCATCGGCATTCCTTTTTACCACTATCTTGATATTAAAACGAGAATATTAAAGAGGCATATATTATTAATATTGAATCAAATATTTTGAGGATTTTTAATGAGAATTTTATTTCATCCTCATTATACCTCACAATATGGTTCATTTTCAGCCATTTGATGCATTATAAACAATTCATATTATATGTTCTGAAACAAACAAAACGTCTGCTCAATACTTAATACTCAATTAACTATATCCTATACATAATATATGAAAAATAAATATAAATAATCAAAGTTTCAAATTACACACTCACATACTGAATAGAAGGGCTCGCATGTTTGAAAGTTATTTATATTTTAAAAATTTTCAATGGCAAGAGGTTCATGCTAGATGGGAGTATGTTTTAAAATTTTACTGCCAAACAAATAGTCTGATATCTTCCAAGTCAATATTATGCTAGTATCATCTCTCTGTCACATGTGTTATAAAGGTGTATATCCTCATGACATTTAAATCAAATGTCAGAATTTCATTATTTTTAATGCCATTTCTATAGTACTTTTGCTTGTGGTATATGATCCTAGGTGAGATTTCACATTTCAAGTGATAATGAGCTGTTGCATAGTATACAGTCTTCATTATGCCCACAGATGAACTTCAGGGACCAGAACCTAAAGTACAAAGAGATCCCTCGATATTTTTCCAGCTACGTAATCAATATGAGGCACCCACAACACTTTGGGTTCAATGATTTATACCTAAAATATTCAGTGTTCAGTTTCATTGATGTTTGCATTGCTTACAGAGAATAGTGTTCCTTAGTATAGTCTCTATTTAAGATAAATCTATTGGATGTAACCTTCCATAGTAACTTTTACTATTAATGAATTATGAAAATTCTTTCTAATTTCTAACACCTTAAGGCATGAGTTTTTTTTGAATTTGCACATTATTCAAATACATATTAATACATATGTTTGTATTTTTTTACACATGTGTTTTTATTATCAGTTTAGCGCAGAGGTAGTTGTTGATATTGGATAGAAATTCAGTTTTCTTGAAAATCGTTCTTTTTCGAAACTTTCAGTAGTGAGGTACCTTACTCAACCAAACATATTATATATTGGTTATACACGACAGTGATACTACCGCTTCTGACCTATGCTACCATCGTATGGTTGCCTGCACTGGACAGGAAGACAAAACGGAACAAAATAAGCAAGATCCAAAGGCAAGCATGTCTAGCAGTCACGGGAGCCTTGAGATTCACTCCATGGAGGCCGTTTCCATGGAGTATCTGCTGGGCGTCTGTCTTCTACATATAATGGGAGTCTCATTGAGGCTGTGGGAAGGAGGCATGTCAAAGGACAGAAATCCGACTTTTGGACATTTTACATACCTCAATAAAATTAGAGAACTCTGACCTGACCTGACAACAGTAGATCAAATGAGAACCACCTACCACTTTACACTCTTCAAGGTCGTCATTCCACCATAAGAAATTGCTCTATGAGACCACGTCATCGTAACACGCAGAACGAAAACCTGCACAGGAACTACAGAGCTGCATACATCTACATGTGCTCTGACAGCCAGAACGCTTTGGGATATCTGAAAGATCCGAGGGTTACATCCAAACTAGTTGATGAATGCAAAGCAGTACTTCGACAAGTCAGTACTACAAACAGAGCTACTCTGTTTTGGTGCCTGTCCCCCAGCCTTGCCAAAATAGTACATCTGTTAGGCTGATGGGACCAGAACCTATTCTGACTATTCCATGGACTCATGATCTTCTTTCAAAACTGGAATACCACCGAGACCCTGGACTATTGGGCATGCATCTCGGGACTGATATAGTCCAAAAGGCTCATAAAAGGACCGTAATCAAACCCTTGTCCCTTGACAAAAAGTCTATTGGGATGGCAGTTGGCTTGGCTTATTAACAGGACACCAACTGAATAAACACCTACACGTCATGAGACCGTCGGAAACCACACAGTTCCGAGTTACCTAAAAAAATGATGAAACAATGGAACATATACTTTTCGAATGTCTCGCACATAAGGCGACTAGATTGGACACATTGGGTATTGAAACACCTAATGCCCGGATGATCCAGGAGGCCCCCTACAACAGTCTCGCAAACTTCGTCAAAAAGTTTCTGCTAGACTGATAAAAACAACATAACTCGGCAAGCACAAAGGGACTGAGTGCTGCCCATAAGGGCGCCGTCCAGGAAGAAGAAGAAGAAGTTACCTTAAGAATAGTATGGGGAGGCATCATTTGAGTGTTGATGAAATTGACAGAGCAATTGGGATGCTTGAGGGTGGGGTAATACAGACAGAAGTTTGACAAATGATAGGCACTAGTCAATTCTTGATTTATGGCCCAGTATACAGAAACAGGGAGTGTAATGGAACAATATGAAGGTATACATCGTATTACAACAGTTGTCAAGGACCACTTCATCCACAAACCACCCGCCGGAATCCCACTATAACGTGCAATAAGTTACGCAATCAGCCGAATCAAACACATAATCTGTATACTTCAAGAAAAGCTGTTGGCAAGGTTGCATGAAGTTAATCTTCACTCCAGAAGCCCTTCGAGTTGTCAGCCTATAAGAAGAGGAAATCGCGCAGGTTGGTTAGAATGGACCCAAAATCATGTGGAATGAGGACCTGACGACTAGTCCTATGTTTTACTCTCAGATGAATCTTGATTTGAATTGCATTTAGATTCTAGATGAGTAGATATTGGTCTGTTCTGTCGATTCTATATTCTTTAGTTGTAGCCAGAAGAATTATGTAGCTCAGGCAACAAAAAGTCGTCCAATATCTCCGTATAACGTTCTGAATTCACTGTAACTGCAAGTCCCCATTCGTATGCATAAAAGGTAGGACTGATAATAATTTTTTTTAGGTGAATTAAGTGAAAAAATTTTAGTAAACGTTGAAAAGGGCTCAGTTGGCATCATGGGGCTTCGATTTGTGCACCAATAGAATTTTGTAGGTATGCAGCTCTAAAAATTTGTGCAACAAGCGGTTTAACATTTAGTGTAACTGGCACTTTCTATGGTTTCTACAGTTATCGATCACTGTGATTATCTCTCGAATATGAAGAATATCATTCAAGTGGCGAAAATCTTAAATATTGCAGAATCTTCTGTGCTTCATAGCTACTGAATTCTCAGGAGCCAAGTTTTCGATAGATATACTCCCCGCCAGATCCGTTTCGTTCATGCAGTAACTTGTGTTATATAATAGTAGAAAGGAGCGAACAAATATTTTGTTTATTCTCGCTCTTGTTATGTGCATATTTCTGCAATATGCAGTATAAATGGTCATTATTCTTGGAGAAATCCCTTTTTTTTTTAACATTTTGTGAGAGATAATTCGTTTATTTTCAGATCAATGTTTGGATTTGGGCAAGGCCTCTATAGAGGATTCAGAACCCGTCAAAGGTCAAGTAATCATATCGTTGTTGTCTCGAGATGGACCATGCGGTGGCACCCCACTGGCCATAGTGAGTCCGTTGGGCGAACTTCATGGTCCGTCGCCCGAGCACGACATCATTGAAAATGGTGGAGTCACTGCAGATGACTTACCACCTGGTTGGGAGGAACGTCGTGCCACAAACGGAAGGCCCTACTATGTTAATCACTTGAAAAGATTCACCCAGTGGGTGAGACCGGTGGCTAATCGGACAAAAACGCCTAACAGGTAATCAAATTTTAGATGGAACTAATATTGAATTACATCAATAATTCATTTTATGTATAATAATGGCTCAATTGTTTTATATTGTTGCGGTAGTAAGGTTTTTGTAGCTGTGTCCTGGCCAATTAATATCTGAAATTCTGATAATACACTTAACAAAATTGAATCACACAAAAAAAACGATTTTATCATGTGTTATGTTGTTTCTGTTAACATAAGGATGAGTTGCTTAATTCGAAATATGTAGAGATTGAAATACCGCTGAAAATCCTGCAGAATGCCGTCGGTTGTGAGAATGATTCAGCTTTAATGTCCTTGATTTACAAATTACATCTATCATATAGAATTTTGTCTATTCAATATGATGATGTTCTTAGTTTGGGACTATTGGTGATCTCCAGCGAGGCTAGTTTATGTACTTTCCTAGGCCATTGTTGTCTGGAAATGCTAATATATTGGTTTATTGCAATTATGATTCCAACTCGGCAGGTATTATCATTGACTTGGATTCCACTCATTATTTTTGTCTATTTCTGATATTATATCTCAAAGATGGACATGTTGGCCCTTTAGGGAACCAAAGTGCTGGACATATCTGGGTGTAGATGGAAGATCACCTGGTGCTGCTCTTGTATCCCCGTTTCCTAGAATGCGGCTGCATGTCGATTGTCACTCCAGCTGGAAACGGACCATTTATACATTTATACACCGCGAAGATCACAACAATATGCGTCCCAAAATAAAAAGGACTTTTCGAGAATACCACTTCTTTGTAGCGTCATCCATTGTTGAGTGTCTGCTTTCAAAAGATTGAACTTCCTCGAAATTTGTGTCAAAATTTAATGACAATTGAATAAATAGGGGTAATCTAACCTAAAAATTTGTGAGGAAGCCACACAAAAGTCATTCGAAAATCAAGGTTATCCTTGGTCCTCACTATGAACTGAAGGCCTATCAAAAATGTGTTGGTGATATCACTTAACTTACCGTCAACCTCTGTTGTGGTCGAGCTATACTTTACAGGAAGTATCTAGACACCACGTTCTGGCAACAACGTAATAGCGCGACATATTCAAACAGAACAAACCACGACTACGCAGAGATTTACCGGTTTGCGAGTTCGTTGTGGCAAGTGTGTTGCTTCAGATATATATTATTTCATATTAGTTCACTTGAAAAAAAACTTGTTAATTTTAAAATTCCAGGTAGTTTTAGATCATACCAGTGTGTTATGAAAATTATAAAAATATTTTTCCTTCACCACATTCCGCCAAATTAGCGGTTTTCTGTTTTCTAGCAAAAATTCACCAAGATCTTTTAATTAATTTAATTTTTAATTTTCTGAAAAACTTTTCGTTTCAATGAGACAAGGAAACATTGAGATAGAAGCCGTTCTTTTTATGAAATTTTTGCATATAAGTAAAGTTTTTGACTTCATTATATTAAAATAATTGCTTGTATTTTAAGAGAAATGTTCCTTTTGAGACCTACGATTGGACGATTTTCGATAAATATGGTCATTGAGGATACTTAATTATTCAAACCTGTTTTCTACTACTGGGAAAGGAAGAAACTTCCTTGATTTTAGGGCTTCTTGAAAGGCTCTACCAAGATTATCAAGTCATATATTTTCTCCCTTTCCTTTAATGATAATTGATTTAGTGGTGGTATCTATCCGCGCTCATAAATGTGGTGCTCTGGCGTGGTTCGAAAAACATTACTATTATATCATTGGCATATATTTAGGTCAATCGTTGTAATATACGAAATTTTCTTGTTTTCATTCTTTCATTATTTTTTAAATTGAGCTAATTGGATTGGAACAAATCTTAGCATAATCCTTGTAACTGCCTTGTTCTAATCCAAAACGCCGTATCTGAGCGTCGCGCAAGTAATGCTTATTATTTTTATTTAAATTTGGGGTTAGTATACGGTTTTCATATCTAGTAAATCTTTTGTTAACCTTTAACTGGTACATGACGAATTTATAACACTATAAGTGACATGACGTCTTACTGGCTACTACATTCATAATCATTGTTTGTTATAAAAATCACATTAGATGTTTTTGAATTGTGTTTCTATTTTACTATTGGTATGTAATAAAACATATGCAAGTAATTTTAATTAGTCTTTATTAACATACATTGAATAAAACGAGAATTATTTCTTAGTAGTACTATTCAGCCTCAATTGTCACTAGGTATTTATTTGAGCACTTGTACAAGTAAAACAATAAATTTTACACATTTCACTCAAAATTGAATCAAGCGAGAAACAAAAATACATAATAGGAACTTCTGGAAACAAAAAATTAAAATTCTGACAATGACTTAATTTTACATTAATGCAATTTTTGCACAAGGACCGAGAACATTACAGGCATACGGGATCGCAACATGCGACACGTGTACACAACAGTCATTCTGTGCAGTTTAGGTGGAAAAATATGACATGCCCTTCGTTTCCCTTGACTAGATTCAGGACTTTAGACATCTGTTTCGACCATATCGTCACCCAGAATTCGCTTTATCACTAATCGTAATTCCCTCGGCTATTGACTGAAGACTAAACGACTCTGGACATGGGGGAGCACTAGCGAGCGGGCTAAATCTTTTAGGGAATCACCTCTTTCTGTAATCTTGGGCTGATGCATGTTATACAATATATAAGCGTTCATGCTGCTCAAATCCAAAATGCGGTAGTACACCACCATTGACCTCATTCTCGTTCAGCGGCTGCTGGAATAAATTGAGCATTTTTCATCGGCTTCGTCAACACCTCCTTTGGTTGAATTGTAATAAAGAATGATTTCAGGCTTTTTAGTAACCTCGTCAACCACGTTATTGTGATGCATTGACGACACGAGTATGACAGCTCTATTTTTTTTGGCACGTATGAGCAAATAGTTTTTTGGTTCGTAAAACCAAAAAAGTTGGCTGTTTCTAGTTTTTTTTTGTGGTTGGAATTCTCTAGGTATTTCGCGTTTATTTTTCTTTACAGTACCCACATAAGTATGTTTCCGTTTTGCCAGTTCATCAATGAGTTGTATAGAAGAGAACCAGTTATCAGCAGTCTCATTTCTGTTGCTACCTTCGATTGGTTTTGTCAACCGCAGAACATACTGCGTAGACGCGAGAAGTTTTTTTCTTGTGTTGTCAATCCTGTACCATCAGAGCCTTTTCCAGTATAAACATATCAATTATAAAAATAGACAGTTTTTGCATCACATAAAGCTCGTCTAATCAGTCCATATTTCCCGGGTTTCTTTGGCATATATGAAATCATGTGACTTCTGCCATGAAACTTTATCAATATCTCGTCTACATTCGCTTAATTCGTACAGTTATTGAGAATTATTGATAAACTTGTTGAGAATAAAGGATATAGCTGCCAAGCTGTCATTTAGTCTCTTTTCAGCGCAATCATTTGGGTTGTCGAATCGCAGACATAGCAGTAAAACAACAAATCAATTTCTGACATGCAGCATCTAAACATCTCGCAACCTGTATCATCCCTAGCAAATAAGTAACTTGAGCGTTCGTGGTTAGGTTTCAAGACAGCTGAATATTTGAATTGTGGAGGCCGTTACTTGATGTAGATCCATGATATAAATGAGATAAAAACACAAGGTTTAACTTTGATCTACACTTTATTTGAAAAAATTCGACGACATTTCGCTGACACAGCAGCTTTATCAAGAATGAAAAATAGAATGAATAGTTTCCTGTTATTCATCGTAGAACAAGTTGGATCGGTGTGGATTTTCCTGTTATTCATCCAACTTGTTCTACGATTTGTTTATAATACCATACTCTTCATTCTGTTTTTCATTCTTGATAAAGCTGCTGTGTCAGCGAAACGTCGTCGAATTTTTTCAAATAAAGTGTAGATTAAAGTTAAACCTTGTGTTTTTTATCTCATTTACAGCTGAATATTGTGAAGACCCAGAAAAGTCTTCAGCTCTATCATATTCATTTCTTTCAGTTCAGGTTCATTCTCTCGGGCAAACTATAACCTGTAGAGGAGATTTTGTTGTTTGTCCAAGTCAAAATTTGTGGAAGCATTTCTTCATCAAAAAGTTTAGTCCAGATGCTGAAAGGGTTTTTTTATCCTTAGCCGTCAATTTTGAAGCACAAGCACGCGTAATTATATTATATTGTGTACGCCCTAGTATTAGGAGGCGTCTGATAATTTACAACAATTTTTACCGTAGTAAAAATTTGATCACCGTAATTGAGAGAGGCACGTTGTCTTCATTTTCGGAATTATCGCTGCAAACTGATTATGAAAAAACCTGATCTTCCTCTGAATCATCTTCTTGATCACTTTCATGATGCTGTAAAAGATCGTTTTCCGATATAATACAGAAATCACATTCGCTATCAGATTGGTCTGAAGCTAGCAACAGAGAACTGATTTCCGCTTAAAATGACGGATCATATACCCGCCATTATTTTTCATTTTGACGGCTTAACTGAATTTGTGGTCGAACGTTTACTTTCCCCATCGTTTTCTGCCATTTTGCACTAGAAAGTATAAAAATAAAAATAATATTTAAATAAAAAATTTTGTACAGCAAATAAGGACATGTAGCCTGACAGGCTACTCCCGATCTTTTGATAAATATTACTCACATGTTAAATAGCCACCGACACTTATGACTCCTTTCGTGGTCGTTTCACTACTAAAACAAAAGCTACTGAGACGCGGGGTCGCAGCAAGGTTAAGATCCTTGGAAAGCAAAAGTCGAAAATTTCAAATCCCAAATCTATGTTTGAATATACGGTCGCTGTTATTAGTTGCGTAGTATAACTATTAACATTTTTCATCAGCTCTATAGGAAATCTCAAGTATATTAGTCATATTTGTAAAAAGACAGGTGATAAATTTGATAGAAACAATATTTAGTCATAACATTTCATCATGAACGTCGTTTAATGCATACATTTGAGATGACCGGGTTGGTGGTCGAAGCTGGGCCTGTCAAAAAACATGCAAAATCGTTGGAGACAATTGTTTGCGAGGAAAGCCGAGACCGTCCATTCCACATCTTGGACAGGAAGTTGGACTTTCCGGGACATCATTTCTGGGATTATGGATCGAAACTCGTGCGTTCATCCATACAAAGTCCAATGAATTGCAGACCTAAAGACCAACGACCACAGTGTGTTCGTTGATTAGGCATTACAGAGCATTTTGCGGTAGGTTCTGCTTCAGGAAAAAAAAAACCATATTCGTTGGAGACACTGATTTCTGGTTGAGTTGCTTGATAAATAATTTAAATTGTCAGATTTGAAACGACGAGAATCTACGAGAGATTCATCATATGCACTGTCGATTGCGATTGATAGTGGCCTGTGTAGATTTTTTTGTGGCCTATGTAGATGCCATGGATCCCAAAAAACATGTGGGTCCAATAGAACGGCGCTACTTGAGATAATGGCAAACATTTAATGCATCGATGACGAGTTTGTGAGAATTTCATCATCTCGCATGATATCGAAATCAACTGACTACCGAAATCATTTTCATTTTGCACCATTAGGCTACTTTCTGTCAGGATATGTTAAATCTGTAAATGAATGCCCTTTAAAATGAAAATAAAAAGAGTTGCGCAAAAAAGTAATAAAGTATTATTACAAACTAGGTGCTAAATTATCTGTCCTTGAATCTAAAACAAAATATGCACTTCCAAATATTGAATGGGCTGATTGAAAAAGGTGAAGACTGTCTATACACATACATATGTTAGGTACAGAGCACCCTTGTTCTGATGGAATCGCGCTTTTATTTCCATTTTTATTTGATTTCCTTCGATGTTGAAAAATATTAGTTTTGTTTTTATAAATATTACTAGTTTTCTGTTAATATTATACTTTTCTATTTATGTTATATGTACTAATATATGAATGTCATCAATACGTTTCTGTTTTTCGAATTGAATAATTTTTGAAATAGACTCATAATTATTACATTATCATCATTAATATCATCTAGATACAGAATACAAAACCCGATAAGGCGAATCAAATAAACTAGAAATATTTTTTATATTTGTATAGCCGATTACTGGATTTTATCGAATATTGTTCATTTTTTTGGCGGAAATTATGCATATTCATGTTTCACAGGTTACGACTAACAAACAATAATGCAAATGATGATACGGACATTGACAACTGCAATAATCAGGGGAATGATAACCAGGAAGCTGTCAATAATAATAGGGAATCTGTGCAATTGGCCTTGACTTCAAGTTCGAGTGCATCGCCCGTTTCCCCTGCAATAGGTGAGTGGATCTTCTCCGTCTGTAATGAAATGATTTAACAAGGTTGAAGGAGAATCGGAATTTTAATGATGTAACATTGTTGCTCTGCATCTCGATCAATAGAATTTTGGAAAAAAATTAGGGTACAGTAGTCAGAATGTTGACAATGGAATTGAGTTACATCTTGTAGTCGCGAAGTATAGACATATGAATGAAGTTACAATTTTATTGAAGATTAAATATGTTCTGTTTTTTGTGTATTAATGCTTTTCTTAAAAGTTAACTTGATTTCTTTGTTATCATGTTTCGAAATCTAGTTTTGGGTTTGGGATTTTCTTTAACCTGAATCAAGTTGGTATAGATTGAAAGAAACGTCGGCTGACATAGTTGTGCTGATATAGTGATAACATCCATTTGCTCGATTGCAATATTTTCATTAGTTTATTTTCAGGAATTTAGTGATAAGCTTGATTGTTTTCAACTTTTTTTTTATGAAAATGTTTTTCTTTTTCAATTTCTATGAATTTGTGTGAATCTCCAATTGCTAAATGCAGGCACGTTAGAGCAGACAATCAGGAAGCTACCTTCTTTAGCTAATTCAAATTCAATTGTTATCAACTAATATGCAAAGTTACTAGTCGTCGTTCTAATAAGTTTCCGAATTCTGTACTACTGCAAATTATCCGTGATCAAATCTTTGATCAAATAAATTACTTGCATCATATCTTCACGGGTCGCACACCATGCACATCATCTGTGCTTTCGTCGTCGTTTTTGTCTAGATTCACCAAAAAAAAACCGAAATTAACAAGACGGCATTCAATTTTTTAACTAAAAATTTATTTCATTCCACACTGGATGAGGTAAACTATGGAGTGAATACCATGAAATGCCAACTGTTATTAAATGTTTTGAAAACTACAAAAATCAATTAGTAGAAACGTACCTTTCCAGACTACTTGTTTTTGAGTATCGTTCATTATTATCCAATGTAGAAAAGTTTTTTTTTGTTGTGTGGAAGTATGTTATTGAATATAACTTTGGCTAAAAATATTAGAATCAAAATTATTCCAATCAAATACACATCACCTGGTATTCTGAATTCCACAATCGATTAAGCAGCTCGATCGCAGTTTCTCTGTCAACATATGTTTTTGGACTTATGAGGGGAAACAAATCTTATCTATGTAGTAACATTCGTTTCCATATGATCTCAACCACGTCTGAAACAAGAATGAGTTTATTTGACTATCAGTATTCATTCAATTTCTCTTCAGTGTTCACGCTAAATTAATGCATGTTTTCTGTGTTTCCTGTTGATGTTCGAATCTTAGAGTTTATTGTAAAGGCTGCTGAACGTCCTGGACGCTATTTGAGTAATCATGAGGTGGTAAAAATTATAACACTTCTAGAGGAGGGACGAAGCCAAAGTTATGTGGCTAACTTGTTGAATGTTAACCAAAGCACCATTTCAAGAGCAATACATCGCTACCGCGAAACAGGGGAATAAGGAAGAAGGGCCGAACAGGGAAGAAATTCGATAACAACACCAGTTGATGATCGTTAACTTCGTTTAAGTGCACTAAGAGTTCGGCACTGTATGGCTAGAATGCTACAAAATGAAATTCCAGAAATGTCCATATTTCATTGCAAACTGTTAGGAACAGGCTCAGAGAAGACGATATCAGACCAAGGGCGTCTTCTACCGGCCCGCGTCTCACCAGAGAGCATCGAGTTGCAAGACTTCAGTTTGCGAGGGAACATGCAAATTGGGGTATTCCAGAATGGTCGAATGTTCTCTTTTCCGACGAGTCCAGGTTATATCTTATATCAAATGATGGACGCATGCCTGTATATAGACGACCTGGGGAACGGTATCAGCAATGCAATATCCGGCAAACCGAAAACTTCGGAGGGGGCCCAGTAATGGTGTGGGGAGGCATTTCTTTCCATGGTCGAACAGAGTTAGTCCTAGTGAATAATAGAAGAATGACAACGGCCAGATACATCGCAGATATCCTTGAACCCTTTGTTGTATCCTTTGGCCCATTGATTGTTGAAAACTTAATTTATATGCATGATAATGCTCGGCCTCATGCAGCTAGAGTAGTTACAGAATTTCTGCAAAAAGCCGAAATTGATATTTTAAGATGGCCAGCTAGAAGTCCCAACTTGAATCCCATAGAACTTGTTTGGGACAACATGGGGTGGCAAATTCAGCAACGTAGGATACCTTGTAGAACATTCCAACAACTAGAAAATCTGTTTCCTGAAATTTGGAACTTAGTGACTCAAGAGTACATCCAAAATTTGTTTAAGGGGCTTCCGAGACATATACTGGCAGTAATTAGGGCCCGGGGAGGAAACACTCGATTTTGAAAATGATTAGTAACCATTCGATGTTAGTTGATTGGTCTCTTGGCGAATGTTTGAAGATGGTAGAATTTTTTAATTTTTCATTAACTCGAAAATTGTTGATATTTTTCATCATAAACTCATCTCTTTTGAATGATATCTTCTTATTTACGCTTCTGAAAGTTACCAAGCGACTCTTGAATGACCAACCCCAAAAGTTTATATAGTATTGTCGTAAAAGTAGGGTGATGCGACAATTTTTGTGGGGAGTGTATTTGCATTTTTAAAACTCCTATTCAACTTCATATCTCTTTTCATGCCTAATTTCGAAGACAATTTTTTATTATTGAGGTTTCAGTTCTTTCTATTTCATAGTTTACAAGCTTTGAATATATATTAGAGTTCACTATCTAAAACTGAAAATTCCATAGTAAGGCTAGTATTCGCATCTGATGGATCGTGTCTCAGGTATTCAATGAAACGAGAACACACTGATTGTACTTATAAACAAAGTAAAAATACATCGCGTCATCTGTTTATAGATTCATCGAAAGACCAACAGTACACCCCCTCTCGGCCCGCTATTCTTGCACTGCATCCATCGACAACGTCCAGCTGCGGTATGCACACCACCACTGAACCGAGACCTTCCACACAGAACACCACCTCGTTCACTAGCTGCGCTGCGACTACGACAGCTGTGATTCCTGCTCCTAATAACATAAGCTGTAACGTGCCACCCGTAAATTCGAACGGACTTCTCTCTGCCGAAAATGCGGCCAGTGGTAGTGAAGATCGCGCTTCTCCCGGGACTGTCAGTCCCCAGGCTTCTACTAGAGCTGTAATGAGAGAAAGGAGGAGAAGCGGTGAGGGTAGAGATAGTAGCGGTAGGAGACGATCCGGAAGACAGAGGAATTCCCTGAACGTATCTAGTGGACAGAATGGAACAACAGTTACTTCTCCTTCTTCGTCTAAAATGGATCTACCTCCCGGATATGGTAATGCAAAATTGAAATCTTCATAACTTTTTCTTAAGAATATATTTATTGTTCAGAGCTTCGAACAACTCAGCAAGGTCAGGTGTATTTCTATCACATACCTACTGGTGTTTCTACTTGGCACGATCCCAGGATACCTAAAGATTTGGCTCCATTGACCCTTACACTGGACCACTTAGGACCCTTGCCTCAAGGTTGGGAAATGAGACAGACTGTTTCTGGAAGGGTGAGTATAACTTAATTGAACAAGAGTTTTTGGATAGATCGATAATTACTTTTTTATTTCATAGACTTACTTCGTTGATCATAATAATCGTACGACGCAGTTTACGGATCCTCGGCTCAATTCTCAAATACTTAGCAATCTGTTACGTCGCATGTCAGCGCCTAGCGGGGGCGCAGCTTCGTCTTCAAGTTCTGCTTCTCCGGCTACTCCCGTCACCCCTTCTACTTCGACGACTACTCCCACGTCGTTATCGTCCGCAATCAGCCAATCAACTACCGCCAGTAGTCCTTCCCGTCAACAGACAACGACGACTACGGCAGGTAGGAGAAACCAACATGAACTTTATATCTGAAATGAAAGTATATTACTTTGTCCTCAGCTACTGCTTCTCCTGCAATACCTCGTCCTGCCAGGGTTCCAGATATGGAACAGCTGCCTCAGGGCTTATTGAATGATACAGAGCATTTACCCAAGTACAAGAGGGATCTTGTGGCGAAATTAAGAGCTTTAAGAGCTGAATTAACAGCGCTCCAGCCGCAGAGTGGTCACTGTAGATTGGAAGTATCTAGAAAAGAAGTATTTGAAGAGAGTTATAGGTAATGCAGTTTTTAATCATTTTTGATGGTTTATTCATTCAAGAATTGATTTCAGGCTGATAATGAAAATGCGCCCAAAAGACATGCGTAAACGTTTGATGGTAAAATTTAGAGGTGAGGAGGGTTTGGATTACGGTGGCGTAGCAAGAGAGTGGCTCCATCTTCTATCTCGAGAAATGCTCAACCCACAATACGGATTATTCCAGTATAGTCGTGACGATCACTATACGCTTCAGATTAATCCGGATTCGTCTGTCAACCCGGAGCATTTATCCTACTTCCATTTCGTGGGTCGAATATTGGGTATTGCAGTTTTCCACAATCACCAGTTGGAAGGCGGATTCACGTTGCCGTTTTACAAGCAGCTACTGAACAAACCGATCACTCTCCAGGATATCGAAGGGGTGGATCCAGAGTTGCATAGAAGTTTGACTTGGATGCTGTAAGTATAATCAATAAGGCTGCCCAAAAAAAAAAGGTGACTGCATTCAAAGTAAGTCAGTAATGTGTGGTAGTGGTGCGCTATCTGCTGCCATATAAAATTTTCTGAAATTACAGGCTGCTTCTAAAGAAATCTTAAATATTTTTTTCAGTTTTAATTAAATAGTTCCTATAAAGATGTATATCATGTTAGCCGTTAGTGAAATACATCTTGATGACTAGTAATAAATTACTAAATGAAATTTATTTCAACACCTTATTGACTGAATTCAATTTTGCTAATGGCGTTTCTCTTTTGGTTTCATAGTTTTTGGGATGTAAGCGAAAATCTGAAAATGGGACACTCAAACTACTGCTCGCATACTCTGTATTAGTTACCCCTTCTAGCTCGCGGACATTAGATATACACACAACCAAATTTATATGGGATCCCTCAGTATTTCACATTATTGATTGTTTTTAACCATGGATCTTTGACTAATTGCGAAGAATGAAGTTTTTTGTTGTAAAAAAACTGGATAGTATGATAACAAATGTTGAATTATCACCACATGTTCGGGATATTGTACTCAGTCGGCACTGAGATTTGAAATTGTGAATTTTAACATTTAAAAAAGCCTAAAATCATAATTGAAAATGCCTTACGTTGGATTGTCCGATGTGCAGAGGGACCGAATAATTGCTCTTGTTGAAGAAGGGGTGACAAAAA
Source organism: Cryptolaemus montrouzieri (assembly GCA_013387265.2). Classification (NCBI taxonomy): domain Eukaryota; kingdom Metazoa; phylum Arthropoda; class Insecta; order Coleoptera; family Coccinellidae; genus Cryptolaemus; species Cryptolaemus montrouzieri. The sequence goes on from JABFTP020000062.1 coordinate 34,334,528, forward strand.
CCTACGCCCGATACGTGGAGCTACAATCTCTGCAAAATAGGCCTAGAAGAAGTCGTAGGAAGATCACTTCTGAAGATCAAGATCGCGTTTTGTGCCAAATTGCAAGAAGAGACCCTAGTTCGTCGCACCCCATACTCCAAAGGCAATTTCTGGAAGCAACAGGCATCAGTGTATCAGTCGAAACGATACCTCAAAGACTTCGTTCAAGGAGTTTATACAGCAGAAAGCCCTTAAGAGTTCCAGAGCTAACCAGACAACAAAAAATTAACAGACTTAATTGGTGTATCAAGCACCAAAATTGGAATATTGAGAATTGGTGAAATGTTCTTTTTTCGGATGAGACCAGAATTGGTGTTCGATCAGATGACCGCAGGATTCGGGTTTTGAGGGGTCGTGGAAGGCAAGCTAGACTCTGAGCAACAAGACAAATGTTGAAATACCAAGGGGGCAGTGTGATGTTTTGGGAAGGCATTATGCTGGGAGGCAAAACATATTTGATTTCCTTTCCTGCGAGTATAAAGGCTAGAAATTACGTGGTTCTAGTGCTGGAGCCAATAGTGGGACTCTGGCGAGGTGCCCACAGTGAGAATTTCACTTTTATGCAAGATAATGCTCCTCCGCATACCAGTAACCTTGCGCGAAATTATCTTGAAACAGAGAAAATCGCCTAGGACCTAAATCCTATTGAACATTTATGGGATAATCTCAAAAGGAAAATTAGATTGCGCCAGGATAATCCAAGAACTTTACAACAGCTCATCCAAGCCGCCACAGAAGAGTGGCAGAATATCACCCCAGAGGAGGTCGAAAACCTAATCCAAAGCATGCCTAGACGAATTAGGGCTTGTATCAGGGCAATAGGAGGTAATAAAAGCTACTGAGGTCGAGTAAAAGACACGTACTTCGAGAGAAAACAATTTTCAATTTTTTTACTACATGCGGAAAGAGTCTCTTATATTCTTTTATTTGTTTCTTTCTTTAAGTAAACCTTAATTTGTTTCTTTTTTCAATTGAAATATCTCAAAAAGGACCAATTCCAACAATCCTTCGAAATTTCCAAAATCCAAGGTAATATTCAAAATATCGGGTGATTCCATATAAATTTGGTTGTGTATATATTAATCAAAGGGATTAGAATTAGTATCCTGGCTTATGGGGCTGATTTAGAATATTTACATGTAAATGCTTAACCATGAGTAATAAAAAAAAAGTGTTTGTACTTGAATGTTGAAATATGCCCCTCCTTGGGAATTTTTGACTCATATTAGTCTATTCTTAAGGAACCGCTTACGACCATTTACAAAACTAAGATTTTCTGAACCGCATTTTGTACCAACACATACAAATATTTTTTATAATTCATTTTCAATCTATTTTTGCCCCATAAAGTTTTTGATAAAGGATTAGAAAAAGTTGGTGGGTGTTTGTGGGTACAAAAAGCTCGATATGCAAATCAATTTATATCCCAGTTCTAGCGTTTTCTGCTTAAGAATTCTAAATTTTTCCATTCACCTTTAACCAACTTCAATGTGCTGTTGGATTATATTTCAATTTATTTTTGCAGTGAAAACAGTACCGTTGGTATCTTGGACACCAATTTCTCCGTTGAGAATAACAGTTTTGGCGTTATCAAAGTACATGAATTAAAACCAGGCGGAGCCCAAATTCAGGTGACGGAAGAGAACAAACGGGAATACGTGAAATTATATGTCAACTATAGGTTTATGCGCGGCATTGAACAGCAGTTTCTGGCGCTCCAGAAGGGATTCACAGAGTTGATTCCTCCTGCGCTCCTGCGTCCATTCGATGAAAGGGAATTGGAGCTAGTTATTAGCGGTATAGGATCTATTGACATCGCTGATTGGAGGTCGCACACTCGCCTGAAACATTGTACTCCAGAGACGCCAGTCGTGCAATGGTTCTGGCAGGCGGTCGAGTCTTACTCAGAAGGTTTGTAATTTAAATAATTCGCATCAAGCAAGGCTAATATGTAGTGGAACGAACTAATTTATTCCTTATTTGGTGATTCCAGTTGTGTTCAAAAGTTACTATTTGTCTAGAAAATATCAATTTATTCATCAATATGTTCCCTTCAGAATATTCTCCCCAGGTATAATACATTTCAGTCAGTCGTATTTTCCAATTTTTGAATCATTTGTGGAATTCACTTTTTCTATAGCCTTGAGCTCTCCCACTGATATGCTTTTTTCTCCTTGGTGAAATCTGCCTTCTTTCATGAACCTTTTCAATTTAGGTTAGATATTTTTATTTTTTATTAATGTTACTTAATTATTTGGTTTCATCGAAAAGTAACAAAAGTTTTCTAATTCTTGTTTGTGAGGATTTGAACCATAGAACCCTAGAAGAATTGTGAATGCGAGTTAACTGCATCATATCTAATTTGGTTATCAGATGAATTAATTTCATTGAGAAGTAAAATGTACATTGAAGAATTTTTATTCAAGGAACAATATTCAACCTTTGGTAGAATGTTAAATATCCTTCCTTGAACCGGGGCCACATAGCAGTTGTACAGCACAGTCAGATGTCATGAATAGGAGCAATAGACTGCAGTTTCAGTCTCATTTGACATCGTCAGTATTGCATACCGATTCACAACATCAGGCTACACTGCCTATCTATCTAACCTACTCATCTCAATTCGTTGGAGCGCGAGGAAACATATAAATGTCAAACGAACCGAGACAGAGGCCAATTCACCATTGCCACCGGTAAACCCTGATAACAAAGTGTAGATAAACAGGAAAACTTCAAGCAGTCACACTAGTTCGACTATTCCTCGCAACGCTTCACACCTTGTCAGCTAGGAAGTGCTCTGTCAAAAGACTGACGCTCCTCATTCCTATCTGATTGCTAACCAGGCATACACACAATCTCTAAAAAAATTACTATTTGCGAGGTTATCGCAATGTGTAGACACATTCAGGAATTTTTATTCAAGGAACAATATTCAACCTTCCGTAGAATGATAAATATCCTTTCTTGAAGAAGCTGGTTTTCCCATCCACCTTTCATAATCACCATCAACTGGGGTCATACAGCAGTGGTAAAGCTCGGTCAGATGTCATGAATAGGAGCAATATACTACAGTTGCGGTTTCATTTGACCTCGTCAGTATTGCATACCCATTCACAACATCAGGCTACATATGTAAATGTTATCTAACATTCTACGGAAGGTTGAATATTGTTCCTTGAATAAAAATTCTTCTAAGTGTTTACACATTGCGATAAACTCGTAAATAGTAATTTTTTAGAGATTAGAGTAATACTTTGCTTTTTTCGCTATTTATGCTTAGCGGCGAACTTAATGAAACTATACTAGAATAGAATATTCAAACAAGTAGTTGAGAATAGTAATTTTGTTTACAGAAAAAAGACAATCAAATAGAACCTCACTACTCACTAAACTGGAAGCCAATCTGTTCAATTATTATTCATTTGCAAAACTGACAAACAATATAACAAACTCTAAAGTGAAAATCAGGAACTCCATATTTTAGCAGTTGTCATCATGTAAAATCAAGTTAGTGTTTTGGAGAATAGAGCACAAAGAATATTATTAAAATATATGTGTGAATATCATCCTTGCAAAAATAAAATAATCCATCACCTTAATGCCTGAAATGCAGAGCGTAGAATGGCTTTCTGCAAGTAGTATTTGGATCGAGTTAGCGATGAAGGTCTTTTCGGACAATATATTGGTCCAATGAATCGCGTGAGTGCAGGAATTTTTAATCGTCATATCTATTTCTTCTGGACAAGCGAGAACAATTTGTGAACAGTACGTCAACGACAACAGGGCAGTTTGGTTTCAACATATCATGTTTCATTCTGGATGGTAGATTGTCCTACCATATCTTTGACTTCAATCTCAATGCTGAAGATATCTTAATATTTTGAATATTTGTCTTCCGCAACTGTGGGATGAAATTCCAGTTAGCAGTTACAGACTACCTTCATGAAGACAAAACACCTAGTCATAATATAGCTCTCATAAGGAATTACTTGAACCAAAATTTTCAAAATCAATGGACATGAAACAATGGTACTATTCACTAAACCTGTTTGATCACTTGATCTTTCAATTTTATATTTTTTCGTTTGAGGATATTGAAATATGAAACACAATTTGCTAATTATTAGCAGTTTGAGGAAAACCTTTATTTATTTAACTAGGACTATAGAAGATTTAAATCGAAGGTGCAATTTGTAGTTCCGCGAAAATGATATATACAGGGTATCTGTGAATTGCGTGTACAATGTTATACCACAGATTCTTCAGCTCGAAATAAGTCGATTTAGGCTAACTTACCTATATGAAAAGTTTCTTCGTTTGGCCGCTAGAGGTCGCCAAATCCAATGATTTTTTCTTATTTTTCGAATAATTCGAGAACGACTCGATCGATAGAAACCATATTTGGTATGCGTAATCGGGTGCGTTATTCACGTTTTTTAGTGATCTACTCAATGACCTTGACGTTTTACAAGTGTCCCTAAAAACTCCAACGTGTTTATCAACCATAATTTGTCAACTGTCTGCGTTTGAGCAAAATTATTTTAGACATTGAGTAGCTAGACTAATTATAAAACTTTTTTGTCTCTTGAGAAATGTTGATATGATGAGCGGTTTAATCACAAAAAACAGTTTTTCATTTTCATGATTTCATTTCTTCAACCACCTAGCAAGTCAAAAATATCACATATAAACCATGTTAGCTTTTGATTTGTTTCTGTAGTCTGGCAGATTGTCATTTTATCATTATTCTGAAAATTTGGAATGACTTCACAGTCTTGAAATTCACTGAAACTGTAGTCGAAATGACTTATCAAAATAGTTAAATTATTGCATCAAAGGCTGTAAAATAAGTTCTAGTTGTTGAAGCCTAATTTTTTTCTTTTGATACTGTATTTAAACTGTGTTTTTATCTAATACTATCTTCAGTTTTTTTGAGCAATATCTTTCACACGGAATATCTCAAAAAAACGCCAAATTAAAAAATAAAGGTCTACAGTAAAAAGAAATTGAAATAAAATTAATACGCCACCTCTGATTTCATTTAATTACTGTCGGCATTTTCAGATAATATAATAAGCTTTCCCTTCAATGTGTCTCAACATGATTCTCTTTTTTTCTGATTTTTTCCAAAACTTTGTCGCTAGATATCTTTTCAGTCTATGATATGTAATTCAATAGTAAAGATAAATATTAGAACATCAAAACATATCTGGAGTGTATATTATCGTCGGCTTGAGAAAAATCCACTGAGCCAGGAATAAAATTTTCGAACAAATTGAAAATTAAGTTCTTTGCTGCATTCTGAATGCTCTCATCCACTCATAAAATTACATTGGAAATCGAAAATCAGAGGGCAAAATCTGTGAAGGGTCTTCTTTGCGTGATAGTTCATCCTCAAAATTTCAGAACTATAGGAAGAAAATCATAGCATGTTCTGTCAGGAAGGGTTGATTAAATTTTTTCACCAAACAGAGTTGACTTGACATATTTCGGTTATTCATATTATTTAATGGATGTATGTGAAGTATGAACCCTAAAGTAGTTTTGATATTGACCTAAATTTTATTTATACAGTTAACCTAAATTGTCGTTTTCATTTGTTAGTTCTTAGTAATTCATAGAACAATAAAAAATGATGCTATCGAAACTAGAAAAACTTGTCTATATTTAAAATTCTTTGCTATTTCAACACACATAATTCAGGAAAATTTCGTGATTTTGAGAATTCAGTTGGAAAATGGGAGTGTATTGATAAAAGCCTTAAAACAATATTATGGAAGTTCCAAAGCTCAGTATAATTCGATTACATTGACAGTTTTTAGTTTTAGTGAAATCTTAAACTCATAAATTGTTTCATTCGATAACTTGACATGTGAATAAAATAATGTTTTCGAGAAATTGATTCTTATTGTTTGTTATTAGAAATGAGGAAATATTGAATATTCTAGTAACTCAAAATGGTGCTAACAAATTTCCTTTCGTTTATTTACATATTATTTGGTGCTAACAAATTTCCTTTCCTCCTTTCGTTTATTTACATATTATTTTTATCGTATTGCAAAATAACGAAGCAATTTGCTTTATTCATTCTGGTCACTATGTAAAATGTAATTTAACTAAGATAATACAGCTTTGAGCTTGTTTGTGGCTTTGGTGAGAATTTAAGACGATTTTAACATGCAGGTATTTCTTACAGAAATGAGGGCAAGACTTCTTCAATTTGTCACGGGTTCCTCAAGGGTACCCCTACAAGGATTCAAAGCTTTGCAGGGTAGTACCGGGGCGGCCGGACCAAGGTTGTTCACGATACATTGTGTAGACGTACCACCTCAAAATTTACCGAAGGCCCACACCTGTTTCAACAGGATAGACATACCACCCTATGATTCGTATCAGGTGCTCTTGGACAAGTTGACACAGGCCATCGAAGAAACCTGTGGATTCGCCGTGGAATGATAGAGGTAATTGCATGTTTATTTCGAAATTGATATCTTGAAAATTTCGTTGCAATTGTGTATTAGAAGAAATAAGTAACTATTCATTAAAGGGTTGAACCACTTGGAAATTGTTAGTAAATATTTTTTTTTTTTTGAAATTATGTATTGTTCATACTTTCAAAAACTGAAGCCTTAAAACATTTTAAAATCTCAATTATTCCTGAAGTTATTTAGGGAGCGTACTTGAAACTGTGTTCGCACAGTTGCGTACCTATCTATTTTCATTCCTTTGGAAATATTAAACTATCAGAAGGTAAATTGATTGCTATGATTCATTAGTATATGTTCTGTTTTTATATAATAACTATAAAGTATAAAGTAGGATACACAAGCTTAGAACTGATTTACAGCTGGTGTAGTTTCGTACTGTGCTCTTCGTTGACTCACAGTTCTTGGATTTCTTAATATCGGTCCCAAGTTCGCGGGTCAATCGATTCATAACTGATTCCGAATCGGTTCTAGCAGTCCCGAGAATGTTGATAGAAAATTTGTTTGTTTGACTAAAAATTACATTCTGATAATAAACATTTCACGCGCTCATTAAATTTGGTTCAATTAGCTATTTAGTCCGTTTTATGTAGTGTACGTTTGTTGTGTAGTATTTGTGCTACTTGAGAAAGTACAGTAGGGTCTCGATAAATCCAAATACCCAAAATTTACATGCTGTTCAGATCTATAGAGCGATTAGGTGATTTGAGAGTTATTTTTTTTATGAAGCAACGATTTTTGTAATTGAAGTTACAAAACATTTAATTATTAGTATTTTAAATACATATGAATTATAACAGTTTTTTAAAATAAACTGTCGAAAGTCGACTTTCCAACGTTATACTACTGCGCGAGAATTGTTAAAGAAACGCCTTCTTTAATCTTGTCTAAAATCTCACATTTATCTGATATTAACAAAGTTATCCGTTTTCTTTTCTTTGGTGTTGAGTCATGGTTCGAAACAAACGGAAAATGAAAGAAACAGCGATTTACCGCAATAAGACATAAACAAAATAGCAGAACGACGCACGAGGAACAACACAATCGACGTGTAGCAACTACAGTGAATAACACAGTGCTGCGAATTAATTTATATACTGAGTGATATGACAACTTGAGGGAGGAGGAGTCATTCGGATTCTCTATAATTCATAAGCCGATCATATAAGCAGGGGTTCGGATTATCGAGCATGAAATTTTCTCGTCAAGCGATGAAGATGTGGAAGATATACTAAATCTTTTCGGAGTGCCCAACACTCATGCGCATTTTGAGGAAATAGTTCCTCAGTTTGCGGATGAACAATACATAGAGCATCTTGGAATAAATTGAAAAACTACTTCAGAGTTAGCAAATAGATTTGCTTATGACGAATATTATAAATAGCACGAAGGAAATTTAAGTTTCGCCACTTGAAAATGAAATGAAATATGTGTTATCTGTCGGAGTAGAAATGAATTCTAGTACATAGATGGAATAAAATTACTACCTCCCACTGTTAAATATACAAAATACATGGAGCATCTTGGAATAAATTGAAAAACTACTGCAGAGTTAGCAAATAGATTTGCTTATGACGAATATTATAAATAGCAGGAAGAAAATTTAAGTTTCGCCACTTGAAAATGAAATGAAATATGTGTTATCTGTCGGAGTAGAAATGAATTCTAGTACATAGATGGAATAAAAATTATTACCCTCACTGTTAAATATACAAAATATATAATTACTAGTGTAAAAATCGGTTATTCCCAGAATCTGAACACAAATCTCGAAACATTTCGTTCGTGGTAACCACCGAAATCCCGATCAAACAGAATTTGACATGCGCTTTACAACAGGGCTGGTTTAGCTTTAATTTAGAACTGGTTCCGAATTGCACCCGCGAACAAAGCTATTGTAATTTCTGTATCGTTTTTTATGAAGTTGAATGGAATATAAGAGATGGAGGAATGCAGTTTTCTCAATGAAGTGTTACCTTTTTTGAAACTAAATATTCATGAAATAAAATCGACATGGTTTTGTTCTTCTCTGAAATACAGGCTGCAGGTAAACCCCCATTACATTTCCGTTGTATGATGAGACTTAACAATGAAAATAAAAAATGTGACATACCTATTGAGTTGATAAAACACGCAACAACTGAAGTGAGATATTATGCAAAATTTTCAATGAATGCCTAAGAGGAGATGATATTCCTAGTGACTGGAAGGAATCGCACATAATTCCCATTTTCAAAAAAGGAGGTAGAAACGATTGTGGAAATTACAGAGGCATAAGCATTACATCTTCGCTGGGGAAACTTTATGGTAGAAGGATAGAGGAAGAGTTTAGGGATAGTGAGGAGCAAAGTGGTTTCCGACCAGGCCGACAATATATTCATTGTCAAACAAATTGCTGAGGAGAAACTGGTTAGAGGGGAAGACTTGCACCTGTCATTCGTTGATCAAATAAAAACCTTTGATACGATTCCTCTGCAGCTAATTTGACCATCTATGGAGAAGGGTAACGTTAGTGCAGTTTACATTAATGTCACCAAAACTCTCTCTGCACCATTCTCCTCATCAAAAGACCTGAAACAAGGATGTTGCTTGTCTCCTACTCTATTCTAAATATATTTAAACGCCGCTCTGGAAAATTGGATCAGGAAATGTGACCCAAGGGGGATACAAATTGGAGACTCAACAATTCATACGATATTATTTGCAGACGACCAAATTCTCCTAGCAGAAGACGAACAAGACATGACTTACATGATGAACAAACTGATAGAGGAGTATGACAAATGGGGCCTGCAAATAAATTTCAAAAAACCACAGTACATGGTGATAGGCGGGGAGGGAGAAGATTTGGATACAGACAAAGGAAACATTGAGAACTTTGAGCAATACAACTACCTTGGAGTGACGATAGCGGATGATGGAAAACATGAAAAAGATATACTACGAAAGATAGGAAAAGGAAAGAGTATGACTAAGGCGCTAAATTCAATTTTGTGGAACAAAAATTTGAGTAAAATGACGAAAAGGAGTATTTATAAGACTGTTGATAGAATCAACAATAACGTATGGCTCGGAAGTGTGGGTACTGAATACCAAGCTGTCTGGAAAGTTATTAGCTTCGGAAATGGCTTACTGGAGGAGATGCTGCGATTTGGCATTATTGGACAGGATTAGAAATGAGGTTATTAGGGAGAAAATGTCCATAAGAACAATCATGGACCAATTATGACCAAGATGATCAAACAAATGGTACGGTCATATGAGAAGAATGACAGAGGAAAGATTGCCGAGAAGAATTTGGGAATGGGTTCCAGCCATCTCAAGGCTTTGAGATGGACATTCATGTGGCAACGTGTGCCATCATTAGCCAATTATCACCCCCCGTTGGCGTCAGTTGACGGGCCACCTGGTCCTTTATTCTTTGAAAAAACGCTGACGCTCTAACCGCGCTAGTTTTTGACATGAGAAATAAGAAATATTTACGAGAGATGTCTTTTATGTTTTACATGCCGGGGCATAGAGAACACTATTAATGAACTGTCCGTATTACAAATGAACCTCTATGATCTGTAAATATGAATCCAAATTTTCAGTTCTGTGCATGCTGTGTTTTAGCCACAACACACTGTCAAAGTTGACAAGATAGTTGGATAATGCAATTAAACCGTGAGATTTTGGCACCATACTTTTCTACAATTGTCAAAGACAATAATCGTAATCAAGAGATTGGTTTTTGTTTCCGTCGCCGAAGTGTCTCCGAAAAGATGGTCGCAACGTTTGTTTCAAAAACAGGTCATGTAGCAATAATTCCTTGACAAAATCAAAGAACAGTTACTGCCGTTTAGTAGACTACTACTACTACGCTACTTTGTCGATGTCTCAGTAACAGGGGTCAATTATACGCTCTTATCTTCCAAGGTTGCCTTTCGAGCGCCATTCTTGTATTTTATAGTAGCAAGAACCTACTTCTGGACTTAAGACTTTCGAAGCTTCAAAGCCAAAGGCCGAAGTAACTACTCTAGCCGGATAAATTTGATCCAAAGTTCCTAGTAAGGATTCATTCAAAATAAACACTGGATACGTAGTCGTATCAGGTAAAATAACTCTTTCTTTAACTCAAAATTATATCAAACATATTCTTGAAATGGACCAGGAAAATCACACAAACTTCATTCATATATCAGGAACAATGCTCCAGAGAAAGAACATTAACTCTACATGGAAAATTTTGCAGTCAATACAGGTGCATCATTTCGCTGAATTGAAATCGAAGTAAATCTTTCGTAAAAGACACCACATACACTGGACTCACGAATGTGAATTTTTAAAGTAAAAATGTTAACTTAATTTTACTGCCAGGACAGCCTCGAAATGCAAAATAAAATTAAACCTAATTCTGGATAACTCTGGAGTTTTGAAAGATGACGGATTTCCCGAAAAGTCGTAAAAAGGCGGCGTCGGAAACGCAATCAATTATTTGTACAGGTAGAATAGCGGTTAACTTACGGCGATGAGTGATGTTAAGTTCGATACGTAATTTTCTAATGTTCACCGGTAGCTACTGTCATGCAGGTTATACGGATGATTACTATAGAGATCGCAATCCCACACTGTTTCCAATACCGCAGGATTTTTTCTGGATTGACTTAGTTACAGCGGGATCCTGCGTAGTATAGCTTTTTTATGGAATTCAAAATAATAAACTTTATTGTGGTTGTAATCAACTCTTTGTTAAAAATACCAGAATCAACAACGCCTTACTTATTACATATTACATATTACTAATAATTGGCTAATTATTTCACCAGTTCGGCTACTTATTTATCAATAATTGGTACAACTTTGTAGATAGATACTTTTGTGCTATACAAGTTAACTAAAAATATGAATATAATCAGTCTTTTGTATTCACAACGAGTATTGTATAAATTTAGTTTACTGATAGTCTTAATTTTTCTTACTGAATAATTAATCGTAACTTTATAAATATAAAATAATCAAACAATCAGTCACATTCACACTCACAAAACAAATATGAAATAATCAAATAATCAGTCACTTCACTTCTCTTTATGACAACATGATCTTAAAAAACAAATGGCATCAATGGTTTCATCTCCCAACCTACTTCTTATAGAACTACATATGTAGCCAGCTGCCTCTACACTTGTTGTCTTGATAATTAATAAGTAGTCGTGCAATATAATCAAAAATTCGCCTTTCACTTCATCGGTTTCAAATCCAACTATTTCTCTCTTTAATATTTTATCGAAATTTTTCTCTTTTGTAGTTTGTGTCTGTTTAGTGTAATTTTCAGTGTCTTGTTTTAGCTGCATTTCTAATTCGTCTTGTAAAGTTGAATTATTTTCCAGAGATTGTTGACTGTTAGCTGCATCACGTCTACGTCATCTACAATTTCTATTTTCTCAGCGTCGTCTTTAATGACTGCATAAAAGGTTTTTCATTTCTTGCCGTAACTTATTATTTTTTAGCATTATAAATGTAGGATTTGGCGTTTTCAATTCTTTGTCATACTTAATTGGATGCTGTAAGTAAATCAACATAGCAGTAATTTCACTGCGTCTTTCGTTCGATCTTGCTCGTAGCGCCACGGAAAGTTCTTTACTTAAAACTGTATCTTGCTTTTCCAACTTCCCCAAAATAAATCAAGATGTTGTGTCTGAAGTTATTAGGGTAGACTCCCTTCTGCATAGTACTTCAACACCCAATTTAAAGAACTGTAGGCTGTCAACAACATTTTTGATTTTGTACCATTTTCCATACGGAGATGTTATTTCAGATGCTATGTCGATGAGAGCTTTGTTAATACATGCTTTGGGACTGTAAAACCTGTTTAACATATCAAGCTGTTCCAGCGAGTGCGATAGTCTAGAATCAAGCTTAATTCTTTTCCTGTATCTTTCCACATATTTTTGCAAATACATATCATCTCTCAGAAAATCTTAACCACTTTTCGAACTTTTTTAATAATATCATTATAGTCAGGAATCACTTCAGCGGGTTGCCTATCGATAGTTATTGTCACACAAACTTCATCATTTATTTCTTCCACATTTTTGTCATCATCAATATCTAAATCGGTCAACGACTTTTTTGTAAGTTCTGTACCTCCTTCATCCCTTTTTTTGTGCTGAATATCGACCACAGCTAATTGTATACCCTGTGCAAAACATAGCTGTTGATAGCAAGATACAAGTTTGCCAACTTTTACCATGACACTTGCACCGTCAGTTGTCATGTTTATAATATCGGTTTCAAAATCAAGACCAAAACTCGCCAAGCGTTCTTTGACCAATTCAATACAATGCTCCTCAGTACATGTATTCCAATCAGACCTAGATTAAAATGAGTGTCTTTGTGATGAACATTTACGTTCAAATATCGGTGGTTTTTTTGACATGTCCACTCGTCGAAACTAAGCGAAAATTTGATGTTAAAATTCGATAATCATGTAATCTTTAACCGTGTTTGAAAAATTTATAACTATAGATCTGATTGTATTAGGAGACTTGAGGAGTTGAAATCCACTCTTCGAGAACAAATACCTTAAATCTGAAGACGTACAAAATGAACTAAGACTAAAACCATTCTTACAAACCATTCTAGAAACTATTTTTTGCATTGAATTCTATTTTATTAAATAGCTATCGATAGTTTTTTTACTTTTCTTCTTATGAAGTTCTCCTTCCTCAACAATATTATGAGATGATGTTGACGGTGAGGGTACTTTAGATGATACCTCCGTATCATGTTGAGATTATTGACCTATTATCAAACAGTGTTTAGTTCTCAAGTGGGATTTTAGGCTAGTGGTAGAACGTTGGCTACTTTTAAAAAATTAGAACATGCGAGACGTTTTGCTGTAACTCCAACTTCAGACTTTTTGAAATAATGCCATAAGTTTTTTCAATTTTTCACCAACATCCTTCTGTGCCGGTTTTGAGAGAAATATCATTCAATAGTACCTGTGAAGCAATAATTTCTGACTTTATAAATCACTAGCGGCTAGTACAAACAGTTGGCAATTGAAATAAAAAAAATATTAAAATATATCAAATTTAAAATAACCTCAAAATGACTCGAAATTTGTCGTTCTCGCGTAAAATGTTAGGTATAAATATGATTTAAATTGTAGAAATGGCAGACCTTCGTGTAATAACGATTATAAAAAACAATACTGGACAAGGACGATATCTTCTATCAAGAACAGTAATTCGAGGACAAATAAACATTATACTAACCTTGCAGATCGATTAAAACAAAACCACGTCGACGACTTGACGAGTCGAACGACAACTGACTGACATGCGGTGCGATTGGTGGGAGTGGTGGCGCGATACATATAGCCTGTCCGTGTGTACGTGCAATTCAGACGAAAAACAAAAGATTAAACGGCTACGTCGCCCTTAAAACGCGTTGCTGAGTAGATTAAAGGCGGCAATTTGAATAACTTTGCACCGGCTGCTGCTTGCGGATTCGCATTGCTGATCCGCAAGACATTGCGGGATCCTGCAGGGGCTAAAATTGAGCTGGATCCCACTAGATCGCGGGATCCTACTTTGCAGGATTGCAATCCCTAATTACTATATTACGAAGACAATTAATTTGCGGAATTGAAAAATACCAGGCAGAAGATATGATTTGATTTTTACGATTTTTAAACTTGATTATGTCCATTTTTTCATCAGTTTCGTATATTTTAAAATATGATGACAACTCATGTCTCTTATTTTTGCTCGAATATAATTTTATGGTTTACTCAAACATTACTCAGTAATATTTTTTGTTTGCAGGTATTCATTGTTTAACTAAGAAGGGAGAAAACCAGGTCTGAATCGTGTGGTATCATATCACTGTTGAGTATCATCACTGTCACTTTAGGAAAGACTGCTTAAGACTGTATTGTGCCTTTTCGCTGTTGAATACACCTCTTCTTTTCCGCCTCTATTTAAACACGAGACGCTGTTGAAATATTCACAAGTGCCTGAGCTAGTCAATAAAATAAATTTGATTTCGCATACCTGACATGATGTAAAAAAAACTTTCTTGAATCTGAAACATAATCGTTCTGTTCAATAATTTTGAATTCGATGCGATCCCGAAAAGTTTGGCGAATGTATCATCATTTTTAGTGAAAAACTGGTTTTAATCTAAATCTTTCAGTGAATGTGAAATGTTTGACCTTTGAATTGGCTAAAACTTGTGAATGAATCATAATTAACATTTCAAGTTAGAAATTAATTTTCTAGATGTATTTTTATGGTGTTGCAATATCTTCAATGAGCCAAATTTTTTCCGGAGGCATCGAGCAGATGTTTTTAACTCTATTAATTTTTCAATTAATTTCATTCTTCTTTAATTGACTATGTTATTTAAAAGTTTGAAAAAGGATTGTTTGGTCTTTCATCAAAATTCAGGTTCTTCATGTATGATGTTACATATTGTAAATTATTTAATTCATAAGTACGTTTTTATTGCGGCATATTATCAGTTTCTTTTTTTACATCACATTTACTAATCAAAATAGAGACAATATGCTATTTTCCTAATGAGATTTGAATTTAAGAAAATTTAATGCCTTCTTAAAATTCTGATAACAAATATTGAAGAAAGAATAAAGAATTCAGTATATACCAGTAATTATCGATACCATTCTATTCTGTATTAATAAGGGTGTAAATTTTCGATGATATTCGTATTGCAACTTTTCAAGGCTAAATATTTGGTATTTTGCGAATCACCAAAAGGAATTAGCTCTGGGGAATCAATATCGACCAAAATAACACCAGGAGCGACTAATTTCGATATATCCCAGAATGAAATAGCAAACTGAAATTTTGTTTATGTTTGAATTACATACATAATATTACAATACAATACTAGTTAAACTCAATTTCAAAGGACCGTTTAGAAGATTCAAGATTATCAGAAGAATTCCCTACCAAGCCTGAAGAAACTATAGTTTCAGTTCTTTATGAGTGTCACAATGAATTAGTAAAAATAATCAATTACGACTATATTTTCTTCAGTCGCAATAAGAATCTTGATGTATTTGGATCCTTCAACTATATTTCGAAGGGAAACGACACTGATTATTTCATAATTAGTGTGAGAGGGTAATTTATCGGTCCAAGCTGGTATATTCAATTTGTAGTTGTTCCTGGATGATAATCTTGGGAATCAGTAAAATCATTTTAAGGAATTCTTCATGGTTTACATATTGAAAACGTCAAAATATAGAATAATTTTCTTCAGAGGGCTGAAATTGACTGAAACATCTTTTTGTCAGATAAATATGGAAGTAATAGGAAATCACAGTATCTATCAAAATTTGAATATTCCAACATTCAAAAATTTTGATTGTAATCTATTGATTATATCCTCAGGAGACTCTGGTTAATATTAAACATATAATTATGTTTAAAAATAGATAATTATTCATTATAATAAAGGATTCAGTTCAAGGAAACAACTATAATTAAAAATTAAACATAGTATCAGCAGAAAAGTTCCTCTGAATTGATGTATTATTGGAAGATTGTTGAGTAAAATTGAAAAACATTGGCAATTTAGATTCTTATAGTTGTTATAAGAACACTGAAACACTGAAATAAAAAGGTTGGTGTAATAACTCAATTTCATAGATAGATGGTGTTATAGCCAGTAGTTACGATTTTTGAAATAAAAATCAATGAGTGGAAAATATATGAAAATGAAAGTTCCAGACTCAGAGCTCCTCAGCCACTCGATTCTTAGAAGTGATATATTTTCTTTATCTGTTAAGGGAACAAAACTAAATACATATCATCTGCAATAAAATTTTCAACACCATATCAACTATAATCTTGATACTTTCTTCATCTTATTGTAATATATTCCTAAATAATATTTCGAGTACTTGGTATTAGCTTTCACTATTTCTAAAATCAAGCACAAATGAAATTTCTCAAAATGTTTCGTTTCATTGGCACAATAAAAGACGAAAATTTCTCACCGCCTAGGAAAAATTGATGAAACCGGCAACGCTGTAAATGTTTTGTTGCTCTTTCGCACTTTTTCCCCATAAGCGATATTTTTAATGGAGATTGTAAATATTTTTCTGTACCTTTAGGAAATTGTATATTCAAAGTTTTGTTATGATGTTGGATTTGAAATTAATAATTTTTATGAAGACAAGCTAATTTGCTGCCTCCCAGTGAAATTCTGATAAGGAGAGTTTATTAATTGTTGAATTTGAGTATTCTTATGAATTATCTGAGCACTGTGTTATTTAGCGAGTTTTAAAGAATAAGGAAGGTCAATTTTTGTAACTCTGCCGTAAATGTTTTGATGCAAATTTCATATAATAGCTTTGTTCGCTGTCATGAATAATATCGTATGTGACGATGGGTAGAGAGAATATCAGGAATATTCCCCGATAAGAAATTCACACGATTCAATTAGGTTTCATATTTGTGTTGTGGAGCCCTTTGCGGGCTCGAGCTGTTATCTGAAAAATTGTGAATTCTCTCCTAGATTTTGGCAGAGTTTCAAAATATTGTCTATTATAGTTAGGTTTTCAATCACAAGCATCCACACATAATTTGGGAAATTAATGCATTTTAATACTCTATTTGTATATATTTATAGATTTTTAAGTAATGATAATGTTGAAATCAATTCACGGAGGAAGTACGTTGCAATTTTGAACGATAATATAGAATCATTCCTTTTTATGTCACCTAAAAATGTCTTCAGTTGCAAAAAAAAAAACAGTTGGATCTCTGTGGACTATGGTATGAAATTTCATATTTTCGCACGAAATTGCAACCTCTGTCTGTTTCTGTATATTGTAGGAAAAATATCTGTAAAAATTAGAACAAGATTATATATTATATTATTTTCAAAAATTATTTGTTTCTGCTTTTTTCTTCATCTTGTGATATATTGAGAATTTTATTCCAGATTTGGATTTTTGAAATTCTGTCGGTAGACTCCCAAACCGTCTTGTTTCAATCGTTATGAGTAATATTCTATTGAATTTTGTATTTTGAATCTTGGTTCTAAAAGATAATTATATTCATACTCGCCTCTCTTTAAGTATTATTTATTTCCCTTGTTGAGATTGCTGAGTTGATCAATTGTACCATTTAATAGCTTTTCTCTAATCATTAATGAGGTAAACAAAGACTAAACCTAAAATCAACTCAACTTCTTAGCGTCCTCTTTCAATTAAATTCGAAAAATTATTAGCTCCTACTATTAATAGGAAAGGAAATCAATTCTTGGCTGAGTTTTGGCAGTCACTTTTGCTTTGAACTTGGGGATCATGTGTTATCGTATGGTATTTTGCGAATTTATTCTTAATTTTTTAAATCTATTGTTAAATGAAACATAGATAGCCGGATTTGGATAACATTTCATAAAGTTATGATCGATATTATTTCAATGAAGTTCAAAGCAATCTCTTAGTGTGGCCGTCCACCATCTAGCAGACTTTAGGAGAAGCCTACAATCGAGGCTCCTCAAAATATTCATATCTCGTAACGCAGCTCAAGGGCCGATTTCTTGCCTTTGCACTAAAGAGCTAGAATATTTGTATGGAACTCACTTAGTACGAAGGCTACACTAGATACTTTGAGATACGAAAAAATCTTCAGGTGTATGATGCAAATTGGTTTATTTATGTTCAAACTTAACCCCATCTACATCAATGCACTTTTGTAACCGAAGTTTCTATAAGGGAAATATTTGAAGCCAATTATCTTTGGGAATGTGCTCGAAAAGTGATGAATTGCCTCATCGATCTTCTCCGTCGTGAAACCTCGATCACGTAAATGTGTTTTAGGTTAAAGAACAACCAGAACACATGGCCGAATCAGACGAGTAGAGCGGATGTGGAATGACTCACCTCATGTTCACGTAAAAGGTCAATGGTTTGTTGTTGGTGTGTGACGATGCGCTGTCGTGATGCAACATTATTCCGTAAATCCCGACTGATTCAAGCACTGCAGGTAAATATTTTGTGGTGTAACATTTTTTTTTTGATCCTTTAACGTGCTCTATTTCTGCCTTTTGGCTAATGGCACGCCGGGGAATTCTATCACTTCACTAACCCGAACCCGTCTCGTATCGAGGAAAGGGATCTTTAATGTCCAACACATCTCTGTTAGACAGATCCGACGGCTTAAGATCTCCGAAAAATGGACACTCAAGCGATTTCCAGAATCCGAAAAATCGCACCGACTTTGTGGGGATTGTACCCAGATAACTCTGCGCAGGGGACGACCATCATATCCCCTACGCCACCGAGCCGGCTAATGTGTACTAATTGGCTATTGGTGTACTATTTTCAAGCTTAATTGCCTTCTCTAATCCTGTACTCTGAAAGGAAACTGCGTACATTAATTTTTTGAACAAAACTTCGCATATGCTTGTAGTTCGTAAAACACGAAGATTACAAAACATACACGGCTCTCTTGGTGGGTAGAACATCGATAAATGGAATGTATGTTTCATTACCTGTTACGATTAAGAATTTTTTAATATGGAGACACTCATGAAACATCAAATTTGCTATTACGGATTCAATACTCGCTGAATGTTGTTAACAGTAACTGACGAACAAGGCCTACCAGCACGTCTCATAATTATGCTATATCCGTCTTTTGAATTTATTATACCATCGAAACATGTTTCCCCTGATATACTTTCATCATCAAATGCGCCCTACAACCGTTCAAGGCTTGTGTTTCAGTGGTAGTGGTTATCCCGTTCAGTCTGTGAGAGCAGTGACTCAACTGAAGTTCCACTTTTACTTATGAAGGATGAGGGTTTTTCAATAATGCCAGCTTTCTCTTCTGTAGTTTTGTGGCATCTCAAAATATACAGCGTAGCTCCAGTATTCTCTTAAATTGCAACTCTATGATTGGAACAAACGTTACTGGGTAATTAGTTTTGGGAGATTTATGTTAAAGAAATAAACATTCATCACCTTCAGCCATCATTGGTGGCATTTTGAAATTATTCAGTTCTAAATATTGTCTAAAATAACTTAATTTTACCCAAAATACAAACTCGCAAGAATTTGCTATTTGATTATTATTTGGATCTAACCTAACCTCTCGGTGAGTGTCAACGAAGTATTAGCATAGTTTTATTCAGTTTTTTATATATTTAGTAAACTTCCCTTTCCTTCCACTCTTCTGATCTAATCAGAATCCGAATTGGAAAGGTAGCACAATGTTTTGAACATATCCTGTATTTTTAGTTTGGCGCGATACATTCCATAAAATAATTCATAATTCGTTCAAATTTTGTGAGTTTATTCTGTGGGTGGACCTTAATTAAAAAATTAGGATTGTTCGGACTTCATTTACAATTTCACCCTGTATAGCGTATCAAATTGAAATTTTCAGAAAAGCTACATAAGCAAGTCTTTCCAATGAAATCTTGGAATCAGTGTCAGTTTCACTCTTGGTCTATACCAAAGATCGACTTGATACAGGTGAACAAAGCGGTTATAGACTAAGATTAAAAAAATTTTCTTCATTCGTATATATTGTCTTGATTTTATTCTGTTTTTATATATAAGATAAATGCGTGGGGTAAATTGAGGATAATGATAATTTTTGTTGTTTTTCTGCTATTAATTTGTCTATGATGTTATTGTTATACCTGTTATTTGACGTTTCTCAAAATTCTATTTTTCAAAAGTGTTTTTCGTGAAAGGGAATTCGTGAATAAACAATGCACAAATGTATGAAAAGCGGACATTTTAATATTATGCGTATTGGAACTACCATCATGGATTCAGGTATCAGTGAACGTTGGTTTTCGATAAATGTCAAATTCAGGATAATTATCAAAATCTTGTAATTATCTATGAAATTAAGTGTTTTATGCGTATTTTCAATTTTCATAGTGAATTGGTATGTATCGATCGTTCAGTGAAGTGAATTTAAGACTTTTAAAAGATATTAACTATCAGTACCTGTTCAAATACAAAATATATCTTCAAAACATACATTGCTTTTCAGTAAAAACGTTTTTAATTAAAATATTTCCTGAAGAGAAAAGTTTATTTTCAAGATTGGGCATGATGATTCGGCTCAAAAAAGGAGAAAGAGGATCATTTAGTTGTTGGTAAATTTATTTATTGAATTTTGTATAACTCTGCTTCAAACAAACTTGTACTAACATCATCGTTTCTAATCTGATTTGAGGAATCCATGTTGTATTTTTAAGTACATTGATTCATAATAGTGATTCCAATTAACATAAAATCAAAAAGTCCGGGTTCATACATTTGTACATGCATAGATTACTCACGGTTCCCCTTCAATTAGAATTTTGAAAACATTAGCGTCAAACAATGGGTACGACAAAACATCATGGACAAATTAATAGCTATAAAACAACATAAATTATTATTATCCTCGATTTACCTCACTCCTCAGGTTCACGGAACAATGAAATATCACAGTTTCAATTATACTCACTAAGCAGCACTTAATTATGCCATATATTCAGTATAAAATCACGATAATATGTAGGAATAAAAAATCTATGTTCACTCTTGGACATTTACAAAGATCGATTTGGTACAGTTGATGAAAAATTGTTATATAAATTATATTGTATGGATCATTTTGCTTTCAAAAACCTAAATTTTACATACTAGTAACAAAATCACCGGATTAGATTTATTAGAATTCGTAGAAATTTCATCAGCTCATAATCATAATCCTTCAATTACTAACAACTAGTCGTTTGTCCCCACTTATCTCATCTGTTTCTTAGGTATGAATGACATTTTAATATTTTAATTTCCTCTACCCATTACCTCAGTTGACCCATGATGCTAGTCGAAGTCGATCTTACCTAGTGATTATCCTCTAGTGTTAACCAACCTTCAATCAATATGTGCTTTTCTATTTCTACGCGATTTTTAATATATTCATTTTGGGCAAAAATGTCTGGATTGCAGAGAATCATCATCGAATAAAAAATTTCTGGAAGTGTACCATGAGATTTTCCTGTGATTTATCATCTCTTGAATGTGTTTTTTGAAAAAATACATTTCATAGAGTAATATGAGGTTATTCTCGTCGGGACCTGGAATTATTGAATTTTTTTCCTGAAATCCCTTCATTAGTCTAAATGCTAATAGTGACCAAAAGAAACATACGATTCCAGTGGTTATATCGAATTCTTGGTAAAAGTGAAGATCTTGACTATTTTCAAAAAACCCCTCTACAGCAGTTCATATGGACTTGAGTTTATACTCGAACTTTATAATGCAACTGCATCTACTATCGAAATATGTTCAGTTAATTCGGAAGTATATACAGAATGTCAGGGATCCCCAAGAGTGAGAATAAATTCTGATGATTATTTATGTTATAAATAGCATACAGACGTCTACAAATGAAATTGGAAATAGGTGCAGAAATCAGCGGCCACACGGTGCGGAAATGAAAAGCTCTTTAGGCAAAATTCACGATTGTTGAGACGGAACTCCTGTCAATATAAGGGTCTGTCAACAAATAAATATAATATGGAATAAACTCTCCAAAGGAAAAAGTCCAAATTGGTGAAGAAAGAGAAATACCAAAGGCTGAAGTTCAAGATTCTTTTGAGGATATATTTAGATTTCGGTTCAGATTGCCCTATCAGCACAAATTCAGCAGGATTGGAATATTCTTGTGGGTCTATTGACCCGATGCTTGAAACTACTCTAAAGAAAAAAATTATTATTTTATGATTCTGCTAAGTTTTTGATATTCTCTATGCCAATAATGTATTATTTCATGATCATTCATCAATCGCTGTCAACCTGTCAGCTAACTTAAAAATTTTCAAGTATTATACTTTTTATAAAGAACATTTTAATGTTATACTAGTTAGTCAGAGGAATCGTTTTTGATTCGAATAGAAAAGCGGTTGAAAATGGAATTTGAGAAGGGCAAAGAAGCTGACTTTTCATTAGACAAGTTAGATGTTGAATATCGACAGATCTTGAGAATTATAAAACCGTATATACAAACTATCAATAATAATACTTATCTAGCTCAGTATCGAGTATGGCTGGAGAAATTAAGCGAAGCAAGTGACAAAGAAAAATTCGTCAGAAATCAGTATTTGATGGAATTAGCCACACAAATTCAGTGTAAACATTTGGCAAGTCCCTTCACCCAAACTCCCCCGACTGGGATATTGCCTCCTTTAAGAGCGCATAAGTGGAACTTTCAGGTAAACATTTTCGAATTCAATTGGAACAAGTTTATAATGAAGTACTTCAGGAACCTCCCTATGAGTCCTATGACCAACCATTGGATGTTTCTGAATCTTTTTTGAACAAACAGAGAATGTGTCAGCAATGGGCAGAAGATAACGAATCTAATCTTGCTCTTAACAAACCTCAATGGCCTTATCATACAGCGTCGCCAAGAGCTCGTAGGTCATCTCCAAATCAGCAGTTGCTAACTACTGACCAACAACTAAGAGAAGCACAAAGATGCGTTAAAAGAAGTGCAACAAGTGTCAAAAAAATAAACTTGCTCAAAGAAATCGATGAACAGGGTGAGAAAGCTATAGAATATTCATATTCACACCGAAATCAATAATTTATTAACTTGTTTCTCACGATTCCAGTAGGAACTATATGTTCTTCACCTTCGAGATCCCCAACTCGACCGATTCGTTCGCCGCCAACTCCATCTCCACCACCACCGACTCCTAAAGAACTCAAACTAGAATTTGAAGGTAAAAAACGTCAGCCGTACACATCCCAGAGTCCATCTTTGGGTGTTATTCATGAAGATAACCCTGACTTGAACCAGGAAGTTTCTTGGTGTGATCTAACTGAAACGAGCAATGTCTCCTTGGCGGTGATGGGATCCGGAGACACAGAGGGTAAAGAAGAAAAGAAGAAAGTCAACCAACAAGGAGAACAATTCGAGAAGAAAATCAACACTCTTATGATCGAGATTAATGGATTGAAGAGGAAGAGTGAGAAGATGAATGAGAGATGTGATAATACTATACGTGAGTACTCATCCTTTTGAAGATTTACTATTCGTATTAAGACCAACTTTGATGCGTTGCCTTTGTTCTCCATTCTATTATGTTTATTACATCTATGTCACCATGAAGAACGATAGTAGTAGTTGCATCAATGACTTTAAATTATGTCAGTGTATCTCAAATTAGTCTTCTTCTTGAGGTATTTATTATAACTATATCTTTATATTCTGAGGCCTCAACTTATTTTTGTGAATCTAAGTTCAGACAGGGCTATTTCAGAGTAGCTACTAGATCACCTGAAACTGGTTATAAATTAAGGTAATTACTTAAGAAATTGATAAATATCTCAACTTTCAAATTCTCCGATGAAATTCGATACCTCAAAGATTTCAGATGTACAAATCATCAATACCGCACATCCGTCTAAATCGTTAAATACGTTTATTCGTAGAAACCGTGTTCGTGTAATTGTTTCAACTTGTAATTTATAGCATTTTCAATTAATATACTTACTTATAATTTCGTATCGTGGTATTCATAAACTGAACATTATGTTTCAACTCAAAACGGGACATACGTTTTTATACCACAGTTAGCAAGATAATAATGAAAGTAAACACTTGTGCACAAATACTTGTAGTTATTTGATTGAGGAGGTCGTTACTTGATGAAAATCGAAATACATATTTTCAATGAAATAAAACTAAAGTATTTAGATTTTCACTATAATAATAAAACTATGACCGGTTTTACCACACTGTGGCTTCATCAGATAGATACAAACTAATGAACAGAGTTATTCCTTATATATTAGTCTTATTTGCTACTTAATATTACAATAGGTACAAGAGGTATGTTGGAAACCCCATCGGAGTTGCTTACTTTATGAATTGAAAAGATTGAGTAAAGGAGAAGGATTTAGATCTAATTGACTATTAAGTAACCTACCTGAATTCTTTTCTTTGTTGATCCTAAAATTTCCAATAGATTAAGTTTTTGTCTGTTATTTTCATTGTGTAAAATTTTGAAAGTATCATTAAAGTTTTCTTCGAGTAAGTGATTAGAATAATGGGAATCTGATTTATGATAATTAAAACTACGTTTGTGCTCGGATAAACTAACTTTGAAATTTCTGAAAGTTCTACCAATATAAATTTATTACAATCCCCCAAGACAGTTTATAAACACCGGATTTATTAGTTTTATCAATTTTAGATTTGCAGTTATTGATATGTCGGCTTGAAGAATTATCAGTTCGGAATGCTATATTGAAATTATAATGTGAGAGGAATGATTTTAATTTTAGACTAGAATTACCAACATAAGTTAAGCTGTTGTATTTTGTGTTAGAATTTTTATACTTGGAAATACTTCCTGGATTGCTTTTGAAATTTTTTGGGTGAAATCATGTTCTCAATCATACTAGAATTGTAACTGTTATTGACTGCTATTTGTTCAATTATATTTTGCTCTTTTATAAAAATATTTTGTGACATTGGGATATTAATGAGTCTATGTACCCTACTATTGTAGCTGCTAATTTATGTGGATAAGGATGTGTAGATGAGCTGTGAATAGTAATATCTGTATGCGATGGCTTATGAAAAATAGAAAATCATGTTTGCCGTTAATTTTAGTAATAGTTAAATCCAGAAAGTTAATGGAGTTTTCTGTTTCTATCTCTAACGTGAATTTAATATTATCGTGAATTTTGTTAATGAATGTTTTGAATGACTCTAATTGTCTGTTTGTACCAGTGAAACAACAAATGATATCGTCGACATATCTGAACCAATAAATAAAGTGTTTGAATAACGGATAACGGATGTTCTTGGATAGTTTTTTCAATATTATCCATGAAAATTTCAGCGAGCAGAGGGCTCAGAGGATTACCCATGATTAAACCTTTTTTACTATTATAAAATACTCCATTGAAGTTAAAATAATTTTGTTCTAAACAAATTTCAAAAAGGTGTAAAATTTCTGATTGAATTATCGGATTGCCTCTCTAGGGAAGAGATTCACTACATCCCATGACATACGTTTAGCGGATGCAGTAAATCTCTTTCCTAGTGTTCCACCTAGTGATACAGTGAAACTCATCAACAACGCCCTTCAAATTAATAAAGTCAATCCGATAATTCAATCAGTCAATCCGATAATTCCGACATATCAATAACTGCAAATCTAAAATTGATAAGAAAACTAGTAATAAATCCGGTTTTATAAACTGTCTTATGGGGATTGTAATAAATTTATATTGGTAGAACTTTCAGAAATTTCAAAGTTAGATTATCCGAGCACAAACGTAGTTTTAATTATCATAAATCAGATTCCCATTATTCTAATCACTTACTCGAAGAAAACTTTAATGATAATTTCAAAATTTTACACAATGAAAATAACAGACAAAACTTAATCTATTGGAAATTTTAGAGATCAACAAAGAAAAGAATTCAGGTAGGTTACTTAATAGTCAATTAGATCTAAATCCTTCTCCTTTACTCAATCTTTTCAATTCATAAAGTAAGCAACCTGATGGGTTTTCCAACATACCTCTTGTACCTATTGTAATATTAAGTAGCAAATAAGACTAATATATAAGGAATAACTCTGTTCATTAGTTTGTATCTATCTGATGAAGCCACAGTGTGGTGAAACCGACATAGTTTTGTTAATATAGAAAAATCTGAATACTTCAGTTTTATTTCATTAAAAATATGTAATTGTAGTTATATTCATCACAGTAGCAAATTTGCTTTAATGAAGTCAGTGATGATTTTAAATAAGAAATTCTCCAAGTGATTCTTTTCAGACGTCCACAAGTTATTCATAAGAGAAAAGACTCTTCCTACTGGAGCATTCGTACGAGATCAACATAAAATAAACATATTCAATCAAAATACCAAACATTTTCATGTTGAAGGTTTTTGGTAAGAAAGTGCTTGAATATCACCCAACGGGTTTCAGTGAAGACTATTAAATTGTAGCATTCCATTATTTTTTGGGAAGTGACGTAACTTGAAATTAAGAT
Organism: Cryptolaemus montrouzieri; assembly: GCA_013387265.2. Classification (NCBI taxonomy): domain Eukaryota; kingdom Metazoa; phylum Arthropoda; class Insecta; order Coleoptera; family Coccinellidae; genus Cryptolaemus; species Cryptolaemus montrouzieri. The sequence continues at coordinate 34,361,114 of JABFTP020000062.1, forward strand.
GAATTCGTCAGATGCTTCTGCATCTTTATTACCGTGAATATATCCACTTTTAATCAATACACCCAGCGCTTTTTGAATAACTTGATAGCCGTATTTCTTACAAACTCTTCATTAGTATTAGTGCCATTATCTTTCAATTTCACAATTGAACTACGAACAGTAAATGGAAGAAATTGGTTGATCTGTTTCTGAGTGAAATTGTTTGATTCCTTCTGCAGCTTCAATTGCCGATACAACAGCTTGTTGAAAACTTGCTGCCTGAGCGTGTAAAAAATGAAGCCATAATTCTGACGTGGAGAGTTTTTTATGAATTTGGGACACTTTTCAATGCTCAAAAAAAGTCATTTAACGGGTTGTACATTTTTGAAATTCTCTCCAATGACGGCATAAGCGCAAGCCACCTGGTTTTACTGTAGCGGAGCATTTCGTGATGTTCTATTTCAGCTTCGGCTCAAAATTTCCTCAGAACTTCAACTCGAACCGTGGGAATATAAAAAAGTAATATATTTTTACAATAATGCTTTCGTAATCTGAAGGCAGACTATCTGCAGCAGATTTTAATGCAATCTGAATTATATGGGCTCCGCATCCAATCCAACGGTTTTTTCAGGGATGATTGTAATATTATCAGTTCCTCGCCAGCTAGACATAACAAATTGACATTAGCATTGTCGCCATGCCTCTTTTTTGTCAAATTATTATGTCAATATTTGGTGCAAATAATCGACAATGATATCAGAAGTGTCACCCGGTTGATTTTGGAGGTGAAAAATTTTTACTTGCACACCTTCGTAAGGTTGAAAGAAAAGCATTACAAAGGGATATATATATTCTCTTGTTCCAAAACATTTACTACAATGGCTTCTGTTTTTATAAGAGTGCATTAGTGTTAGGGATGAAAATATGATTGTATTAATTTCGGCGCACAATTATTGGAGCGAATACTGTGGTTTTCTTGAATAGTGTGATAAGCCCAAATGACTTCTGCAGCCGCAATAACCAAGTTCTTTGAAGTTGAAGCGTTTGAATTCTTGGATATGTTCAGCATTGAACAACTGGAAGCACGACCGATATTTTTAAATTTTTCAGACTTCAAATGCTCTTCAATATCTTCAGTACCGCTATGGGAAACACTTAACTCTATACGACACATCCGAAGAAGTATTCATTTACTTAATGAATGGTTGGTTTGTTAGGAGTTGACATTAAATGAACATTTGCGTTTCAGCGTAACCAAAGGTGAAATCAAAACAATTGAAAACTTCAAATTAGTTATCAGTTTATCAAACTATTTCAAGTACATTATGCAAAAAGTGAAAAACGTAACATCAGCAACAAATCTGTGTGCATGCTCTTGGCTAGCTTAATAAATACTCCTCCCCACATTACTTAGGGAATCACCGATCGTCCACGACGCGACGGTTTGTGATTCCGCGGCCGCGAGTGTTTCACTAGTTCATAATTCTAAATTTTCGCATGGTTTCGGAATACGGGACTATTTTGCGTCCCGGCACTTTGATTAAGGGCAGCTGGACAGGTGACCGAGGAAGAACAGACCCGTTCAAAACGGGACTCATCCTAACTACAGGTAAACAACTTTTGCGTGTCTTTACAAATTACGTTCCAAATTCATAGTTTTTAATCGGGCCAATTTGTAACATAATTATCCCCGCAAATTAGGTTGCCTGTAGGCCAAAATTTTGATTTAGGTAATAAATACTTACCAACTCATGTTCTTGCAATGTGTACACCTTAATTATTTTTTAAATTTTAATCACATCAGCAAAGATTTGAATTTGGAAGGCTTTTACTTGTTAAAATTCCATTATCAATAATAAAAACAAGTAATGTGTTTTTGGAATTTTACTTAATAATTATGATTCGTAACGTGTTTCACTACACCGTAGCTTCTTCAGACTAATGAATGTACAAAAAATAAGAATGAGAATATAAATATAAATGTTCTTAAGTAATTAAAAGCTTATTGGGTTGATTCTTCTGAAGTGGTTATTTATGACAGGTATATCCAATAAAACTAAGAAATAGATTGCTCCCCGAAGAGGTTCAATAGAGGTGAAGGGCTTAAATCGACTTGTTCATTGATGAGTCTACCTGAGTGTTTGTATTTGTTGATTTCTAAAGTTTCCCAAAGATCTACCTTCCAATATTTATTATCTGTATGCAAAATTTCAAACTGTGGGTCGAAAGACTGATTATTTTCTAAGAGATGATTCGCGTAATTTGAATCTGATTTTTTATTTGAAAAACTTATCGAATTATTGCTTTCTATTTCGGTTGTGAATCCAATTTTTGGATGTAATGAATTTATATGATTTTCGAAAATTTTTAACTGTCTATTTGTTCCTGTGAAGCAAATAATGATATCGTCTACATAGCGATACCAGTATAAACACTATTTACTGAGTGGATGATTATGAATTAATTTCTCTAAATTATTCATGAATATCCTGCTAACATTTTAGAAGAATTATTAGAAAAGAATCATATCAATACTATCATTAAATCAGATATTCTTTCATTATTACAAATTTGTTTAGATCAAATTATTTCCATTTCAATAAAAAATATTATACTATTGAAGACGGCTGGATTATGGGCAATCCGTTAAGTCCTTTGTTAGCAGAAATATTCATGAATAATTTAGAGAAATTAATTTATAATCATCCACTCAGTAAATATTGTTTATACTGCTATCGCTATGTAGACGATATCATTATTTGCTTCACAGGAACAGATAGACAGTTAAAAATTTTCGAAAATCATATAAATTCATTACATCCAAAAATTGGATTCACAACCTAAATAGAAAGCAATAATTCGATAAATTTCTTATACGTAACAATTTCGAATGAAAATGGAAAGCATGTTTTCGCAATTTACCATAAGCCGTCACATACAGATATTATAATACATAACTCGTCGTGTCATCCGTATCAACATAAAATGTCAGCATTCAATAGTTTTATTCATAGATTGATTAACATCCCATTATCACCAGAAAATTTCAACAAAAATTAAATTTGATTAAACAAATAGCCAAAAATAATGGTTAAAATCCCAAACTAATAAATAATATTTTAAATAAAAACAAAATAGAATCGCATTGAATGAAGTTTACCCTGTCGATAAATTGAAACAAAAATTCAACACCTTAACCTACGTTGGCATTACAAGTGAGAAACTGAAATCATTCTTGATTAGTAATAATTTCAACATAGCTTTCCAAACTAATAATAATTTAGGCAAATATATAAAAATAATAAAACCAAATCAGGTAAAAACAATAAATCAGGTGTTCATTGAATTGCAATGACTGTGATAATTTCTACATTGGTAGAACACATAAAAATTTTAATATTAGAATATCGGAACATAAACGCAGTTTTTCAAATAAAAACATCAGATTCAAATTACGCGAATCATCTCTTAGAAAATAATCACTCTTTCGACCCACAGTTTGAAATTTTGCATACAGATAATAAATATTGGAAGGTAGATCTTTGGGAAACTTTAGAAATCAACAAATACAAACACTCAGGTAGATTCATCAATGAACAAGTCGATTTAAGCCCTTCACCTCTATTGAACCTCTTCGGGGAGTAATCTATTCCTTAGTTTTATTGGATATACCTGTCATAAATAACCACTTCAGAAGAATCAACCCAATAAGCTTTTAATTACTTAAGAACATTTATATTTATATTCTCATTCTTATTTTTTTGTACATTCATTCGTCTGAAGAAGCTACGGTGTAGTGAAACGCGTTACGAATCATAATTATTAAGTAAAATTCCAAAAACACATTACTTGTTTTTATTATTGACATCAGCAAAGTACTAACTCAATAACTGATTCACAATGCACCTTGCTTCTAAGAACGAAAAATTAACATAACAAATGTTTCAATTTTTCTTCATTTATACAAGTTTGGAGAAAAAATCTACTTTCCTTATTGTCTAAAACCTCAAGGTAAATAAATATACTGGTTAATGTACGCAGGCCCGACTACCCTCGAAACTACCCTTACATTACATTACATTACATTACATTAGAGGGGGTCGTTTGGCTTTGCAAGCCTTTCCGAACTGCCACCAAGTTGGTCTTTTGTTCGTAACCCTTCTTTATTCATTTCCCTGTAGATCTAGTTCCCTTACAAAATTAAGAATCTCCCTGGGAGCTTTCGCTTTTACTTCGTGCGGCTCTAGCTTGTCGCTACCGAAGTGTATATGTCTTTGACGGGCAGTTGCGATGCAACTGCAAAGAATATGTTCGGCAGTTTCATCGCTCTCTTAGACATTCTGCATGTTGACGTTTACGATTTGCCCATTTTACTGAGATGGTATCTCAATAGGCAGTGTCCAGTAAGGAGGCCTGTTATAGTCCTCAGCTCGTCCCTAGAGAGATCGAGAAGCTGTTTTGTTTTCTTTGGCGAATGGTCAATGAACTTTTTCGCTTGCCTTTTGCCTGGAGTTTTCCTCCAGTATTCTTTTTTGGTAGATTCTTCCCACCGTTCCATTTCCTGTTGTCTGTGCGGCTTGCTTAGACCGCAGTACGGTTCAGGTCCGATGGGTGGTATTCCAGCAGCTGATCTAGCCAGTTCGTCAGCGGCTTCATTTCCTTCTATGCCTTCGTAGCCTGGCACCGACCACAAGGTTTGACGGCGTTTCCAGACAGAGATGCTCCGATAACTGTAAGAGTTTAGGGCTTTAATCACTGCCTGACGTCCGTTAAAATGTAAATCTGTGCACCTTTGAGTTTCCTTCGTAGTCCCTCCTGGCAGCACATGTTTACAGCAAGTGTTTCTGTTTGCATGATTGTGGGAGTAGAGGCCAGAGGCACTGATAACGAGTACTTGAGTCCATATATGCCTATTCCTGTTCCATCAATCGTTTTTGATCCGTCCGTGTACCAAATGGAGGATTTTTGGTCTAATTGATTTTTTTTACCCTTTACGATGGTGCGGTCTTCTATGGCCGCTTCGAAGGGTGTGTGAAAATAAAAATTGAGCTGCATTATATCCGATTATTGTGATAAGATTTCTGGCGCTATGTAACTCAGAATCCCCAGGTGTCCCTTCAGATCACGAGGTAATAGTTTTTTTGTGTCTTGGAGCCGTAATGCCGCCATCAACGCCATCCTTTTTCAATTTTATATGAAGAGGAGGGAGATTTAGGATTACTTCCAGGGCAGTAGTCGTGGTGCTTCTCATAGCCCCTGTTATGCCCACGTACGCTAACCGCTGCAGTTTTTGCAGCTTTTTTTGCGTAGTTATTTCTGATGTTTTCGTCCACCATACGAACGATGCATATGTGACAATGGGTCTTATGACCGCTGTGTATAACCAGTAGGTTATTTTTGGCTATAGCCCCCAGGTGTTTCTGAAGAGTCTAAGGCATGCCCATCGGCACGATGTAGCCTTGGAAAGAGTTTTGTCAATGTGTGAATTCCAGTTGAGTCTCTGATCTCGGGTTAATCCTAGGTACTTAGCCTGTTCCGAAAATTTCAGAGTATGTCCATTCAGAAAGGGGGGCTTTAATTAAAAAAAAAAATTAGAATGATTTTGTCTGGATGGATGCTGAGCCCCTCTTCAGCACACCATTCATTCACGAAGTTGAGGGCTTTTTGCATCAGGTTCGATAAGATATCATCATGCTTTCCTCTAATGATGATAACTAGATCATCAGCATAGTCTTGTGCATTAAAGCCAGCGTTGTTCAGTCTTTCTAAGAGGCCATCAACAACTACTGACCATAGTAGCGTCGATAGGATACCTCCTTGAGGGCATCCTTTCACTGTTGACACCGATATTTCAGTGTCTCCAAAAGTGGCCGTTATGATTCGGCCCTTGAGCATTTTTCTGATCCATTTGATGGTGGGTGTTTCGACACCCTTGTCGCTTGCACCATTGGTAATGGATGTATAGGAGGTATTGTCGATGGCTCCTTCAATGTCTCCAAATAGAACTAAGGCTATTTATTTAGCCTCTAGTGCTCCTTCCACTTCTTTGATTAGATCGTGTAGGGCATCAATTGTAGACTTGCCCGGTTGGTAGGCAAATCGTAGTGAATGAAGTTTTATGAAACTTCTCAAGTGGTTGTCGAGAATTTTCTCCATTGATTTTAGGAGAAAGGAGGTTAAGCTTATCGGGCGATATGATTTAGGCTCATCTGGAGGCCTTTTGCCGATTTTCGGTATAAATAATACTTTAACTTTCCTCCATGACTGGGGTATGGCGCCCAGTGAGTAGCTGACTTTGTATATAGCTCTCAGACATGGGGCTGTATATGTGTTGCCTTTTTGTAACATGACCGGATAGATTCCGTCCGCCCCTGGTGATTTGTAGGGTTTGAAGCTTTTAGTGGCCCACTTCACCCTATCTAGGGTGAAGATTCGGCCCGCTAGATTTCTACTGGAGCTTTACAGTTCTAGCTCCTGTTGTTGGGTGCTATTGATGGAGAATATTTTCGAGTAGGGGAAGTGGGTATTTAGAAGTACTCTGAAGCTTCCGCCGAAGTCTTTAGAATACTCTTCTCCAGGCTCCTTAATAAGGCCAAGTGCATTCGAACGGTCTTCAGCTAAAACCTTTTGAATTCGTGCAGCTGGGGCAAGATCATTGATCCCCTCGCAATAGGATTTCCATGGTTCTCGTTTGGATTTCCTGAGTTCTTTGTTGTACTTAGTTAGAGCTTCTCGGTAGGCGTCCCATTCTTTTTGCTCTATTGAATGCTTTTCTGGCTCTAGCTTTTAGTTGAGCAAGCTCCTTGTTCCACCAAGGCGTATCTCTTGAGAAGTGTTTTTTCCTCATTGGGCAGCTTTCCTCAAATGCTGATATTAGTGTTTAGATTAGGTGAGTAGAAGCATTTTCCAGTTCTTCTACTGTGGTTATGTTATATTCAAGACCATCCAGTTCAGACTTTAACCTATCTTCAAAGAGATCCCAGTCCGCCTTTTTTGGTGCTCTATATTCCACTTTTTGAATTATATCTGAGTCAATTTCGAAACCAATCATTTGGTGGTCTGACATAGATATTACGTCCATGACGCGCCACTTCTTAATTGATTGTAGTATAAATGGCGAGGCAAGGGTGAGATCCAGGACCTCTTTCCTAACTGCATTTATGAAAGTTGGTTTATTACCCCTATTTACAATGTCTATGTTATTAGAACAGATGAATTCTAAAAGATATTCACCTCTTTCATTGACGTCGGTACTGCCGCATACGGTGTGGTGAGCGTTCGAATCGCAACTCAGGATCAAATGTTTGTTTTCCTTATGGCACCAGCTTACGAGTTTTTGTACCTCTTCTGGTGGTGGGGAGGATGTTTCTCCTGGGAAATATGCTGAGGCCATGATGATGTGCCTCTTACTCCTTATCATTGGCACCTCTACTAGAGCTGCTGCTAGATCTCTAGTGATTAATTCTGGAACAGATGCGAATTTTATATTCTTCCTGAGCATTAGTGCTGCTCTTGGATTTACGCACCTGTTATTGTGGACTATTTCATATGAATTAGTTGGGAGACCTCTAATTTTTTCCCCCATTGATCCAGGGCTCTTGAATAAGCCTTACCCTTATTTGTCTTGTTGTGGCCAATCTGCAGAGGGTGCTTGAAGCAGCCTTTGCATGGTGCATGTTGACCTGAAGGCATTCGAATTTGTTAGCCATTAGGATTTCCTCAACGGCAGCTGTATTAGAGTTTCCTTGGAGCGGTGGGCTCTTAGTTCTCCCCTCTAACTTATTTTCTGCGACAAAGATTTCTCAAAATTACTACTCTTAGACACCGTTGTAAAAAAGCTTCGAAGAGTTTTCGCTCGACATCTTTGACCTTTTTAATCTTGGATGGTTGAAGCGCTCCCTCTTAATGTGTTGTTCGTTAAAGCCTCAAATATACTTCAACAGATGTCCCCCAAAATAAAATAATTCCACGTATTTTGGTAAATTTCCTAAATAAGATGAGAAATATACTGGATGACGACTCTTCTGAGATGGGACACACTGTATCTTTTTGTTGTTTTCTCTTTGCTTATTCGATACACTCCCGCGTATGGTAGAAGATTAAGACCACATCTTCGCATTTGGTTCATCGATATTATCTTGAGTTTAAAGTCTAGAATTTTGTTTAATTATCATGAAGTCGATAACACTCTTGAACTGTCGTGTCGGTTGTGTCCATGTATATTTATGTATCTCTAGATGTTCGAACCAGCCATTCAAGATTTCGAGCTCGTTCAGGTGGCTCATTTAGGTGGCAAAGGCTCTGACTGTCAGTATGTCTTGCCCAAGATTTTTCACTGCTGTGTGATCTTTTTATCCCCTTGTTATCCCATTTATATCTCCGAGTAGAAATATTTCTTTGCACAGATTGATTGTCTAGTACAGGGGTGGTGACCAGTCGATCGCGAGTGCTTTTTGAGTTGATCTCGAGAAGAAAGAAAATTTTTAATAAGTAGGTAACTAAACTACAAAAATTTATTACGTAATGAAATAACACTTTGCTAGCGGCAAAAGGCGGCTTTATCAAAGGAACGCGCGGTACTTCTTTCGAGACTTTCACGCCGATATAAATGTTGCGCCTGCAGGAATTCGAGTCATTCTGAATTGTAACTTGAGGGCAATACTACGTCGATACAAAGTTTTATTATTAAATAGTACAAAATGAGTGCAGCGAAGAAATCTGAAAAGTATCATTTAAATAACGATTGGGAGGAAGAATTTTTCTTTTGTATAGTGAAGGATAAGTGCATTTGTCTTATTTGTCCTGCGTCAGTTGCACTTAGAGAGGCATCATAAAACGGTTCATAAAAACTATGAAAAGGATTTTCCGCAATAGAGTGCATCAAGAAAACGAAAAGTTCGTGATTTAATATCTGGTTTGAAGATCAGCCAAACAATTAAAAGCTGCTACGATCGCGTCATTTAAAATATCTCATATATTGGCGAAACACAAAAAACCATTCGAAGATGGATGGGTTGTGAAGGAAGCATTTATTGAAGCGGATGAGACTTTATTTGGAGATTTTTAAAATAAAACAGAAATCATGTCTGCTATTGAAGAACTTCAGTTATCTGGTCCGACTATCACAAGGCGTATTGAAGTCATGAGTCAGGACATGGCAGATAAACTAAAACATGATATCATGAAATGTACATACTTTTCTTTACAGTTCGACGAATCCACCGATATGACAGACACTGCCCAGCTGTGTATTTTTATTCGGATGGTATTCAATGGCATGTTGGCTAAGGTAAAATTTTTGACAATTATTCCTCTGAAGAGGAAGACCTGTGGCGAAGATATATATGACGTTTTCTTCAATTTTGTGAAAAACAACAAGCTACCAATATATAAATTGGTGTGCATTACAACCGATGGAGCACCAGCAATAACTGGAAACAAAAACGGTTTTGTGGCATTGTGTCGAGCTAATGAAGATTTCCCTTCATTTTCTTCTTTCCATTGCATTATACATCAACAAGTTTTGTGTTCAAATGTTTTAAACACGGAGGAAATTATGGGCATTGCAAAAAAAATTTGTGAATTCCATCCGTGCACGTAGCTTGCAACGGCGGCTCTTTAAGTTGCAGTTGGAAGATAGGGAGTCAGCTGAACACACTGATTTAGTTCTTCACACAGACGTTAGGTGGTTGAGTAGCGGAAAATTCAAGGTTTCAAGAATTACTGCCAGAAATAACAGCTTTTCTTGTCAAAAAAGGGGACATCTGAGGTGACACTCAGATGTTGAAAAACGAAAAATGGCTAGAGATTCAAGGTAAAGGAAAAACTATTATTGAGATGATTAGCGCAGTAAACGCATTTAAAAGTAAATTGCGTCTTATGATAGTCAACTGAAAATGAAGGATCTGAATATTTTTTCGTCTTTGAAAGCAAGGATTCTTCAGTTAAATTATGATACGTATGAGGCTGAATTATCAAATATTTTGGGCAATTCAAAATGCACTTTTATGATTGCAGTAAATTGGCAAATATAGCATTATTTATGAGTTTTCCTTTTTCATGTGGAAACATTGAGGAATTAGCTACTGAAATAGCAAGTCAGTTTAATATGAACTCGTGTTCTGTTGAAAATGAGTTGGTGCAAATTATATCAGATATACATCTCAAAGCTACAGCATCTGATACAAATTTCTGGTGTTTTATATCTGAAGATAAATATCTGAATCTAAGACAAATCGCCCTTCAACTGACGACAATGTTTGGGTCAACTTACTTGTGTGCGAGTCTGTATTTTCTGAAATGAAGATAATTAAGTCAAAATATCACAATCGACTAACTGACAATCATATGTCATCATGCTTGCGATTAGCACTCAGTGGTTACGTACCATCTTATGAAAAGTATGCTGAGGACATGCAGTGCCACGCTTCAACATCCAAAGTCACTTCTTAGTTAAGTTCAACGCCATATGTAACTCTTTTGTTTCGTAATAATCAATAAACTTGCAATTTTGAATAACTATGATTTCTTTCATTGATATTATAGAGAAGAACCTAACTAAAGCTAATCCAAACCTTGACTAAAATAATGTATATTGCGCGGAAAGCTAATATCTATATAAGCTACGATACACCCTACCTAGGTAGGTATGTAGGTAGGTTGTATCGTGTACGACAACCATGCACCACACATACTTTCAACCTCTCAGAGTTGATCATAAGTAGTCTAATAGTCTAATGTAGTAATGTAGTAGTCTAATGGTCTAGTACAATCACCGACAAAAAATTCGATCAAGCAGGAATTATTCTTCAGTTTGAAAACCCATTCTGTGATTTATCGTTATCCTTGAATTTTGGATGTACTACAGATTATTTAACGCAGAATAACAATTTACATCAGTAATGTGTGCTTACGAATATTGAATCGTCCTTTAGAATTTCCGAGCTGGATTTTGTCAAGTAGATACTCTTCATTACCAAGCTAAATTAATTCTGAATGACGCAGTCTTTGATTCATAGCGTTAGCTAATTTATTGCAAGAAATACATTAGCATCGTCAGTAGGTATAGCAAAAGCTTTTATTAACGGAAAAAATGAAGTGGTAAACAAGTGAAAGAAAACGTTATTAAAAAAACACTAACTCATTAGCGGTTGTTACCTCTCGAGCTCTTTTCACGGCTTGAATGCGTCTAAGCATACCTTTGATAATATTACGGATGTACCCTTTGTCTATTATTGCCCACTATGGGTTCCGATCCTAAAGTATTTTGTTCATATTCTGCGCTTTCTCAACCTTTTACCCATCGCATCCCACATATACTCAATCCGATTGAGACTAGGGCTCCTTCCCGGCCAGTCTATACTTATTATTTCAATAATAATCCATAAAGTTAATCACTCACTACTCTTGCGGTATGTTTTCGCTCATCATGAGTGAATGGGATAATTAGAAGATATAAAACTTGCCGTGTGTATCTCTTAGCAGTCATGGATCCCCTATCACATGTAATTAATTCTGTTTTTTTTTCCACACTTATGCCACTCCAAACCATTACGGCCCCGCCTCCGTAACCGATTCTTGTAGCAAAATTGTCTTGATAGAGACGCACTCCAGTTTCCGATAAATTTTGAGACGCCCATCTGGAGATTTCAGGCAAAACCTGGATTTGCCAGAAAACTGAACTTTTCCCCATTCTTCATTGCCCCAATGCTGATATTCTCTCTCAAAAATTGATTTTATCATTTACTAATTGGTTCAAATGTACCAGTATTCGTCGAAATGACATAAAAGTTATTTTTCCATCGAGTCGCATTTTCAATGGCACCCTCATTTCGAAAATAATATTCTCCCTGCGTTGGGAATTTATGGGGCTTTGTATGAGTTCTGGCATATTTTTCACGAATAAAGCGATAGTACCATGAATGAAAATTTTACGTCATTGAGAATGCATGTAGCTTCATGCCTTCATGACTAATTTCAGCTAACAAATTTCACAGGGCGATTCAACAAAATGCGAAAAAAAACATTTTGGTTTAACCTTGTTGCTGTTTAAAATGTATTTTCATACATTACCTATATTATTTGTCATTCTACTTTAAATAATCTGTAAAATATGCAAAATTCAAGAGTATAGAACAGAGGTGCTCAAACTTGAACTGCTGGCGATCTACCTCAATATATTTAGACTACTTACGATTGACTCTGAGAGGCTGCAAGTATGTGTGATGCATGGTTCTCGTACACGATATACCCTACCTACCTACCTACCTAGGTTGGGTGTATCTAAACATATATAGATATCAGCTTTCCGCACAATATACATTATTTTAGTCAAGGTTTGGGTTAGCTTTAGTTAGGTTCTTCTCTATAACATCAATGAAAAAACTCATAGTTATTCAAAGTTTATTGATTGTTACAAAACAAAAGAGTTAAATATGGTGTTAAACTTAACTAAGGAGGACTTTGGATGTTGAAGCGTGGCACTGCATGTCCTCAGCATACTTTTCATAAGATGGTACGTAACCACTGAGTGCTAATCGCAAGCATGATGACATATGATCGTCAGTTAGTCGATTGCGATATTTTGACTTAATTATCTTCATCTCAGAAAATGCAGACTCGCACACAAGTAAGTTGACCCAAACATTGTCGTCAGTTGAAGGGCGATTTGCCTTAGATTCAGATATTTATCTTCAGATATAAAACACCAGAAATTTGTATCAGATGCTGTAGCTTTGAGATGTATATCTGATATAATTTGAACCAAATCATTTTCAACAGAACATGAGTTCATATTAAACTGACTTGCTATTTCAGTAGCTAATTCCTCAATGTTTTTACATGAAAAAGTATAACTTATAAATGATGCTATATTTCCCAATTTACTCCTAACATAAAAACGCTTTTCGAGTTGTCCCAAAAGATTTGATAATTCAGCCTCATACGTTTCATAATGCAACTGAAGAATCCTTGCTTTCAAAGACGAAAAAAGTTTGAGTTCCTTCATTTTCAGTTGATCTATCATAAGTTGCAATATACTTTTGAATGCGTTTACTGCGCTAATAATCTCAATAATAGTTTTTTCTTTACCTTGAAGCTCCAAGTTAATGGTGTTTAAGTGCATTGTGATGTCAGTCAAAAATGCCAAATCAGTCAGCCATTTTTCGTTTTTCAACATCTGAGTGTCATCACCTCTTTCGTCCAGAAAAGCTGTTATTTCGGACAGTAATTCTTGAAACCTTTCTAGGAATTTTCCCCGACTCAACCACCTAACGTCCGTGTGAAGAACTAAATCAGTGTGTTCAGCTGACTCCCTATCTTCCAACTGCAACTTAAAGAGCCGCCGTTGCAAGCTACGTGCACGGAAGGAATTCACAATTTTTGTTGCAATGCCCTTAACTTCCTCCGTGTTTGCTGGTGCTCCATCGGTTGTAATGCACACTAATTTATATATTGGTAGCTTGTAGTTTTTCATAAAATTGAAGGAAACGTCATATATATCTTCGCCACTGGTCTTCCCCTTCAGAGGAATGATTGTCAAAAATTCTTCCTCAGCCAACATGTCATTGAATACCATCCGAATAAAAATACACAGCTGGGCAGTGTCTGTCATATCGGTGGATTCGTCGAACGGTAAAGAAAAGTATGTACATTTCATGATATCATGTTTTAGTTTATCTGCCATGTCTTGTCTCATGACTTCAATACGCCTTATGACAGTCGGACGAGATAACTGAAGTTCTCTAATAACAGACATGGTTTCTGTTTTATTTTCAAAATCTCTAAATAAAGTCTCACCCGTTTCAATAAATGCTTCCTTTTTAACCGATCGATCTTCGAATGATTTCTTGTGTTTCGCCAATATATGAGATATTTTAAACGACGCGATCGTAGCAGCTTTTGATTGTTTGGCTGGTTTTGTGAACATGGTTTGTTCTTTTTTCAAACAACATATCAAATCACGTACTTTCCGTTTTCTCAATTCACTCTGTGGCGCAAAATATTTTTCATAGTTGTTATGAACAGTTTTATTATGCCTCACTAAGTTACAACGCTTAGGTATTGCAACTGACGCACGACGCGATCGTAGCAGCTTTTAATTGTTTGGCTGGTCTTCAAACCAGATATTAAATCACGTACTTTTCGTTTTCTTGATGCAGTCTATTGCGGAAAATCCTTTTCATAGTTTTTATGAACCGTTTTATGATGCCTCTCTAAGTGCAACTGTCGCAGGACAAATAACACAAATGCACTCATCCTTCACCATACAAAAGAAAAATTCTTCCTCCCAATCGTTATTAAAATGATACGTTTTATATTTCTTCGCTGTACTCATTTTGTACTATTTAATAATAAATTTTGTATCGAAGTAGTATTGCGTAGTAAGTTACAATTCAGAGTGAATACAGTTCCTGCAGGCGCAACATTTATATCGGCGTGAACGAAACTCTCGAATGTTCCCGTCAAACGCGCCGCTCGAAATTTCTAGAAAAGCGGCAAGAATAAAAAACACAGCTTTTCTTTGACAAGTACCGCGCGTTCCTTTGATAAAGCCACCTTTTGCCGCTAGCAGAGTAATATTTTATTACATAATAAATTTTTGTAGTTAGTTACCTACTTATTAAATTTTTTTTCTTTTCGAGATCTACTCAAAAAGCACTCGCGATCGACCGTTTGACCACCCCTAGTCTAAGTAAAAAATATCATTTCGCACCACCTGAATATTTTGTGATTAAAAAAGAATTCTTAACGCAAAAAATAAGACCATACATACATGAAAAATAATCAGATGATACCAAACCTAGGATACTTATCATCACACGGTATTCATCTTCATTCGTAGATTATGTTAATTGTAGCTTAAATATTTCCGCCCTATGGGGTCTTCCTAATTTGGAGACATAATGACTTTTGTCCTTCGAAATATCTTCAAAGATCAAACTCAGTAACACGATATCCCCTCTCTTACGACTGAGAGGATTAAAACGGCCTAATCCGGTCTTCTAAGAGATGGTTATCATGTTTAACTGCAGAAATAGAAACTTTATGGATCCCAAAAGAAGGGTTACCATTTCCTAAAATACTAAACTGAAAATTCACAAAAAACTCAAGACAAATGTTTGACATTTAAAATGGTTTCATTGACGGTTTTCAATGAAATACAGTATATTCTTTGTTGGCACGATTCGAGCAACTCTCCTATTAATTTCACTTATCGATGATGTGGATGCGGGGTTATTTTCGTATGCGCCGGGTGTGGCAATTTCAATTCTTCGAATATCGAAGAACAAGTTAATCAAGTCCTAATATTTTCACCAACTTTATCAACCCCACTAAGATACTATGATATTGAAATTTTTCAAAAATTTAGTAGAATGCTTTTCAATACCAGAACGAATAGAATCAAAATGGTTGATTTCTTATGCACGAATAAGGAGAAAGTCTTAAGAAAAATTCAATTGAAGATCGATCTATTAAACAAATTTTTGAACCATAGCACATTCAAAAAAATGAAAGAATGAGAAGAAATCCTTCCTTCTTAAGATTGAAGGTTTCAAAAGCCTAGGAAACTACAACTAATTTTTCCTAAAGGACGATCTGAAGGTTTCATTGATGTTGGACGGTGAACTACTTAAGAGTAGATGGAAAGGTTGAAGGTTCTTTTCTCAGTTTTTCGCATATATGCTGAAAAGTATGACTCGCTCAGAAAAATGGTTCAAAAACACAATTAAAGCTGACGAAATTCCCATGCAATTCTCTACGAGCGCTAACCTACCTGTTAAGAATCACAGATTTCGCGGAAGAAATATAATTCCTGAAACCAAACTCCAGCATGCGTTGCAATATTATTTTTAAAGAAAATTTTAATTTTAAATTTCATAATCTAAATTTAATTCAAAGTAATAAGAAAATCTACCGTATTGAGTCGAAGAGTCAATTAAGGTGAGTCAAGGGAGTCCACGTTTTTTTCTTGTATGCTCAACTTTCCACTGCAGGTCAATTTGGTCACGGGGCTATTTGTGACTGCCTTATAGCATCCCAAATGTACATGACAGACTATGCTACACTTATCGGATATATTATATCGGAGTCAAGTGTTGGAGATGTTTTTTTGCACATTTTACTCAATCCCAATGACTAGGTAGTAGTTTAAGGCCCAGCCATTTTAGAACATGAAAATGGGCTCTGTCTGAGTTCAGAACCTTAAGTTGGCGGTAGTGAGGGCAGTCTGGCCCCATCTGCGTGATGGAATGTAAAAATATTATGTAGCGCTGGAGATGGAGCCAATGCGGACACTACTGACTCTTAAATGAACTGTTTGACCCAATACATTTAATTTATTCACCTGCTTGAATTAAATTCATTAATATTCGTTATAATCATCGTCTACAAGTGCCACAATAGTATTGGTACAATTCAGTCGAATGTCATGAACACTAGCAACAGACTGCAGTTTCATTCTTCTTGGAATTCGTTGTTGAACCTAACCTATGCACTACATCCTGCGGGAATGCAAACACCCAGACTAGTTTGACGAGTCTCCGTAGCGCTACACATTATGCCTGACATGTAGTGAAGTCAAACTAGTTCGGTATTCAATATTCCCATCATTCTGAAGTACTCATTGTGGCTTCAGAGGAATACCATTGAGGCTCCCATTTGTCGGGTCGATCTCAGTGCGTTTCGGTTCGTGGTGCCGTCTTCGAATTCATGACGGTGAATCACGGGGTTCCCCAGGGTTCTGTCCTGGGGCCCTACTGGTTCTCATTTATGTCCGGTCAGTGACTGATTCGAGGAAGGTCGCGGTTTCGAGAGCGCATATGTGGTTCCAGGGTGATGAGTTATTGCTCAATAGACGAAAAACTCAATCCATCATGATTCCTTCAGGGGATCGCGCCTCGTTACCTCGAACAGTGAATCTTCTGGGAATTACCATCGATTACTCTCTCACCTGGGAGCCACATACAGACTTATTAGCTGGAAAACTATCCTCCATCATCTTCCTGATCAGGAAAATGCGATTTGCCCTATTCGATCATAGAATAGTCAGGTTTACGTATTTTGCCTTGTTCAATTCAGTCATATCATATGGGGTTATACTGTGGGGCAATTCCGCGAGTTCGGAGAGACTATTTAAATTGCAGAAGAGAGCGGTTAGAGTTCTGTGGGAGCCAGCTACTTAGATCACTGTAAACCATAATTTATCACAAATAAAATATGAGTCTACCATTAATGCATCTCTTCTCACAAATTCTTCAGTTCAGTCAAATCTAGACAAATTCGCCTCTCATTCAGAGGTACATAATTACTGAACCAGGAACAGGTCAAACCTTGTTTGCTCAAGATACTGGCTGACCAGGTTTATTAATAATTCGATGAATGTGAGGTTCTATAATAAGCTGCCTGGTTACTGGAGACAGCTGCCAACTTTGAGATTTAAAGGACTGCTCAAAACTTTTTGATAGATCAATGTTTTTACAATGTCGATGAGTTTATGTCCACTGATATCCCTACGACCTATGCGTCTTAGCGTTTATATTTATTTTATTATTATTTCAAACTTAAATTTTATATGATCTTCATTATATGTTCTACTTTAATTTTATAATTTTATTAGTTCTAAGTTTAATTAATTCTAAGTATTGACTTGTCATAAAACGTAAAGTTGTATATATATATATATATATATATATATATATATATATATATATATATATATATTTATATATGTATATATATATATAGGGTAAAGCAAAAGTACCGAAACGGTTATTTATCTCAGTTATTTACCTAGCGATTTTTTTGAAAATTGGTATTCCTACATTGGTAAAAGAAAGAATCAAAGCACTATTCTTGTAAATAAAGAGGTAAGATCTTAATGAATACAGCAGATAAACTACAAAGATGGAAGGAATACACAGAAGAATTATTTATGGATAACAGAACTGAACCAGAAGAAATTAACACATACTGTGAAGAGATAGGCCCAGATATTACTAAAGAAGAGGTGAAATATGCATTAAAGAACATGAAAAATGGGAAAAGCCCTGGACCAGATCAATTGGCAAGTGATATACTCAAATTAATTGACGACAATCATATCGATCTCTTAGTCAATATATTCAATAAAGTATACAGAACTGGAAATATTCCAAGAGAATGGTTAGTATCTCTTTTCATCTGCTTACCAAAAAAACCACATGCTAGAGAATGTAGTGATCATCGTACAATCAGTCTGATGTCACACACCCTCAAACTGCTCCTCAAGGTTATCCATAATCGAATATACCATGAACTTGACATGGATATAAGCAATACTCAATTTGGATTCAGAAGTGGTCTATACGTGTTTCATAGACTATAATAAAGCCTTTGACAAGGTTCGTCATGATCCACTGATAGACATCCTTAAATCAAAACATCTAGATAGTAGAGACGTACAGATCATCTCTAATCTCTATTAGAAGCAAAAAGCTATAATATGCATGGACAACCACACATCAGAAGAAATTGAAATACGAGGGGTAAGACAGGAATGCGTTCTATCGCCGACACTCTTCAATGCATATGCTGAAGAAATACTTAAGAAAGCTCTGGAAAACGAAGAATGTAGGATAACAGTTGGTGGAACACGGGTAAACAACATAAGATATGCGGACGACACAGTAATCTTAGCAGAGAGTATCGAAGCTCTGCAGAGACTAATGATCAGAGTATCTACTTACAGTGAGGAATATGGGTTATTACTAAACATAAAAAAGACAAAATTCATGGTAATCTCAAAGAACAATCCAGTAAATGTTAGTCTAACTATAAACGGCAGAAATGTAGAAAGAGTGGAGCAATATACTTACCTTGGAGCAAGTTTTTCGTAGTAAAGGTCTAAGTATGGCATAAAAACATCGTTTAGCTAAGTGTTATGTTTTCTCTACTCTTCTTTATGGAGCGGAAGCATGTACAGTGAATGCCGCAATTCTTAAAAAGATTGAAGCATTTGAAATGTGGGTGTATAGGAGGATTCTTAGAATATCATGGATGGATCGAGTAACAAATGCAGAAGTTCAGAGACGCATGGGCAGGGAAAGAGAGGTTGCTAACACACTCAAGAAACGTAAATTGGAATATCTGGGCCATATTATGAGAGGTGAAAAATATAAATTCCTACAGCTGATTATCCAAGGCAAAATACAGGGAAAACGAAGTATAGGAAGGAGAAGAATCTCATGGCTGAGGAACCTGAGAGAGTGGTGTGGATGCACTTCGAACCAACTTTTTAAATCGGCCGCTTCTAAAGTGAAAATAGCGATGATGATTGCCAACCTTCGACTCGGAGATGGCGCTTGAAGAAGAAGACATTGGTAAATATGAAGAATTCAGTGTTAATATTTTGTGCTCGCTAGTGTTTCTGGAGGAGCCGGAAAAAAGACCAAAAAATGTAAACTCCTTTATGTGTATTTATTTTTCGATACAGAGAAAATAACTTTTTTAATAACAATCAACAAAAAACATTTCCTTTCAATGTCGAGTTCATAAAAAATTAAAATGATAAAAATTATATCACCTAAATCAAATTACTTTTGCATTAATAATCAACGGGACAGGTTGACTCTTATTGCCAAGTATTTGTTGAAGTTTAGATTTTTGCACTTCCATTCCTGATAATAGTATTCAAGCTCAGTGAAGCAGAACGGATCGAGGTTTTGATGATGCGGATATGGTGACAGACAACGATCTTATCAAGAAGCTCGCAGTCTGTTCAATACTGTTTATCCAGATCATCAAATTAGTAAATCTGCAGTATGCAGAACTATTCAGCGATATGAAGCAAGTCGGCAAGTAAAAGATATTCTCAGAGAAGGACGCCCTAAGTCTGCCACTGACGAAGAAACAAAGTTGGACATTTTACTGGCGATTGAGGAAAATTCTCAGGTTTCTACAAATAAACCAGCCTTGATTCATGATATTTCTCAGAGGACAGTTTGTAGGATACTGAAACAGAAAAAATGAAACCATATAAAATCCATTTCGTCCATGAGCTTACTGAAGACGATCCTGATCGTATAGTACAATTTTCAGAGACCATCATGGAAATGATTACGGCGAATCCAAATTTTTTGAATAGAATCGTGTTTTCGGATGAAGCTACATTCTGCCTCAACGGCACAGTAAATAGGCATAATTACCGTATCTGGTCGAGAGACAACCCACATTAGATTAGAGAGCTTCATACACAACATCCACGAAAATTGAATGTTTGGGCCGGTATTATCGGTGACCACATAATTAGTCCATTTTTTATAGAAGGGAATTTGAATGGAGAGCGATATTCGGAATTATTAAGAAATGAAATTGTGCCAGCTATAACGGCCTTATTTCCAAATTTAAGTAATCCGTTAACCCCAGCTGATATTGTATGGTTCCAACAAGATGGAGCTCCTCCATAATTTGCGGTAGATGTTCGAAATTATCTGGATGAAGTTTCTCCTGAAAGATGGACCGGTAGAAGAGGTCCTATTGAGTGGCCCCCGCAGTCACCTGATCTATCGCGTCTGAACTTTTCATGGGGCCACTTGAAATGCATAGTTTATAGAGAACGACTTGCCAATCTAGATGAATTATGGCGTCGTATAACAGAAGAAATCATATTGTTACCCCCACAATTTCTGCAAAACTATCTTAGAAATTTCGATTAGGTTATTGTCAGGAGGTGAATGGAACTCATTTTCAACATTTGCTATAGTTTCAATGAAAAAATGTCTCTTAGAGAACTTTTCCAGCGGGATTATTTCGCTCGTTTTCTACCGTTGATGTGATTCACGGAACGGCGAAAGATGTCTCCCAAATGTTTGAAATTTTTAACGTTTCCACATCTGTTTGTTATTGTTCGTATTTTTCTCGAAGTCCGGTAGCAGGTTAGCCGTGTCGGTCCATAGAGGGCGACCCTCATAAGTATGTACGAGGTGCGTCCTTTCAGGAATCAATAGGGTACCCCGATGTAGCTTGATAGAATGCTGAGAAGCGATATCCGACACTGATGAGCTCCTAATAAGGGCGAAACTGCAGTCTGCCGCTTCGTTTCTCGGCATCCTGCTCAGTTGCACTATTGTGGCTCTTGGGGGCTGCGTGCATGGCAGGCAGATTTGGGAACTAGCACTTGTCAGGAAGGATTATTCATTGATCTAGGGATTTTTGAATAATTCTTCTTGTCTCAAGTTTACATATGTAGACTACTCATATAATATATATATCGGAAGATATTATCATATCATATATATATATATATATATATATATATATATATATATATATATATATATATATATATATATATATATATATATATATATATATATATATATATATATATATATATATATATATATATATATATATATATATATATATATATATATATGCATATGAGTGGTTCGTTGGTTGGCGCTACTCATATGCATATAGTCTGCGTCTCTTTGCCGAATAGTTTAGTTTCAATTCAGCAGGATGTTGTAAATAGATGTGAAACACTGACAGGATCAAACGAGAGTGAAACTGCAGACTGTACTTCCTGTTCATTATGACTAAATTGTACCATGACTATTGTGGCTCTTGTTTACGATGATCATGATGAGTAGATCAGAGTACTACTTCGATGAGGGATATTAAACATTCTATTAGGTTTTGAGTTTGAATATTGCTGTTTGAATAAAGGTTTTTGTAAAATTTTTGATATTGTAAAAGGATTGTTGGTAAATGATCTACCTTCGGGACAAATGTGGCGACCTTCTTTTCGAAGACACCTCGAAAACGGATAGTTTGTCGGTTTCTTATCACCTTAAAAATGAAACAAATGACTGACAGTTGTAGGTGAGTTTCAACACAGATTTGAGTTAGTTCAGAACTGGGCCGATTGTGCGAAAATTGAAATTGACGTTCCCACAAACAATCGAATTGATTCTAAGCCGATGAGCACTATGTTTCAACGTTCTTAGAATTATTCTAGCACGAAGAATTCAGTTTTTGGTTCTAGGGAGGACCTAAAATGTTTTGTAACAAGTATGCGCGCTGTGGATATTATTTCCACATTGCGTCTTCAACTTGTCGGTTTAGTGTTTCGACACAGTTGAATCGTTCATAATCAATCAGTTCTGAACCAATAATGGCTCACACTTGCAAGTATACTTCAATCGGAATCAGTTCCAAAATGTCAGAGAGCATCTTGTTTGAGCAAACTTAATGTTTGGCTCAATTGTTTGGATCCATGATTCATCAACAAGGTGGAAGGTCTTCAGGAAGATACCAAGTGATCGAGGATCTCCCGACCATCTTTGAAGGCTTTGTGTCTATATTGTGTCGTGATAATGATTTTAAAGTTTAGAATATATCAACTCGCTTTCTGTTGAGATCCACTGCGAAGTTGCAGCTATTCGTTTAAACAAACTTCATACGGTAGTTATTTGTATTTATCATTCACATTCGGGTAATTAATGATATTTTATCTAAGATAAATTTGACGTAAA
Source organism: Cryptolaemus montrouzieri (assembly GCA_013387265.2). NCBI lineage: Eukaryota > Metazoa > Arthropoda > Insecta > Coleoptera > Coccinellidae > Cryptolaemus > Cryptolaemus montrouzieri. Next base: position 34,383,610 of record JABFTP020000062.1, read on the forward strand.
GTTGTTTTATGGCTTCAATGTCCATTTCAATACAAAGGACAGAGGGTCGGGGTTATTGTGTGATTTGTTGAGAAGTTATGGTGTCCTACAGATAATTTTCGAGCCAACAAGGGGTAGCAATTGCTTAGAAAAGATTTTTGTAAATTTTCAATCGGAGAGTACTTCTGGTGTTGGGTGAGACTGTGTGTTTTCAGACCACAGGTCGCAGTAGTTCAGTGTCGATTTTCGAGTTAAGCCGTCCAATGTATCATATTGTAGGTATAGGCCTTTAACAGAGGAGGGGTTCAATTCTCTTAATCATATTCTAGGGGTTGAGCTGGTATTTTTTGGGCAACGAGAGTCTCAATGTCAATTATGCTTTTGATATATTTCATCGGAATTTTCAGAATTCGTACCTGATTGCTTTCCCTGAAAGAGCCGTGAGAAAAAATGGTTTCAGGTCCACTATGCAGTGGTATACGGGAGAACTGAGAAATATGAGGAATCGGCTGGAATTGGTCACAGAACTATATAATAGATACAGAACTGAAAATCTCAAACTGTCAAGGAATAGGTGGCGTTTAAGTTACCGATATGAAATAAATGAAGCGAAAATCAAAGCCAACGATCAAACTATTAGGTTGTCGTCAAATCGGCTTAGGACAATGTGGAGGATTATAAACGCTAAGCGAAATATCGCTAAGGAAACGTAATGAATCCATTATAATGGCAAAGGAATATAGTGATTACTTTTCATCGATTGTAGAACGGGTTGTTGATGCTATTCCGGATAATAACGTTGAGTCAGATGATCTTTTCCTTCGTGAAATACCTGCAGATATGAGTTTCTCATTCGAGGAAGTTGGCCCTATTATTGTGAGAGATGCAATACTTTCACTAAAAAAAAGTAAATCGGAAGATTACTATGGTCTAACAATAGAACTATTGAAAAGGAATATTAATAACATCTTAAGTCCCCTTACTCGCCTGATTAATAAATGCATAAGAAGTGGAATTTTTCCAGACTGCCTAAAGATTTCGAAGGTGGTGCCTCTTCCGAAGAAGGGTGATTTGAATAATGTTGCAAATCATTAATATTATTATTCTCTGGCCCCAGTTTTCTCTAAAACTCTTGAAAATATACTTTCTAACCAGATTCTTTCGTATTTTGAGTGCAATCACCTGTTCACGCCAAATCAGTTTGGTTTCAGGCGGAACAAAAGCACAACTGACGCAATAATTGAATTTATATCTAACGCAACCGAATGTTTTGAGCAGGAATTGTACTCACTGACTTTGTTTTCGGACCTCACGAAGGCTTTCGACGGTGTGTCTCACTCAGCTCTTCTGGTCAAGCTTGATCGATATGGTTTCGTTGGGTGTAGTGTCAAACTTATTGAATCTTTTCTGTCGAATAGGTATCAATGTCTATATGCTCAGAACAGTTGGCCGGAGAGGACGCTAGTCAATATAGGGGTGCCTCAGGGCTCAATCATGGGCCCATTATTAATTTTGATTTTCATTAATGACTTTCCAAACTACATGACTGACTGTGAGAGCATATAAGTCGCAGACGATACTACAGTCTGTGTGGCCTGTGTAGATCTTGGCGAGGCTAGTGATTTGTTTAAGAGTGCGCAGTAGAGGGTTTGGGAGTGGTTTTTGGGAAATTGGTTGGCTATGAATGGTGAGAAGACCGAAAAGGTGATCTTCAGTCTGACACATACAGAGCTCTTTAGTGCTAGATTTTTTGTATTGACTTGGATACAAAGCTTCTCTTAGATCCTCAGTTTCACAAAATGTTTTGAAATCAGCTTAGTCTGCGCTTTGTGAGTCACATCTGCAATACGGTTTATTGGCATAGAGCAATGAAGGTGAAGTCGACAGAATTTTTAGACTCCAGCGAAGAGCTATACGAATTGTTAGCGGTCTCGAGTACGGAGATTGCTGCAAGGAAGCTTTTTGTAAATTAAAGATTTTGACATTACCAAATCTGTTCATTTTCCAGTGCCTTGTGTTTGCTCACAAAAAATTGGCCAATTAGTGTTGCACAGTGATATACACTACTACAATACACGAAATAAAGAAGACTTGCGAATACCTTTTTCTAGATTACACAAATTACGGAATGGTCCCAACTTTCTGTCGTTCAAATTTTATAATGAATTGCCTGTAAATGTTAGAACACTCCCATTGACAAAATTTAAAAATAAAGTGAAAACCTTTTTAATTGATAATCTTCTGTATGGTACTAAGGATTTTCTAACTTTAAATTTCTCTTATTTTCTGAAAGAATAATATATTTCGTAGTTTACCTAGTCCATTTATGTCCCTTATTACTAACATTATTAGCATATTTTACTGTGATACTACTAACATGTGCATACACTTATGTTTCCTTATGTGTAACACATCAATAAAGATCTATTTATCTATCTATCTATCTATCTAAGACCTGCTTGGTTAAAACTGAGTCTGTAAGTATTTTCCAGCACTCTCAACGACATACGAATTTCGTTCAAAAATCGAAACTCTAGTTCGCCAACCCTGAAACGACAATTATAGCATATAACTTAGTAATAGTTCTATTAACCTACATAAACTTAAAATATCCCAAAATGCATAGTGCGGGTAATTTCAATTTGTATATCATTTGATGGTAGAATTAGGCACACCTACTCATGTTAGAAAAACATCTCCAATACAAGAATGAAATTGAAGTAAATGCTCACTACCTATTCTCTCTTTCAGGAACAGTTCAAGAACAAATGCCGCAAAACTCTCAAGTGTCTGTCGAGGACGTAAAGTAAAATATGTTACTCATAAAATGGCGTTTCTTTATCTATATCTTTTTTTTTCACAGGGTAAGATCTCCCAGAGGGAGAAAATGAAAATTTTCTTTTGAAGAACTCTTCAGTTAGGTATTTTTCACATACTTTTCCTTTTAATATACTTTATCAATTCTTTCAGGACACAGGGGAACACAAAAATGTAACAGAAAAAGATTCCAGTTATATGACAACGGATTGGAAAAAGATTGTTGAAAGTCTTCAAGTTCGATTGAGCGAAACACAACACCAAAACAAGGAACTTAATGGCTTAACCAGTACATTACATAAGAAAATCAAAGAGATGGATCATTCTAAGGAACAGGTACACATTCAATCTCAGAATTGTATATTTCCCTTATAGTTCAGGAGGTAAGTGTTACAAAATATTTCTGTTCGTTACAAAATTTACAATTCAGTTTGTGTAACCTATATATGTTCTGAGTGATGGCTGTTCTAGTACTTGCGAAGTATTTGTAAGGAAATGTCCACTATGTTAAGGAGGAAACCCTGAAAATAAGTTATTTTAGGTAATTTCGAAATGTCTATATGTTGAATCTTAACTATTTTTTTGAAATTTATTTCAATTCGTTTGCCATTAGGGAATGCAATCTCGGTATACCAAGATCTTGTAATACCGAGATCTCGCATCTATTCTGCAAGGTCAATCTAGCACCCAAAATCATGCGCGATCTCGCAAGATTTGCAAGATCGGTATTATGTCAATTTTGGTTAGCTTTCAGTGCTTTCACTAGTTGTTGTTGACTTATGTAAACAATGTACCTACTCCCGGCGGCAACACGTGGCGCAGGGGCTACAGAGCGATAGGGATGAGTAAAGTGAGACGTTTTCCGGTTGTCATAAATTTGTCATTATACTGCGAGCCTGGACGTGTCAGAGTGCATGGTAATCTGCAGATTTATAAACTATTCCAGTAAGAGTTGAAAATAGTTCCTTGTGTGTTTAAGTTCTCTCGCTCTATTCGTTTTGTGTTAAAATGACAACAAAGGTAGTTTATTAAGAGTTTCAAAGTAAATCAGAGGTATAGAAATACTTTTTGAAGGTAGAGGATGGACAAACTGCCAGTGCAAATTGTGTAAGTCTATGTTGAAAACAACGGCACGATCTCCCAAACGCTTACATGTACATTTACTGTCCAAGCACAAAATTGATACTTCTCATAAAAAGTGACAGAAAACATGACTCTGGTTCCATCAAATTCTTCAATGCTGATCAATGCTTCCGCGTCAGTAAGGCTACCTCCTCCAACCGGTACGAAGAGGCAGAAAATATCTGATTACTCTTCGTCCCTTCAAAAAGTTTCTTTGGAGAAAAGAATTTCAAGAATGGTTTCTAAAGATGGCATGACTTTTAGATCTTTTTGCACGTCGAAAGACGAGATAATTATTTGCGACTAGTGACTACAAATTACCTGCATCGCCTAACACCATAAAACAGATTGTTATGGATTATGGCATGAGTTAGAAAATGAAAGTTTCGCAGGATCTCATGAATCTAAGAAAGAATAACCATAGATTCAGCCTTACTTTCGATGAATGGACTTCATGCAAAAACAGGCGCTTCATGAATGTGAATGTTCATACATTTTCAGAGAATAAAAATATGTTCTACAATTTGGGTCTTGTGCGCATAGTAGGAAGCATGCCTGCAGAGAGTTGCATAACTATTTTGAAGAAGGAATTATCAGAATATGGTTTGCCATTAGATGATGATATAGTAGGTGTTACTACAGATGGGGCCAGTGTAATGGTGAAGTTTGGGCGACTCATGAATCCTCTTTACCAGCTATGCTGCGCTCACGGATTTCAATTGGAAGTTTACCCACTGTAGATGAAGTTGACTTAGTGCCAGAATTTGATGACCTTATCAAAAAAGTAAGACAAGTAGTCAAACTTTTTAAAAAATCACCAACGAAGAATGACATTCTTCAGAAATATATGAAGGACGAATTCAGCAAAAATGTGCAACTCGTGCTGGACTGCAAAACACGCTGGTCTAGTCTTGCAGATATGATTTCCACATTCAATAAGGTGAAGCAATGTGTAAGAAAAGCCTTGATTGATTGCAATGTTGGATCGAATACAAATCATAGTTTCTCAGTCGAAGAATAACGTGCTTTATCAGATTTGGAACTCGTATTTCAGCCTATAAAACTGGCAGTGGAAGTACTATGTCGTCGAAATTCAGATTGGTTAACTGCCGAAACTACTCTGCAATTTATGGTGAAAAAGTTAGTACACCAGTAGCTCAAAAACTTGCTGAATTCATGAGGGCTCGCATTAATTAAGGCGGAACATTTATGACCTCAGCATTGTATTATTTGACAGACCCTGTCCAATACGACGTATATTTCAATCAATCTGCTAGTGATCAAACTTTCAAACTTCCTCCAAAATCTCCAATCAAAAAAGAAATAATAAAGTTAATCGGAAGATTACACAAGAACAGTTCCAAAGATGACAATAATGCAGTCAATAATAATAATATAATATATTAATTAATTAATAATAATCTTTATTCAGAAATAATAATAATAACAGAAAATGGCACAAATTATTCAATAACAATGACATGAGTTATTGAATAATACAATACAAACCCTCTACATCTTCAGTTGCAGATGAACCCATGAATGAAAGTGACGATGACGATTCAATTCCATTAGCTGCAGTGCAAAAAAAATTTAGAGCCTGAAATGGCGAACGCTTCTCTTAGTCTTGATGAGGAATTCGAAATGGCAAAAACGTGTGGCACCTTTGTCATCGTCACTTGATATGATTTTGAAGAAAGAAATCAATTTTTATGAGTCAGGAGGGTCAAAAGGACAAAATCTACAGTTCTACAGTAATGTCTTTTATCTGTAGTACCAACAAGTGTCGAGGCAGAACGGGCGTTTTCCTCAGCTGGTTATCTGGCATGTAGCATTCGGAGTCGGCTGGCAGATGAAACCTTGATACTTCATGCTTTTTGAGGAGTTATTATCAAGTTTCAGAATAATATGTTACTTTTTGAATAAATTACTGGTTAGCTTGTGATTTTATTTCTTTATTTTGCTCCTGAAGAACAATTAGAGCTAATAGAAATATAAATGATAGGTATTTTCGTACATTTTCGATGATTATTTCTTCACAATGCGAGATCTCGCGCAATACCGAGATTTCACAAGATTAGAATTCCTGTATCTCGCGAATACCGAGATTGATATTTTGTTGCGAGATTGCATTCCCCATTTGCCATCACATCGTATCTTACTAATATCATGAATTTGGAAGTTTGAATGTCTGGATGTTTGTTAGTCAATAACGAAAAAAAGGACATTCGATTTGAATGAAATCTGGCACACATACAGGTTGTTTCATCTCATCTTGTATATTTTTCATCCCGTAGTGATCGGAAAAATTCGCCGAAACGCGTCGAATGATTTTGTTTCGGGGACATATTTTAACGTATATTTCAGGCTTCAACGAGTAACTCTCTACGAGGGGGCGCTTTAAACCCTCAAAACTGAACAGGGTAAAGGGGTGGAACGATACCTCATTTGAGAGCTCTTCGAAGCCTCTTCACAATGGTGTACGAGAAGAGTAAATCTGAAGAATCTTTTTCATTTTTTGTCACAAATGAGCCACCTGGAGTATTTTGGCTATTTTCAAGATTGTTGAAAAAGGAGAAACAAATAAATTTTTTATTTGAAGGAAAACCTTTCTTGGGTAGTTAGAGCCTGCGTGCTTTGCCCATCAAATTCAATTACCTTGATGTTTTAGACAAGGAAAGTAGGTTTTGTTGTAGTTTCTTTTGAAAGCCCTTTAAACAAACTATATCAATCTAAAAAGGATTAATTATTAATTGTTTTATTTGAATTGCAATTTCTTCTTATTTAATATGGAAAAATTCCCCTTAACTATTCATAAATTAAAATATTTGTTTTGATTCAAATTTTTGTCATAAGAAGCAATGTATTTATTTGATAATACATTTTCCGATTATATAAGGCATCGTAAATCTATCATTGAGTCACTAATTTGCTGATGTGAAAATTTTAAAAATAACTTTGGTGTACACATTGCAAGAACGGGTTGATCTCGTAAGCCTTTATTGTTAAAATCAAAATTGTGTCCTCGTGGATGCAAGGATATTCACTCAAAACTTTTTGAACGTAACGTTCGCCATAAGTACGTAATTGAATTAATATCAAAGAGGCTGCATAGGGTCTTCGCCAGCCGCCCGATGCTGCCCATTGGATCTGTAGAAGGCCCAGATGGACAGTACGCGGACTCTGGAAGAGAGACGTAGGAGATTCTTGCGAGAACACACTTCCCAGATTGTTGGTTTCTTGATATCATTGCCAGTTGTGACACTGTCGCCTTGAAGGGCCTTGCTAAAATACCAAAAAAAGACGATTGGAAGAATGCGAAAACGATCATCAAGCCCGGTGAAGTTATATGGTAGATTCGCTCATTTAAGCCATTCGAGGCTTCTGGGGATGACATCATACCTGCCTCACTACAACAAGGGGTGGATGTCCTCCTTCCATATCTCATTAGACTATCCTGGTCGAGTCTGGCCTGGAATATTATCCCGACCAGCTGGCGGAAGATTAGAGTTGTATACATTCCTAAGGTGGGTAAATCGAATTCACAACCTGAATCTTTTAGACCGATTAATCATATGTCTTTCGTTCTGAAAACCCTGCAGAAGGTGTTAGATGGATTCATCAGGAGTACCAAATCATGTGATTTATGTTCATATGATTAAGTACCAAATCATGTGGTTTGGTACTCAACAACCTAGTCGGGAGGACCACTCATTCTTTGGACCGCAAGGAGACTGCATTGGACATTGAGGATGCATTTAATGCGCCCCCCACTAGTTCACTATGTGGGGCTGCGAGAGCTAGAGAAGTACCAAAATACTATTGCGGAATCGATTAGTAACATTTAAAATGCCAGAATGATTAGCACTTCCCTGGAAGGGAAAGTGGTCAGTTTTGTCTCCGTCAGACTTCAGGAGGCTATGTCAGTTATTCAGGAGTGTTGTGAAGGTGAGACACTTAGCATAAACCTGCACAAAACCCTTATGGTACCATTTACCAGGAAAAGGAGGATATTTGTTTCTCCTCCGATCCAGGGTGGAGTGTTTATTCCAGTTGCGGAGCAAGCAAAATATCTGGAGGTTACCTTGGATAGTAAGCTCACGTGGAATTCGCACCGGGATAACACAATACACAAGGCTAGGTATGATTATGGGCATGTCAAATGATATATGGAAAGACATGGGTTTTGCCCAAGAGCAACTTCAGTGGCTATATGTGATGGTGGTGAGACCACGTATCACAATTAGCTGCATTGCTCGGTAAGAGTGTAGCCTTGAGAAGCAATTCCAACTCAAGCTCTCTGAATTGCAGTGCCTGCATGATGATTACTTGAGTTTCTCGGTTTACATCCACTGCGGCCATGGAACTGATGCTGGGCCTTGTCTCCCTTCACCTAGGTAATTAGAGGAGTAGCTAGAATGGCTTCCTGATTCCATCACCTTTTCCGGAAATGGTACGGGTATGTTCGGCTTCGTGCTCGCCGCTTTACAGTCTGAAATCGAGGACAACGAGATGCTGAGTATGAAGTCTGACATAGCGATACCTAAAACCAACCTGGAGCTGTCATTCCAGATTATCGTTCCAAGTAGACAGGATTGGACCAGCTTCAAGTACCGTCTACTTTAGGGTCTCGGTTGGTACGCAAAAGGCTCCAAAACTGCAAAAGATGTTGGAGGTGGTGTCTACGGTCGAGGTGCTGCCAAGGAACAGTCGATCTGTCTTGGCGGGCTAGCGACTGTTTTTCAAGCAGAAATATTCGCCATTGACCACTGTGTTCACCTTGCTTGCGGGGGGATTGACAAATAGGTCAATAAAAATCATCACCGATAGCCAAGCTGCACTGAAGGCTTTGGCATCCGATACCTGTACGTCACTTATGGTGTAGGACTGTCGCTCCAGCCTTGTGGGTACCTGGACACTCGGGCATTGAGGGCAATGAGAAGGCGGACTCATCGGCCGCTCGAGGAACAGGCTTTTTATCAAAAACCGTAAGTTTTATCGTAAAAATAGGCCAGGGAAAAGTTTTGATCATACAATTCTCTACAAAAATTGTCGAAATAAGTTTTTTCGTTCGACGCACCGTTCGTGAGATATCGCGTTTTTAAATATTAGGAAATTCATATTTTAAATAATATGCGCACATTTCCGCACTACCTATGAGGTTATGTACTTGGCGCATTTTTTTAACGTGGTTTCCCCAGAAGGTATACTCCACGATCTATTGTAATAAAGAAAGTTTGATCAGATTTTATTTTATTGATTGAAAGAATGGTACTATTGCTAATGATCAGAAGAATAGGTTGTTTTCTTATAAATGTTACTGTAATAAATAAGTGTCTAATTCTACTTCAACAATCATTTCTTCATCTTCACTTTCTTCTCCTTGCAGAATTTTTATACGCTGTTCTAAGAAAAGGGATGCATCAATTGTCTCTTCATTAATATCATAAATATTTCCATCTTCTGAATGCGATTCAATATTGGAGCAAGTCTGACCCTGACAATTGATGCATACTGGCGAACGAAATAATTCTACTCTTAGACAGCCACAATTCTCACTACAGACCGTATTAAGCAGTTTGTCTGTAGCAGGCAGGAGTAGAGTTTGAATAGGCTCCAAATAATTATCTACTAATTTCCAACCCCATTTTTTTGGGTCCAGTTCATTGCCTAGCCAGACTTGAACTTGATAATATACACGATACAAGTGTTGAAAGGCAGAAGAAGTTTGAGGTAAACAAGATAAAATAACTTTACTTTTTTATTGTTCCATGGAGATTCAACAAACCTATATCTATATTTGTCTATAGAATCAATTTTTCTTGGAGCACCATACATTGCAAGAAGAAAACGAATTCCATTTGTTACGATGTCGTGTGGAGAAGAGTCAATCTTTGTAATTACTTTTGCGCAATCAATTAAATCATTACGTTTTTCGAACAATTTAAATACTGCTGTTTTACCTCTTTTAAAAATTGCCGATGTATTATCGCAACCAGTTATTGCATGTAAAAATAAAATATGAGCTTGACATTTTGGATATGCAGCCATTATATTGTTGATTGTACTTGAGCTTTTCCAGGTTTCAAAATGTAAATAATTTTATCATTTGGAGTCTAGGCAGTCAGAAGTATCAACAAATCAACATCTTCCCCAATAACGACAGTTGTATTTGAACTCTTCAGTTGTTCTATTGCTGTTTCAACTATAGGGACATCAGCATCATTATCAGCTTGTTTTGTTGGAATACCAGCAGCTGTAAATTCTTCACATAGCATTGAAATGAAGCGAAACTCATTGTGACTATTTGAGAGAAATTCTTGTTGGATTGTTGAACAGATATCAACAGTTTATATTTTTCGTATGATCAGTATAACCACCAAATACAATCGTACTTTTATGACCAAAGTGTCTTCGTACATATTTCTCAAAAATAATTTGATATGTTTCTTCTCGATCCCATACAGCACGGTGTGATAGATACCCTCCATCGATGATGTAGATAGCATTTGTGCTATCAATTTCAAAGTTTAAACATTCAAAGCAATTATAAAGAGCTGATTTCATAGTTTTACGCATTCCCATTGCATTAAAGACTGATAATGGGTAAGGAATTAATTCATATGCAAGTTCATCTTCAAATGTCTTAGTAATGCTCATGCGTTGAAATAATAATACAGAACCTTTTCATCATGTACTTTTATGACGCTACCTGCACTTAAAAGAGGAAGTACTCTAACTGCGCGTTTTAATTTAATATTATTAAACTTGTGGCCAGTTAGTCCAACTGTACTAGATTATGACAATTTTATCATCACCGATTACTCCGCTGACAATGGACATAATTTTTAGGACCACGGGGAACGGATCATGTGATAAGAACCACTCCAAAAGTTTATTAATGTCTTCAATATCTCTCTTTATACGTGAATCGCTTGCATCCACATGCTGGTCTGTTGTGTCCATTCTAAGATTGGCGAGACCTTCCAATCCTTCACACACAGTATTCATTGTATTCATGAGGTGTACAGGCTGCATTAAGTGCATAATATATAAAATATGAATTTTCTAATATTTGAAAACCCGATATTTCACGAACGTTACGTCGTACGAAAAAAAGTATTCGGACGATTTATGTAGAGAATTGTATGATTTACAACTTTTGTGTCACCTATTTTCACGATAAGACTAATCGTTTTTGAGAAAAATGAAAAAACCTAAATTTCGATCGTTTGACCTTTGATAAAATTTTTTGCAGACGAAGGATCGAAGGGAACTTTAGACATTTTATACAGGGATATCCACCTGGACCGTCCGTAAAAAACTTTTTAAGTTCCAATTATTGCCATAACTAGCGATTTCCAATTGGATTGAAATATTTTCGAAGTGATACCATTTCCGGTTATACCGGAAGTGGGTCATCACTTTGTTATTTCAAATGGCAATCTACCTTTTTTATTATACATCTAGAACCGACATTTGAGCAAGGCATAAAATACCCAAGTTGTTGGCACTTATCTGTCAAAACTTTTGACAGATTTAATTATTTTTGTTATAAACTCGATTTTTGAGGAACATTTAAAAAAATTGTAGCTCGTAGATCTTTTGCACTACAGACACAATTTTTGCTTCGGTGGATAGAAGAAGGATCAAGGAATTTTTTAGGCAATCTACACATGTCTAATGTTTATTGCGTTGTTCTGTATGATTTTTTCAAGTTGGCCTTTTTCAAACAGCAATAACTCAATTTTTTCAAATTGCACGTGCCAATTTTTATATCGCCATCAGATGAAGCGTCAAATTTCAGATGGAATTTCATAAGCATGTACTATACCCATCTCTTATAGTTCCGAAATAATTTGGGGAAAATATTAAATTTTGATGATTTGCAAGAACTAACAGGGAATGCTTTGAAATATTTGAATCAAGTAGCTGAACTGGCTACCTTCACCTGGCAGGTGTCTAAAATAAATGTACTTGTCACTTCGTTCATTCGAATTTGACATTTCAACAAGAATTGTCGTTATTTCAGATTGAAAATATCCAAAAAATTCATTTGGAATAAAACCACTGGTTATTAAAATGAAAATATATTTAATCTATTTTTAATTCGTTTTAGAATGTCAAAAAGTAGTGGGTAGAAATTGCAGGCAATTCAATAACCAATTTCCAAATTTACCGTCTATGAGTAAAATAAAATTTCGAAGCATTAAAAGCAATTTTCTACAATTCGGATGAATAAAAATTGTAGGAACTAAGCGAAAACCAATCATCGAAGATAATTACATTAATACGAATAAGTGATAGCAAACATCATAGGAGAAAACTAATTTACGATCTGAATAAATGTTCAATATGGGCCCCATTTTGCTCGATACACTTGACAGCTCGTATACGGACATGATGAGTTGCCCTCCTAGTTTCAGAATCAATATTACGAAAAGCATAAATAAAAATCAAGGGGCGTCAGGTCCGGAGAATGCGGAGGCCATAAATTTGGTCTTTGATTACCCCACCACCTATCCTCGAACATTTCTGTTAGCTGCCGATCTACAGCTCGTGTTTTATTTGCTGGTGCACCATCCATTTGGTAATAGCAATCCCTCAGAATAATAAGGGGTAATCCATATAAAAAATTTGCTAATGTTCCTCTCAAAATTTCCAGGTATCTTTGTCCATTAAGATTTTTCTCATAAATGTGATAAGGCAACAAATCATTCATTAAAATTGCAAAAACGTTCACGCTGAATTTATTTCGGAGATCAATAACCTCAATGAAATGTGGATTTTCTGTGGCCGAAAAATGTCGAATTATCCTGTTGGTTATTTCACTTTCATTGAACTTGGCTTGTCAAAAGTTTTGACAGATAAGTGCCAACAACTTGGGTATTTTATGCCTTGCTCAAATGTCGGTTCTAGATGTATAATAAAAAAGGTAGATTGCCATTTGAAAAAACAAAGAACACTTCCGGTATAACCGGAAATGGTATCACTTCGAAACAATTTCACTTCAATTGGAAATCGCTCGTTATGGTCGCGTATAAAATTTCAGCTTGATATTGTAATTGGAACTCAAAAAGTTTTTAACGGACGGTCCCTGTGGATATCCCTGTATATAATGGTGTATATATTGTGTGTATATATTTTTTTGTCTATTTTGATTATAATTTTGTTTCTACCTACGTGATGTGATGTTTGAGTTAATTTAATGTATAGATTACTGAGTGCAATCAATATGGTTCGAACATTCCATATTGCTATCAACAAGCATTCCTAAAACTTTATAAGTTGGTTCCAAGCGAGTGACAATATTTCCAACGTATAATATGTTGGGTGATTGTATTTTAGATTTATTAGTCTGAAACCGGATGACTTCGGTTTTTTCTTTGTTCAAAACAAAGTGTTGTAACAAACCACTCTACAATCTTCGACACTGCATTGGCTGCCGTCGAATAAACAAGATCAGGTCCAGCAGCTGCAACCGCAAAACTACTACTAGAAGTAGATATTGAGGAAGATCGTGAGATCAAACATGAAATAACACTTACAGTGCGTTACAATGAAAACGAACCACCCTGAATAACTCGTTTGATTGGAACTTTTTACGAATTTCCTGAAACAATCAATTTTGGACTGCAGGGGAACATTTTTTGTTCCATGTCTGATTTTCCATCTATGAACCACCTATCCCTGGCAGCTTTCTCCTTAAATGTTTGAATAGAGAAAAGGGGTTGTGTGATGCTTTTTTGAAAAAGTAATTCTATTCTCTATATGACCACTTGATTATTTACTTTCTAAAATATCACGTGACGAATTGAAATCGAGTATTGTTTAGAAAAATTTCAAGTTTTTATCAATCCGTTCGATCTGCGCTTGAGAAAACACTTGATGAAATTGATTCTGTAAGTGCAGAAAATTTTTCTCTCTCATTTCAACGTTTGCGCATCATACTTCTACCACGCTCAACTAGTACCCCGATTTTCATAAGGGAGAGGGGTTGTGTGTTACATTTTTCATCTATCAAGTCGATTTTGTTTCGAAGAGTTAATAATTTTGCTGATACGGAATGCGAAACAGTAAACGTGCGATATCACTCTCTTGAGAAAAATCTAGATGTTTTCCGTTTTAATCAATTAATTAAAACGATGTTTGATTTTGATGGAATGTGTTGGTTTGTTATCAATCTTCCCATGTTCAGATTTGCTAGATTCAACGTTACTAGTATTTTCCATAGTTTTAATAACGTAAAATAACGGTCATTCCGTTGAAGATGGTGTAAACACTGCAGGAACGCATTGAAATTGTGAGTTAAATTTCCAGAAATAATAATAGTGTTAGAGCAACTGCGGGCATTTTCAACGAGTACAACCGTGAAAAAAATTCGGGTTACAAATACGTTCTTGAGTTAACGAGCAAATGCATGGAAACAGGGTGTTTAAAAAAGAGGTGATTGCGGAAGCATTTCATGAAAAAATTCATATAAACACAGGTCCTCAAATATTTCGTTACCGATATACAGGGTGTTAAAGTTTAATCGAAAGATTCAGTTAAATTTAAATTTTTCTGAAACCGCTCGAGTTATAAGGGCAAAATTTTGGGGGTGTCGAAAACATTGAAAGACGCTTAATTTTCAATACGAAATAATATTTTGGACTCAACAGAGGCGCGCGCATGTGCGCAACGTAGGTTATTCTCGAACAAAAAACTAGGACGCTACTGATTTCTTCAATAATACAAAAAATATTTTCGAGTTTTTCAATTATTTTTCGAGAAAAAAGCCGTCTTGGTCTTTTTTGTGTACGACTCTCAGTTTTTGAGTAAAAAAATGTTGAAGCTTTCTGGGAATCCTTGAAATTCCATTGATAGTACCTGTTCTATGCTCAGTCATAGATATGTTCAAAAATGATTAACGTCGGTGTCAATAATTTTGAATTGATTGAATTTGAATTTCAAATCGGCTATCATGAATCGTTTACGAATGCTTTTTTTTATCAAACTTTATTCAGTCAGTAAAATAATGCATCACATATTTGTTTTTTTTGTTGCCTAACCCGAATAAAAACTTTTATCTTAACCTATTTCCTCATAATCTAAGTTTCAATCTACACTATTAACTATAAGTATTCAATATACCTACCTAACATATTTTTGATATTTCAATTTGATGTTTAGTTTCTGGATGTACTTATTCGTTTCGTACTATACATATACTTATCCTAGCTTAGTCATTATTTTAATTTTTTTTCTGTCAATAACAACACAGTGCGTGAAAATGACACTTCAAAATTCTAACACGCGGGAGACATACCTAGTAAACCTATATCGGGTACGCTGAATCCAGTGGTAACCACCGTTTTTGAAAGTTAGCTCTTGTTTAGGAGATATTCGCCTTTGAAGTTAGCTGATTTTAGTAGGGTTCGTCGCTTATGACTTCAGTACATTATATGCTTGTAATTCCCAAACCGTTCGGAATATCGCTTTACTGTCTTCGGCAAAGTTTCAGCTATTGTCATGGCCAACAACTTTTCTGTATATACCAACATAAAAAACCTCATTCAAACACCGTTTCTTAACAAAATGTCCAAAAAACTCCATTTCTTTGCCATTTTTTCGTTAATTTTCGTCTAAATAATAGAAAAATCAAGGGATTTTCGCTTTAAAATCTTAAAATAAGAAAAGAAAACACATTTCCTATTGTTAAATCAAAAAATTTAAACGCACAATCATGATTTTAACTCAAATTTCTCACAGATGTCAGTGTTAATACGTATTTATTAGTATTGTCACTGATGTTACTACGTATTTTGCTATGTAATTGTGTGCCATTTTCATAGTCTTAGTTCTGATATTTCTTAATTTGAAATTTCTTGTTGAAGTTTCTTTGTTTACACAAGTTATATATTTGGTAAAAATATCAAAAATGAATTCGTGCAGTAAATTTAATAAATTTTGCTACATTTGTGGAAAGTTTACTATAATGACAAGCAAGCGTTCAATTTCTGAAGAAATTGCTGAATCGTACACACAATATTTCAACCAAACTGTTGTAATCAGAAATGTGAACTGGGCTCCAAAAATCGTTTGTACTGGCTGTGTCATAAGATTGAGTGGATGGAAAAGAGGTAAAATGAAATGATTTATCATTTATTTCAAAGTTATATCAATTGAAGCTATTTTTATTACAGGCGAATTCCAATCTATGCCTTTTGGCATTCTAGTAATTTGGACAAATCCTCAAAAACATAATCCTGATGACTGTTTTGCTTGTGTTAATGAAATTGTCGGATTGAACAGAGCTAAAAAACGTAAAGTTGAACTCAGAGGAACTCGGTTTGTTCAGTTGCCGTTACCACATTCGGAATCCATTTCAATACCGAAAAGACCCAGTCCGACAGAAGATTACATTCCATCTACTTTTGATACTATTGGCGAAACGTCTGCATCGGTTTATGTACCATCAAATGTATCTCCACAATGTAATCATGCCGAATTTTCTCAAAAAGATCTGGATAAAATTATTCGTCGATTGAAATTATCGCAGCGTCAGTCCATTATTTTGACTCAGGAATTGAAAAAAAATGATGTCTTAGCACCTGATGTGAAAGTATATGGAGCAATCGGCCGTCATAGATAGTTCACTGCTTTATTCAAATCCATCTAAGACAATTCATTCGTGTACAAGGAATTGGTATCAAAAATGCATGATGAGTATAAACCAGAAGACTGGCGTCTTTTCATCGATTCGTCCAAAAGTAGTCTCAAGGCGGTTTTGCTTCATGTCACAAACTCAAAAAACAGTGTCCTGATTGCCATCAGCACAAAAACGAAAGAAAATTACGAATCATTGAAAAAATCCTTGATTTGGTGAAATATAAAGACCATTGTTGGAAGATTTGTGCAGATTTGAAGGTGATAACTCTTTTGAGAGGAATGCAGACGGGATATACGAAAAACATGTGTTTTACATGTTTATGGGATACTCGATATGCCGGCGACCAATATGCCAATAAAAGCTGGCCTATGAGACAAGGGTTCAGATTGCTTCGAGAAAACGTCGTTGAAATTCCACTTGTGCCAATCGAAAAAATGTTGCTTCCACCTCTGCATATCAAGCTTGGGATTGTTAAAAATTTCATCAAGGCCCTAGATCCTGAAGGCAATGCATTCAATGAGTTGAAGCGAATTTTCCCAAGATTGAGTGGAATGAAAATAAAAGAAGGTTTGTGTGAAATTATATACGTACCAATCAACCTAACTTATTCAATATTTAACACATATTTTTTCGAATTATTTTATAACAGGCATACTCAATGGACCTGATATGAGAGACCAACAATTTAAAAACAGTTTGTCGAATTTGCAGCTCGTTGCTTGGGATTGCGTCGAAGGAGTCACCGAAAATGTACTAGGAATTCATCGTGACGAAAACTGTCGCATACACGTTGAAAATATGCTCGTTGCTTTCCGTAACATCGGTGTGAAAATGTCTCTGAAAATTCATTTTTTACATTACCATGCAGACAAGTTTGCCGAACAATCACCATGTGAATCAGATGAGCATGGTGAACGGTTTCATCAGGTGACGGCTAGGCTTGAGCACTGGTATAGAGGAAAAAAACTTGATTCTCTATTAGGAGACATTTGCTGGAATTCACATCAAGATGAAGATGGAGAAGAAGAAGAATGAACATGAATTTATGTTTATTTGTTGAAAATTGTTGGAATTGGAATGAAAATTTGAGTTAAAATCATGATTGTGCGATTGAATTTTTTGATTTAACTATGGGAAATGTGTTTTCTTTTCTTATTTTGAGATTTCAAAGCGAAATTCCCTTGATTTCTCTATTATTCAGACGAAAATTAACGAAAAAATGACAAAGAAATGGAGTGTTTTGGACATTTTGTTAAGAAACGGTGTTTGAATGAGGTTTTTTATGTTGGTATATTCAGAAAAGTTGTTGACCATGACAATAGCTAAAACTTTGCCGAAGACAGTAAAGCGATATTCCGAACGGTTTGGGAATTACAAGCATATAATGTACTGAAGTCATAAGCGACGAACCCTACTAAAATCAGCTAACTTCAAAGGCGAATATCTCCTAAACAAGAGCTAACTTTAAAAAACGGTGGTTACCGCTGGATTCAGCGTATCCGATATAGGTTTACTAGGTAGTGTAGAATTTTGTGTAGTGTTAGAATTTTGAACTAGCACAGTTCAATTATTAATGACAAATATTTGAAATTTATATTTTATTTTCATTATTCAGTAATATAAGTAAATCATTAGAATATATCTGATTTTAAACTATTTACGTTTTATTCAGTTTCATTTTCTTCTTCAAGTTTTTGTCGAGAATCAATGAGCCAAATTGAATCACAGAATAGGGTAATTTATAACATTATTTGAAGTACACGTTTTCGATACTTGAAGTTATTTTTGAACTTGAGAGATTATAATAGAGATTTTCTTTATAAAAAGTAGTTTTCATGTTTTTCATTGTTTTCATGTTTTTCATTGTGGAGAATGTATTCGATAACATTAAGTATTAAAATGTGATGAAATTGTTCAGTTTTTGCTTCTGAAATTATATTCGAAGTTGAGACTTTCTGATAATGAAAGTTCTTTTTTTGTCAGGTGTTCAACTTTCTATATTAGAAAAACCGAGATCAATCTAGCCTGATTGAAGCATAAGAACTTATGCTTCAAATTTCAACAGCGCGGTTACATATTTGGCAGATATCAGTATTACTTTTACCAACCTTTTTCAAATTGTCGAGGAATAGATAAACGTTATGAGAGAGCATGTAAAGCCTACTCTTCTGTTCATGATTCAAAATTTCTGCATTTATATTTTTGAAAACAAGGTTATATTTGATATGTCAATTCTTTTTAACTATCGACGGTGTTGCTCTGTTCTGTTTCAATAGAAGATGATATAATTGTTTTGCTGATAGATCTTGGAATCCGTTCTCTGCTGACATATAAGTAGCTTTAATCACAAATATTTTCATTTGAGGTAGATCATTGCTGACTACTAACAAATTTTTTAATTTTTTAATTTACTTTCCAAATCGAGGTTTATATTATTATGTTTTATTTTCTGACATATATTTCTAATAAGTAAAGCATTTGACTTATGGCACACGTCAAATACTACTCCTAGACCACCCTGTTCTCTTGTCAGTACCATTGTTGTTCTCGCTACTCTGATAGGAGTTTTCGACCACAAGAACCAACCACATATGGAAGCTATTCTGTTCGACACTAACACTGATATAGGCAAGATTTGAGACAAAAACCATGATTTTGACAGCGCATAAATATTTATAAATGAAGCTCTTTGTTTCAAACTCAAGTCGCAATGCATGTTTTGAAGTATCATACCCCTAACTTTATTTGTAACGATGTATCAGTTTGCTCTGGCCATTTCATGAATGCTCTATGAGAACTGTTTTCCTAAAATTTTAATATTATTTTTCATGAAGAACCATTTATATTTTTTCAGTTTGAACGTATGTTTTCTGGTAGAACCAAGCTCAAGCGCTTCACATTTTGTTCAAAAGTTTCCCGAACATTTGGAAAATATATCGATTGTACTTTTACATGAAACAAGTTCCTGTGGAGTTCTTACTCTTATTGTTATCATTCGCATAAGCACCGAGTTCTATATCTTGTGAGGATTGCATGTTAACTAGTGGTTGAATTCCTATAATAAAGAGAAACTATTGATTTGTAGGATCGATTTTACATTTGTGTATAGGTTCTTGATAGGTTCAATTATTCTTTTATCGAATCCGAATTTTTCTAGCATGAGCCAAATGAAATGTTTAATTCGGTCGAAAGCATGATCGAAATCGAGACTCAACAGCAGACAGTTCACTTTATCAGTATTGGCTTTCCCAATCCAGTCTCTAAATCTAGTCAAAGAACTCATAATACTATTATTCTTTAAGACACATGTTTGTTCCTTACTTTTAATTTTATCTATACAGGAGAAGATCCGCTCTTTCATAAGTTTGCTATAAAACTTATAATTACTGTTCAGTAACGAAATTGGACGATATTCATTGACAGTTTTTGGATTCTGACATTTCGGTACTAACACGATTATTCCTTTTTTAAATTATTTGGAACCTGAATACTGGTATGAATTTCATTATACATTCCACACATTTCTCGTTTAATTATTGGCCAAAAAGTTGAATAGAACTCAGGCGTCAGACCATCTGGCCCCGGTGGTTTATGTTTTTTAGTCTGTTTTAATATATTGAATATTTCTTCCTCAGATAGCGGATTGAAAATCTGTTCGTTTTCTTCCTCGGTTGTTTGTTTGTTTGTTATTCCTTTAACGTGCTCTATTTCCGCCTTTCGGCCAATGACATACCGGAGGATTCTGTCACCTCACTAAACCGGGAATTTTGCCGAACCCCTCTCGTGTCGAGGGAAGGGATCTTTAATGTCCAACACATCTCTGTTAGACAGGATCGACGGCTTTACATCCCCTCCGAAAGATGGATACTCGAGCGATATCCAATCCAATCCGAAAAATTGCACCGACTTTGTGGGAATTGAACCCAGGTAACTCTGCGTAGGAGACGAGCATCATATCCCATACGCCACCGAGCCGGCTTCCTTCCTCGGTTAATTTTTTGCCGAATATATCCTCAGGCAGGATTCTTTCGATTTCATTCTTCGCATACAAATTTCTGAAAAAATTCACGAACACATTCTTGATATCATTAGGGTTGAATCCTGATATTCAATTTCGATATATTCTTCGATTGGATATGTGATTTTTCCTTCATCAGATTGAACAAGGATATGTTCTCATTTTCCATATCACAAAAATTATTTGTTTGCACTTTCATACCTTCTAATTTTTTTTAGTGTTCAGAAATAAGATTGGCTTCAATTTTTTGATTTCAGAAAGAGAATGAAGAATATTCATTCGCGTTCATTAATTCATTCAAGCAGTTGTGATAAAAGTTAATTTTATTTTATCTCTGTTCATTCAAAATACTTGACCTCCACCGCAGGAAGGGCTGAATTTCAGGTTTTACGAAATTAAACCACCAATCTAGCGCATTAGGGAACCTTTTTTTCGAATTCAACCAATTTTTCCAGCTATTTTTGAATAATTCTACAGATTATTCATATTGTAGCACCGTTTTACTCAATTTCCATGAGGATTTTTCACGAAAAAACATTTTATTCTCACGCAAATTCATTTTATAACTTACGAGTACACTTCTATGGTCTGAAAAAGGTGCCTGCAATATGTTGACATTTGCTAGCTTTGACAAATTCTTTTTAGATAAATAAAACCTATCTAACCGGGCACCAACTTTTCTTATGAAAAAACGTGAATCCAAAAGTACTTCGGGGTTTAGTGTTCCACGAATCTTGAAATTCTAAGATAAACGTTAAATTTTTCAATTTTTTTGGAAAACTGATTGAAAGCACACTCGTAGTATCTTTTTCATTCAGAACACAGTTAAAGTCACTACCTATTATTTAAACTGTCTTCAAAACTAAACAAAGTGATAATTCAGAATTGAAAAAATTTTCTATATCCTTTTCTGCGATCCACTTGGTGCGTATAGGTTCATAGTTCTACATATTTCAAATGAAATGCCCCTCGAAAGACTAACACTCATCTTCATAATTCAGTCCATCCCTAATAAGAACTGCTGTTTCTCTTCTATTTTCATTGATATTGACTATTGAGTTGTAACCCCCACTAAAAGAAAAGTCGTTAATAGCTACTTCTTGCAACAAAACAATATCTAATTGATTATAATATATAAAGTTTTTGAGCATGTCTAATTTCAAATCAGAAAAAATTTAACAAATATTCACACTGAGAATGCTATAAGAAACAAGTAAGTTGTTGTATTGTGCGATACCTTACATTAATGATATGTCTTTATTTGTGGGTTCATCTTCTTCTTGGGGTTCCTCAGACGTTGACATGTGACAATAAATGGGGCCGTTCCCTATTTCCTCCAATTCTTCTGCCCATGTTTTGGAATTTTTTTCTGTGGAATTCGGGATCGTCTATTTGCAATTCATCATCTTTATTTTCACTTATTTCTTTCGGTTCCTGATTCATCTGCTCCATGGCTGCGTCTGTAGGCTGCTTTTCATTCAATTTTTTCTCATCTGACTGCTCTCTTTTGTTCGTATTAGAACGTAATACTTGGAAATGGTTTTCTTGTTCGTTCTGAATTTCACCAATCGGTAGATTCGTTGGTTTTCTGATACCTTGAATGCCAGTTCCTTCTGTTATAGTTGCAAAATTGGGTCTTCGAAGTCTAATGTTTAGTGATTTGTTGCAATTTTTTATTTCATGATTAGTTTCACCACATCTTACGCATGTACGCGTTTGTCCAAGATGAGTTATCCAATATTGTTTATTTGAAATCGTAATGTGAGAGGGAATGGGTTTTCTTATTTCCATTTTTATTAATTTCGTGTCATTGTAGCATTTATAAAGCATATGTCTCCAAGTGTCGTTTTTTATAGATTCAATGGGCCTAAATGGGCTCAGTACCCAGTGGCGTAGCTAGCATAGGTGGCACCCGGGGCGGATTTTATAGGTGTCACCCTAAAACTCAATCGAAACTGTTAAAATAATAAAAGTTATAATCATTTACGTTTTATTAAAATACGAGTACTTATTACAAATATTTGTATATTATGTGAAACAAATTTAGTTCGTTAAAAATTAAAATTTCTTCCTTCTAGCTTTGACACTAGCGAACTCCGAAATCACGTCTTCAAAATTTATATTTTGTGTTGCTTCATGTTCTATCGTTAAAATACCAAGATTGTTTAATCTGGTTTCAGTCATTGTAGACCGCAAATAATTTTTAATTAATTTTAATTTGCTGAAACTTCTCTCACATGAAGCAGCTGATGCACATATTGTTATAAATAGCTTTAGTGCGACCGTTAGAGTCGGAAGAGATTCTCTAAAATCCCATTCCACAATAAATTTCAAAGAGTCCAGTGTCACCTAATTAGAGGCAGTATTATTAGCCGCTTTTAAATGTCTTCTCAATCTTGGTATTTCTAAAAGGAGTTCTGTTTCTGATACTTCATCGTAAAGGTTAGTAAATTTTGATTTAGCAAATTTTAACTGTTCAGTGTTTACCGAAAGCAAGGTCTTTGACGGCACAACCTCAAACAATGAAGCTACGTCTTTAATGGACCTTACTCTTGTTTCGAGTTCAATATTGAATCTGTCAATACATTCTAACATGTCCTTTTGAAGTTCCGCTCTAAGTGTAAGTCCAGCATCGGTGGACGATGCTAACTCACCGGGCATGCGTTTCTTGCGACGAATTCGTCGTTCCATCGAAATGTTGTATTTTTCCGATTTTTGAACATCAAAATCTATTGCCTCTTCTGCTAGATGCAACCGTTTCTCTCCAATGAATGGACGAAGTGCTTCTAGTTAGTTTCATGATTATTTTATCAACACATAAACCTTTACTTTGTAATGCAATCTGAGCATTGTTCACTTCCCTTAGCACATCATTCCAAAAGAGAAGAAAACAAAGAAATGAGAAATTGCACATAGCAGGCATAAGATTTTGTGCAGCACCTCTAGTTTCTAAATTTACGTCTTGGTCACATAGTTCGTCAATTGCAGATATTATTCCATCAAAATTTTCAGCCAATACTTTTACTGCACTATAATGAGCACTCCAGCGCGTTGTCGAAAGTCTTTTAACAGATGCTTTGCTGTGATTGGGGAGCACTTCCCAACGGCTTGTGGAAGTTGAAAAAAAAGTTAAATATTGTTTCCACTGCTCCGAAAAATATAACTAAAGTTACATTTTGTGCGAACGAATGTTGGCCGCATAAATTGATTAAATGATCTAAACAACCAATAAAAATTGCTTTATTTAATAGCTTGCACTCCTCCGTGTATACCACTCATAACTGCAACATTATCATAACCTTGAGAACGACACATCATAATATCTAAGCCATCGTTTTCAAGCTTCTTTAGTATTTGAGCGCTTAAACCAGCTGCTTTTTTTCCATGTAAAGGAAAGAATCCTAAGAATACTTCTTTGACTTCTTCTACTTCTGATTTAATTTCGTTGACAAGCTGACATTTTACATCATCAGCTAAAACATTTATGAATTCATTTTGTATTTCTGGCGATAAATATGTTACTTTAGGTGATTTTTCCTGCTCCAAATATAGTATATGTTCTTTGAGTACTGCATCATACTTTGACAGCAGTTTAACTAGTTCTGAGAAATTACCTTTATTGGACGACCCTTGGGTTTCATCATGTCCACGAAATGTGGTAATGGAAATGTGGTTTTGTTTAGCCAAAAACAATGTTATACCTAATAATCTAGATAAAAGATTTTTCCACTTCTGTTTTTCCGTATTCGTTAATTGCAAGGTTGCATCATCTATTGTGATGTGAGATTTTAATCTTATTTCCAAAGTTTTCCACTTTTCTAAATTTTCTAAATGTTCACATGAAGTTTCATGGTCCAATACTTTAGGATTTAGTTTTCACAACTTCTGAAATCCAATTGTAAATGTTGTTTGTATGTTACTGACAGCAAATAAACGACAGCAAAAACAGTGCAGGTTATTTGATATAGGAGAAAATACCATCCTTGATCGTAGAACTTTTTCAGCATTAGGCATCTGTTTATAAAACCATTCCTGTGAAAGATGACGAGAATCACCTTTAATCTTTGAACCATGACGAGATACAGTAGGAAACGGTCCTTCTTTGTTCTGGAAATGTTCACTGCCCTTTTTTATTATGTTAATGCGAACATTATCAGTTACCGGTAAACTCCAATGTGAAACATCTCTCAAGTGTTGAACTGATTCTTCGAAGCTAATGCTATCTCCGAAAGTAGCATTAACCGCGTCATTTTCATTATTTATTTTGATTCCGTCAAGGTCCTGGGTCGTCTTCATTGATGCTGTATTGTCGATGTTGCTATCTGAATGTGAGTCTCCAAGATGTGAATCATTACTTTCGTCAGCAGGAGACTCGGGTACTTCACTTGAACTTTGGCCGCTATCTGCTTTTGGGACATATTTGAAAAGAGAACCGGACATGCTCTGAATTTCATCCATTTTAACCTTTTTGGATTTTCTCTGTTGAAACCCGCTTTGTCTGTTTGAAGTATGAATTCCCTGAGGCATATTTCGTTCTGGGTATTCTAAAAAATATTTTTAGTTAGTAAGTGATACGTTGATTTTATAAACTAATTATAATAGTAAATAAACACCTACACGTTACGTAACTAGCTTTGTGAAATATATTTTTCCTAGACGCAGGATTGTTAATTTATATTAACAATCCTGCGTCTGGGTGTAATTATGTTTTTAAGTATTATTCGAGAAATACTAGTTAAATACTTCACCGTTGATTGTGATATCCGTGCAACCAGTGCTCGAGCTATTCATCTCGGAACAAAATCAACGTACGCGAAGTTGTACGATATGATTATGATTACTTTCAATCAAAAATCTAAACTTAATGTATTCCGTTTTTGTAAAGAAATCCCATTGCTATTAGATCGGAAAATAATAAGTAAATAATAAATAAGCATATTATTTACAATTAAACATTATTACCTAAAGTAATATCGTAAAACGTGTAGAAATATAAATAAAATCTTTTCACCCCAGCAAAGCCTTTAAAACCTATTTTAATAAATAAATACCTTCAGTAGATAGTAATACTTGCCCAGGCTGAACAAAAAATATTACTGCAATCCGTCTAAAATACCTTCTGTAGGTACCTACTTATCATTTAGGACGGCTCAATAATATAGTTTTAAAATACACAGAAATTAAAAGAGAATGAAATAATTGAAGGGTTTTCCAAAATAAACTAAGATACTGCTATTAGATACTAAATGAATCAAAAATGTAAGTATTACCTGTAATAACAAAAATACTTCACTTACCTTGTTTATTTTCTTCAAGAATCGACTATATTAAATCGGTTTTTATACAAAAAAATGTTGTTTATAATATCTAATAATTAACAAGCACTTTGCGCTAGACGTTCACACGTTCACGTAAGCAAATATTGAAATGAATGCGGTCGGAAACAAAAGAAATGGCCCAATCCACAATACAAGTGATGAGCGCTATATCGAGGGAATCCCCTGACTAGCGTTGTTTATGCGCGAACGGGGTATTAAATTTTGGGGGAATCCCTGATCGATTGACACTGCACATTGTTTTTTTTGAATGTCAATTATTATGCTCGTGGTACGATATTATAGTTACCTAGATAATTTTATTAGTGGCGGTTATGCTCTCTGCCACAGATTTTCGATTTTTCATAGGTAGAAACAACTATAACTGATGCTCATAGTCGGGCGCGGGTGTCATTCCTAAACGGGTGACACTTGGAGCAGGCTGACACCCCCCCTCTTAGCTAAGCCACTGTCAGTACCTGCTTGATATCAAAGTCTGGTACTTCAATAGGTATTCTACGTATTTTAACAACAGTTTTTGCACTTTCGTTTTCCATTTTCATTTTGTGATTCTGTCCTATCTTATCTTGGAATTTTATGCCTCCTTCATGTTTCTCAGAAATGCTTTCGAATAATTCTTGTGTTCTCACTTTCACAAAAGCTCTGTTCCCGTATATTCCAATAGATATGACGTCATCAGCATTCAACTTGATGTTTTTTTCAATGCATCAGTGTATGTCTATCGGTGCAATTTTCTCAGATACGGATTCGAAATTTGAACTGAATGTATTTGCTCGGCTCATTTTATCTAATATAGTTCACTTATAATCTTAATAATCAATTCTCGTAAAAACAATTACACTTTTATAGCAGGTGGTGCTTTGCAGCATCCGTCTTCCTTGAAAGACAGATGAGGAGTGTCAATGCTGTGATGACAGCATGCACTTCATGTATGGACGTGATGACGGAAAAGCATTAGAAGCTCTGCGGTTGTACATTGAAAGATTTCCAAACCGTATTGCTTCTCATTCAACGTTGATCGATACGCCTAATTGGACGATTATTTCTACCAGGAGACTTGGTACCGCCACTTTTGGAACTTCCAGAATTGTTGGAGGATGTACCTTTGGCAATAAGACAAACGGTGTGGTTTATGCACGATGGCGCACTTGCTCATTTTAGTCAGCTTGCTCGTGATTTCCTAACTCAAAAGTATGGACATCGGTGGATTGGTCGAGGTGGACCTCAATTCTGGCCTGCACGGTCCCCAGACTTAAACCACCTCGATTTCTTCCTGTGGGGTTATTTGAAGTCTTTGGTTTACACTACCTCCGTGGAAAATGTTGAGGAGTAAAGAAATAGAATTATCGCTGGGTGCAACTGGATAAGAACAGATCCTGGTGTTTTCAAAAGAGTTCGACAATCATTGATGAGGAGACTGGAATTTTGCATCCGTGCTAGAGGAGGTCACTTTGAACAGCTTTTGTAATTTTTTAAGAGTTATTGATGACAATGAAATGTATGGACTTCTTTTCTTATTCTTTTCAACATTTTCTTACTTAAAAACTTGGCGTCGTACAGAAAAAAAGTCAAGAAAACCAAGAGAGTTTTTTTCTCGAGAAATAATTGATAAATTCAAAAATATTTTTCATTTTTGAAAAAATCAGTAGCGTCCTAGTTTTTGTTTGAGAATAACCTGCGTTGTGTGGTGAGTGCTATTGTTTCGTATTGAAAATTATGTCGAAATTTTCGACACCCCAACATTTTACCTTAATATCTCAAGCGGTTCACGAAAAATAAATTTAACTGCAATTTTCGATTAAATTTTAACAGCCTGTAAATCGGTAACGAAGAATTTGCGGATCTACGTTTATATAAACTTTTTTATGAAATGGCTCTACCAATCACCTGCTCAAATATTGCCGTGTCTTTCTTAAACACCACATATATGAAGAGAATTTTGATCTTCTTTTAGAGTTCTGCGAACATTTCAATGAGCGGATCGATAACGACCCGAATTTGCTTCAAAATGTTTGTTTTTCAGACGAATCGATTTTTTCACTGGCGAAATGCGCCATAACTGTATAGTCTGGAGTGACACTAATCTCCATTTAAAAAGGAAGAATTATACTCGAAGACCTTAAAAACTGAATGTTTGGGCCGTAATTTTGGGAGACCATATTGTAGGAGTATTATTTATACAGGAAAATTTGGACGGCAATAACTATTTGAACATGCTAGATAATTTGATTAATTTTCTTATAACAGTCATTATCGTAGGAGATCCAAATTTATCTGAACATAACATTATATATCAATATGATGGAGCGCCGCTGCCATGCGGGATGCTGGACGATAGATTTCGGGATTATCTGGACGATAGATTTCACCCGGCCTCACGATCGATTTCAGAAGTCGATGTTACGCCAGTCTAATTGTTGAAAGAACTACGAAAGAGATGTTCAAGCATTTCAGCAGATTAAACCACAAATGTTGGAAAATGTCAGTCATTCGAATCTCGATTGCAATATACTACTGCAGAAGGAGATTGATATTGATGACCAGATAACCTTTCTAATTAGGTATCTCACAACCCCTTTCTCATTATAACAAATTTCGGGGTGCTAGTTGACATGTGGTGGATAAGCAAACGTCTAAATAAAAAACAAAAATTTTCCTAATTCAATCGAATCGATTCTGGTTGAATGTTTTCTGAATTTTTTCCGAACAATTTTCGATTTCGATTTGCCACATGCTATTTTAGAAAAGGAGTCATAACGTGTTTATATATAGAATAGAAACACCTTTTCAAGAAGGTATCACACAACCCCTTTTCCGCATTCAAGAATTTGGGATAGAAGTAGGGTAGGGTTGATAGGGGGAGAATGAAATATATAACACATAATGTACCCCTCCAATAGAAAATTGACCTGTTGTAAGGAAAATGAAACCAGCTGTATTGTTCAGGATGGTTCGTTTTCATTGAAACGCACTGTATGATAATCTCGCCCCTTTCAAACGGTTGTTAGAGTAGTTGATGTACAATTATAATCCACCGTTATGTACGTAGTTGAACATTGTGTACATTTTTCGCTACCACGGTTCAAACAACTGATTATTAAGAAAACGAAAAACTTTATTTTCAGATGAAACAAGAAATGAAAAAGCAGATCATGGAACAACACAAAAAGGAATTAGAAACTTTGAAAGCCCACAACGCCAAAATGATGAAAGAAATGGAAGCAAGATCTGAGAAAAAGCTGACGGAAGTTGAAGAGAAATATGAAAAGCAGAATAATGAAATGGAAAAGAAGTACGAGAGTAATATCAAAGATGTAGAAGATAAGTACAGAAGGGAATTGAAAGAGAAAGATGATGAAATAGGTCGCTTAGAAGATATCATCCAGAAGGAGTGCTCTAGGTATGGAACAATGTACCTAATATCACAAAAATGCGAACAAAATTTTTTTTCTGCTAGAGATGATATCTAAAAATTCTTTATTTGATTACTCATAGATTTTGTCCAACAGCTGGTCATGAGATTTTTTCAAGTCCGTTAAATTTATGGCTGCAAGATCCTCCAGATTGTGATAGGCTGAATAAATTTGAAAACATTTATATTTCGCAAGTAGCTGTAAAAAGCACTGTGTTATAGGTTGATCGCGAAGCGGTATAGCATAATCAAATTAGATTAAAGAAATCGCGTTTTTGCGAACTGTATGTCTTCCTTATTTCTGTTTTGTCAAAATTATAACATTGTAGTGGTTGTCAGAACTAAGGGGTTGCCTAATTCTATCAGAGGTTAATATGTTCCAGTGCCACTTAGAATCTCTAGGTGTCCTATCAAGTCGCCATTCTCGAAGTTGATGACCCTGTGAAGATTTACCTAACTTCTTAATATAGAGATGAAGCGGCGGTAGTCCGGTTTCAAGCATGCCTGTCTTTGGACCTTGTCGAGTTGCCTTCTGCGGGTGCTGTGTTGCTTCCTCATACACTGTAAAATAGCTTCATATAGAATGATTGCTTTCAACATTTGTGTGTGGCGCCAGTGGTTCGTTTTGGGGATAAGGTCCCATTTTCGTCCCACCAGTTACTTCGTAGTCCATAGGGCTCTTCGTGTCTTTATCAATCATTTTATGGGAGTGCTTATCCCAAGTGAGGTCCCTATTGAGGTTAGTCTAAAATATTTGGCGTCCGTGTTTAGTAGACATCTGTTCTTTCAGTGTGTGGATTTTTTCAAGTTTTCTCCATCTTGTGAAAATAATTATTGTCGTTTTTGACAGATGTATTCTCTGTCTCCCTTTCCTGCCTCAGTCACAGGCAATGTTTAAGGCAGGTTGCTTGTCTTTACTGAGTATGTACTCTTTTTGTTCCCTATGAATATTGTTGAACCATCAGTATATAGGGTACTAAGTCCTTTACTGTTGAGTAAGATATCATCGATGAGTAATGATCTAAATAGCAGGGAGAAAACTCGTTCCAGCGGATATCGTTTTATGGTCGATATTCTAATTGTTCTTTCTCAAGATACATTTATTTCTTCTGCTTCTGATTGATTATACCATTGATGATCGCTCCCTTTTCATGATGGCCCCTTCTATGGGTTTGTAGCTGGTCTTGTCGAACGCGCATTTAATGTCAGTGAAAGAGCCGAAAGCATCCTGCAAACTCAAAATTCTTAGTTCACGTATGATCTTGGATTTTACCTTTCAATTTTTCAAATATATTTTGTGCAGGGGATGCTCCACTTCTACTGATATATTGGAAAATTATCTTGTCCATTGCCTTCAGTTTGAAGGACGAAATACTCATGGATCTGTCTCGGAAATTTGCAACTTTTCGCAGAAGTTTTACCAGGCAAATCCTTCTGCTTTCCTTCGTTCTTTGTTGTATGCTGTGGACTTCCTTTATAGTTCTTCCAGTCCAGATTTTTCACTCGTATTGACCGCTTTTCGTGGTTCCAGTCATAATGAGTTGAATAAAATTGTCCTAATTCTCTGCCTAATAGCAGAAAAATTTCAACATAGAGTCATTAGAGCCTGCTGATAGAAGAAAGACTTCGAATTATGAAATTGCAGTGCTTTTTATTATAAGACTATCTAATTGATTGTAGTATCAAAAAATCAAAATTTTATAATTTGTAAATTGAAATCATTGAAATTAGGTTTTCACATCTATTTTTACTACAAGCAATAATTATACACCTATTTATATGGTTGATTTAATAGTTAAAAACTAATAAATATAATTACATCGTGACGGTGAAGAGAAATCATAAGATATTACCAATACGGAAATCACAGAACCACCGTAGTTTTCGAAACTGACCAAACATAACACATCATACTAAGAGCTACGAATATACAGGGTGCTTCAACGAAAACTAAACAGAGGCTATATCTACAAAGATATTCATTTCTGATCAAAACGCAAAAACATGTCAATTTTTGTTTCAAGGGGGACATCTTTTGGGGTACAAAACTTGTCTGAAATATCAACCCCCTAAGCGGGGGTTGCAATCCTTAAATATTTTGTATAGAGGAGATAAGTCGAGTGATGACTCAAAAGAAAGTTGGTTTCTTTGTCTACATCGCCATGAACGAATTTCCATTTTTAATTTAAAACTGTAAAAGATACAGGGTGAGCAACTGAAAGATGAGGACGACTATTTCCCTGAGACTATTCAAGTTTCAGTGAGGTAAAATGGAACAGATCCATGCTGATCAATGGCAGTCATCATCAAGTAGCATCCTCATCTCGAATTTCAACTCCTGGAGCAGGGGTGACAACCCTTGAAAATTTGGAAGAGGGTAGATGGGTCGAGTGATAACTCGAAAGAAAGGTATTATCGTTGTCTGCATTCCCGTCAAAGAATTTTCATTTTTTATTGAAAACTGTAGAAGATACAGAGTGAGCCACTGAAAAATAGAGAAGACTATCGCCCCAAGACTATTGGAGACAAACGAAATCCTTTCTCAGAAGGTTATAACTGCACCTACCTTCTGCTTTAAAAATAACACAGGGTGGTCACCCCTGCTCTAGGGGTTGAAATTTGAGATGTGAATGGTGTTTCGGAAGATGACAGCCTTTGATCTGGAATGAATCTGTTCCATTTTTTTGCACTAATCCTTGAATAGCTCAGGGCGATAGATAGTCTCCTCTATTTTTCAGTAGCTCACTCTGTATCTTCTACAGTTTTCAGGAAAATAATCTTCCCTATCTTTCCGTTGCTCACTCTGTATCTTCTACAGTTTTCAATAACAAATGAAAATTCTTTCACGGAAATGCAGACAT
The DNA here is from genome assembly GCA_013387265.2 of Cryptolaemus montrouzieri. Taxonomy (NCBI): domain Eukaryota; kingdom Metazoa; phylum Arthropoda; class Insecta; order Coleoptera; family Coccinellidae; genus Cryptolaemus; species Cryptolaemus montrouzieri. The sequence goes on from JABFTP020000062.1 coordinate 34,415,807, forward strand.
AGATAATACCTTTCTTTCGAGTTATCACTCGACCCATTTATCCTCTTCCAAATTTTCAAGGGTTGTCACCCCTGCTCCAGGGGTTGAAATTCGAGATATGGATGGTACTTGATGATGACTGCCATTGATCAGCATGGATCTGTTCCATGTTACTTCACTGAAACTTGAATAGTCTCAGGGAAATAGTTTTCCTTATCTTTCAGTTGCTCACCCTGTATCTTATCTTTCCACCTTTCTTTTGAGTTTTGATCAGAAATGAATATCTTGGTAGATATAGCCTCTGTTTTGTTTTCGTTGAAGCATATATATATATATATATATATATATATATATATATATATATATATATATATATATATATATATATATATATATATATATATATATTGACATTCCAGTGTTGGTTTGAATTATAAACGAGCGATGAAATTATATGTCATTCTGTTATTCTTTTGAAATTTGTTTTCGAATCGAATTGTTCATAATCTAATCTACTGTGAACTGACAACGTTGGAAATTGAAAGTAGTCTGTTCAAACCATTGTCATCTACAGCAAACATTATGTTGAAAATCATATTCCAAATTTTAATATCAACCGAGGGGGGGAATACAAAATGCAAATCTTTGCTTTTTTTGTTTATTCCATATTGGTGATGAAGAGACAGTTGTATACGTACCGTAAAACTTGAATGCTTCAACCTTACGAGATTACTTGAACCCAAATCGTCAAAAGAGTTTGAACCTTCCTCTCTTGAATTAGTGCGTATCATCTACTCGTATTTCCTACTTGAATCGATAGATGGCCTCCCTGAGCTTGCTCCGTCATGATTCCTCTCTAATTGGTGCGAGTAAAAGTTAGTGAAGAGTTTCTGTGAATTGAAGATAAATTTTCAAAATAGAAGAAATGTTGCAAACTCCTTTTTGGAACTTAATTTTCTGAGTAAACGTTATATTTCTTATTAAGATATAAAAAGTGAGCAGTTGCAAATACATGATATCAAAGTAAGGTCAATATCTTTAATATGTTCTTTCAAACACTGAGAATTTAAGGATGGTATATTTTAATCCAAAAACGGATTACTTTGTTCCTTGGTCAAAGTTAATTTTTATTCAGTGTATATTTTGGATTTCAAAACTTATCACATTTTATACATTGATAGCCAAGTAGAGTCACTATTTATATCATATTTAATAAGTGAGAAACGAAATACCAGAATACTATAACTTGAAAACTGGGTTATTTCCTTTCAGAACCAAAATAACCTTTTTCTCAGTTTTTGATGGCTTTTGTTTTCTACTAATTACTTTTTTTCCACAGTCACTATGTCTACAGTATACCGCCGAAAACCTGGATCCCGTCGTTATAAAGAGTAGACAGGGGGGCAATTATAGGAATATCTACACGCCATTAGAAGTAAATAGTTAACACAACAAGCTGTGGAAGTAAGGTAGAGAATACCTCGAAGCACATTTGATAATAAGTTCGAATCTTAAGGAAAACCAATCCAGGGCCTCCGGCATCATTTTTACAAGCCGAAGTATAGTTATTCGAGGCTCATATAACCGCGCTCAAGGTGTACGGATTTCCTCTTTGTGAGTTTGACCTGGTGATGACAGTCAAAAATTATGTCTCCAGCTATGAATGTTCAACAGTTCAAAAATAATGTTCCTGAAAAAGGATGGGTGCATTTTTTAAGATGACACGCAGGATTTACAGGAAGGTTTGCTAATAATATTAAAATGATATACGCTCAGGTATCACAGGAATTAAATTCAAACTACTTTGAAATATTGGCCAACAAATTAGATGGAGTTGCTGCTGAAAAGGTTCATGAATATGACAAGAAGAATTTGTGAGAGAATTCTGGGAAAAAAGATTATCTGCAGGTGTGGAACGAAATACCTAGAATATATAATGAACTCAACAAAAATAATTTTTTCTGTGATGTTCCATGGAAATGCTGTAGGCGAAACTGTTCCTCCCTATATGATTTACAAGTCGGAATATTTATGGTCCACATGGAGGGAAAATGGATCGAATAGAACTTATTCGGGATAATTTGGCATCACACATAAATGTCAAGGATTTAGAAGAAGGTCAGAAAATTGATATTGGTTTTGTCTGATTTTCACCAAATGTTGATAGAAAACTAACGACAATATATGCCTTAGATAACCTTGATCACACAAATGAAATGATTGCTGGGTTCAAATAAACAGGCATTGTGCCACTCAATGAAGATGAGCACTGGAGAGATTGTTGAAAAATACAGAGTTCTACATCTTGAACTTATTACCGATTTCTTCTTGAGAAACTCAAGAACTCTCAAGCTGCTACAGCTCAGTTCCAATAAAACTATCATAAAGAAGAAACTCAACACAGTTGCCGACATTTCAGGCGAACCACAGAAGAGACAAAAGAAATCAAGAAACCAAAGGGAAAGAGATTGGTTCGTTCTAGAAGTTCGACAACATCTTGTAGCGGTTCCAAAATAAGCCTGGTTTCATCAACCGAAGATCTTGATCTTGTCATATTTATCCGAATATGACCATGATGAACATTACCTTCCATCACCTAATCTTGAGATACAGTCTCGAGAGGCAAAACAAATTTACAAGTTCGGCGATCATGCCATTGTAAGGTAGAATTCATGCAGGTTTCCTGGCAAAATTATAGCAAAATATCGACATCTGCAACATGGGACGTGTGACTTATTACTGGAATCGGCGAATATAACTTATCTTAGCACAACATTAGCGCAAACTTAAAAAAATATAGAAAATATATTTCACCATTTCACGAAATGGCAGTTTTGTGTTCTATTCTTCCAATCTACAACAATTCCTCAAGATCGAAAAAGCAAGAAAAAACTACTAACTTCGGTAACAGATTAGGGGAAAAATACTAACATTTTCACCAAATGTTGATAGAAACCTAACGACAATACATGCCTTAGATAACCTTAATCACACAAATGAAAACCTGATTGCTGTGTTCAAATAAACAGGCATTGTGTCACTAAATGATGATGAGCACTAGAGAGATTGTTGAAAAATACAGAGTTCTACATCTTGAACTTATTACCGATTTCTTCTTGAGAAACTCAAGAACTCTCAAGCTGCTACAGCTCAGTTCCAATAAAACTATCATAAAGAAGAAACTCAACACAGTTGCCGACATTTCAGGCGAACCACAAAAGACAAAAGAGAAATCAAGAAACCAAAGGGAAAGAGATTGGTTCGTTCTGGAAGTTCGACAACATCTTGTAGCGGTTTCAAAATAAGCCTGGTTTCATCAACCGAAGATCTTGATCTTGTCATATTTATCCGAATATGACCATGATGAACATTACCTTCCATCATCTAATCTTGAGATACAGTCTCGAGAGGCAAAACAAATTTACAAGTTTGGCGATCATGCAGGTATCCTGGCAAACACATATCAAATGTTTATTGCGTTGTTTTGTATGATTTTTTCAATTTGGCCTCTTTAAAACAGCAATAACTCAATTTTTTCAAATGGCACGTACCAATTTTTATATCGCCATCAGATGAAGCGTCAAATTTCAGATGGAATTGTATAAGCATGTACTATACCCATCTCTTATAGTTCCGAAATAATTTGGGAATATATTGAATTTTGATGATTTTGCAAGATCTAACAGATAATGCTGAATTTGATATATCTACGAGAATTGTCGTTATTTTAGATTGAAAATATAAAATATCCAAAAATACAACACATTCGGAATACAACTACTGGTTATTCAAACGAAAATATATTTAATCTTTACTTAATTCATTTCAGAATGTCAAAAAGTAGTGGGTAGAAATTGCAGGCAATTCGATAACCAATTTCCAAACTTACCGTCTATGAGTAAAATAAAATTTCGAAGCATTAGAAGCAATTTTCTACAATTCGGATGAACAAAAATTGTAGAAACTAAGCGAAAACCAATCATCGAAGATAATTACATTAATACGAATAAATGATAGCAAACATCATAGGAGAAAACTAATTTACGATCTGAATGAATGTTCAATATGGGCCTCAGATTCAATTCTACTTGGTCACGAAAATACACAGTACAGAGTTTTCTTTTCTGTCGATGATCTAAACTGTAGATCATACCAACTACCTGGCCATTCCCTAACGAATTGTCCTAAGACAATCGAGAACGGCTCAGAAAATCAGCAGCACACCACAATGAATATCGAAAAATTTCCCAACATCTCACCCCATCATTACTCAATCGAGACACCTATAATGCACCAACTCCTCCACCAAACTCAACTAAATTGAAAAAGCAGAATCTACCAAAGCTACGTATGCCCACCAAAGAAGAGAATACGGAAGCTCTGCACCAGAACAATAATGAGCTTACTTCTTATGGCATACGGAACATCAAATTATCACAAGATGATTCATCAGAATCAGTATCCTCTGAATGAACCAAAAGACAACTCTTATCATCACCCACGTCCATAAATAAACCCGAGATAAAGCTGAACAGACAACAAAAAAAATCTTCACAAACTATTGAAGAACTTCTCCAACCAGCTGAAGAATATATAATCAGGCACTCACAATTGAACCTTAATGTTACGATACTAGTAGACCTATGAAGTAACATACAAAAATCAAAAGACATCATCAAAAATTATACAAATAACATACCAGAAGTACACAAATTGTTACTAGGCCTGAACGCACATTTAAAAGATGAACACATCAAAACAAAAATTACAAGAATTAGGAAAAGATTAGGATGTGAATTATACATCGAATCCTCAGAAGACAGCGACCATTCCTTTACATCGCAAAGCCCTCAATAATTCGAGGCAATGTTTCTATTGCAGTGTAATATTAACGGACTATCCGTCCTTAAGGAAATGTTAATCGTAATTGAAAAAGAGAACGAATCTAGCATAATATGTTCAAAAGAAACTCATTCAAAACACAACTTCATCTATAAACCTAAAAACTACTGAATGCAAACAAAGCAATGGTGGCGTATCCATCCTCACTAAAAAGAACATACAAAGCAGATAAAATCCCCATTCAAACTGACCTACAAGCAGTGGCCGTGATAATTGTACAGCATACAGAAATCAATATATGTAACATTTATATACCTCACTCAAAAGATACGTTTGGAAGAAATCGAAAATATAATCAAACAAATCGCATACCAGAGGATTATCCTGGGGGATTTAAACAGCCACAATGTTATATGTGGATCCGTGACAACTGATCAGCATATGTCAGAGATAGAAAGAATCATAAATAACAATAATCTGGTCCTCCTGAACAGCGGTAATCCTACTAGATACAACGCATCTAATGGCAGATTCTTCACCATAAACTTATCCCTTTCTGATCCAACTATATCATCACATATTTGCTGAAATGTACTGCCTGATCTCTATGACAACGATCGTTTTTCTATTTATATCTCTTTCACTAAGGACTTGAAAACAAGAACAAAACCTCTACAAAAATGGAAAATCGAAAGCGCATATTGGCCAGAATTCAGACAAAATATCGATGAAACGATAACAACATTCCTTATAACAGAAGATATTAACGAAACCATCAACATCTTCAGTCACATTATCAAAGAATCTGCAAACAAATTAATTGGAAAAATAAAGCCTTCAACACATAAAACTCCAGTTTCTTGGTGGAGTGGAGGAATAGCCAAAGCATTACGAGAAACAAAACATTTAACGTATTCCAAAACACAATACACAGAGAACAACATAGAATTCGAGAGACTCAGGTCTAAATCACGGTATTTAATAAAGAAAAAGCAAAAGAGGAACGTGGCAAAATTATATCTCCAACATTTGAATTTGGGAGGCTTCTACTTGGTAAAATTCCATTATCAATAATATATATATATATATATATATATATATATATATATATATATATATATATATATATATATATATATATATATATATATATATATATATATATATATATATATTATATTCTTTGAAAAGAGAGGATTTACAAAATTTGAATTTACAATGAATGGTTATATCTATAATTTTGATGTGTGTCAGAAAAAACAAGTACTGTGTTTTAAGGAATTTTATTTAATAATTGCGATTCATAACGCGTTTCACTACACCGTCGCTTCTTCAGACGAATAAATGTACAGGAAACAAGAATTAGAACATAAATATAAATGTTCTTGAGTAATTAAAAGCTTATTGGGTTGCTTCTTCTTAAGTGGTTATCTATGACAGGTATATCCAATAAAATTAAGCAATAGATTGCTCCTCGAAGAGATTCAATAGAGGTGAAGGGCTTAAATCGACTTGTTCATTGATGAGTCTACCTGAGTGTTTGTATTTATTGATTTCTAAAGTTTCCCATATTTATTATCTGTATGCAAAATTTCGAACTGTGGGTCGAAAGAGTGATTATTTTCTAAGAGAAGATTCGCGTAATTTGAATTTGATTTTTATTCGAAAAACTGCGTTTATGTTCCGATATTCTAATATTAAAATTTCTATGTGTTCTACCAATGTAGAAATTATCACAGTCATTGCAATTCAATCTATAAACACCTGATTTATTGTTTTTATCAGATTTGGTTTTATTATTTTTATATATTTGCCTAAATTATTATTAGTTTGGAAAGCTATGTTGAAATTATTGCTAATCAAGAATGATATCAGTTTCTCACTTGTAATCAACGTAGGTTAAGGTGTTGATTTTTTCAATTTACCGACAGGGTAAACTTCATTCAATGCGATTCCACTTTGTTTTTTATTTAAAATGTTATTTATTAGTTTGGGATTGTAACCATTATTTATGGCTATTTGTTCAATGAAATTTAATTCTTTGTTGAAATTTTCTGGTGATAACGGGATGTTAATTAATCTATGAATAAAACTATTGAATGCTGACATTTTATGTCGATACGGATGACACGACGAATTATGTATTATAATATCTGTATGTGACGGCTTATGGTAAATTGCGAAAACATGTTTTCCAATTTCATTCGAAATTGTTACGTCTAAGAAATTATCGAATTATTGATTTCTATTTAGGTTGTGAATCCAATTTTTGATGTAATGAATTTATACGATTTTCGAAAATTTTAACTGTCTATCTGTTCCTGTGAAGCAAATATATCGTCTACATAGCGATACCAGTATAAACAATATTTACTGAGTGGATGATTATGAATTAATTTCTCTAAAATATTCATGAATATTTCTGCTAACAAAGGACTTAACGGATTGCCCATAATCAAGCCGTCTTCAATAGTATAATATTTGTTATTGAAATGGAAATAATTTTGATCTGAACAAATTTGTAATAATGAAAGAATATCTGATTTAATGATAGTATTGACATGATTCTTTTCTAATAATTCTTCAACTAAGTAATACGTATCTTTCGGAGGAATGTTGGGAAATGAATTCTTAACATCGAAAGAAATGAGTTTGGAATTAGGGGTATAATGGTATCTTTGATATTGGCAATTAGTTCGTATGAATTTTTGACCCAAAATTTAGATTTAAAATTGCAATATTTTATTAGCAAGTCGTTGAGAAATTTTGAAAGTTTGAAAGAAGGTGCCGTTACATAAGAAACAACAGTTCTAATAGGGTAATTAGATTTATGAAGTTTTATCAACGAATAAAATTGGGGGATTGTGGATTGGAGTTAATGAATTTATATTTTCGTGGTCTGTAATTAATGATTTTGCTGTCGAAATTATGTTTTTAAATTATGTTATATAGTTTCCGGCTGTTAAGAATTCTTCAGTTTCAGAAATATAATCGGTTTTACTGATCGCGATGACGGTGTTACCTTTTTCAGCTTTAGTGAATACTAAATCGTTCTTGGTACTATTTTCACGAATTGTTTTATTATCTTATAATCGGAATTGCAATGAGGTGATAATTTCGAAAAGTCTTCTTTGATGATTTTTGCTGTTTGATGTTTGGCTAAAATATTATCTTTGGAGTTTTGAGAATGATTTCGGAGTCTATGCCTAACTGTTCAAAATTAGTTTTATTATGTTTTGGATGTAAATTATGTTTGAATCCCTTTCCTAATAGATCTTTTTGTGGTTGTGTGAAATTGGTATCAGTTAAATTAGTGAATCTGTCAAAAATTTATGGTCTGAAAATTTATCAGTTTAAGGTTTCGGTGGAGAAGTTTCGAATTTAAGTGAATTCAACTTTTTCTGTTGTTGCTGAAACTTTGTATGAACTAAAATTTTGACATCGTATCTGGATTCAAAGTCTAAAATATCAAACTCAACAGGGTGCAATCTAAACAATAATTCCGTATGGATTACCTTCAAATATATGTTGGCAACGTCCCTCCTGTTGTACTGGATCTTCATAACCTCTTTGAGCCATATGCCTTGGCCTAGTATTCACTAAAGCAGATAAAGGTAACAACGTCATCGCGATTCTTTCAAACTTTTAAAATTCCTCAACGACTTGCTAATAAAATATTGCAATTTTAAATCCAAATTTTCGGTCGAAAATTCATACAAACTAATTGCCAATATCAAAGATACCATTATACCACCTAATTCCAAACTCATTTCTTTCGATGTTAAGAATCTATTTCCCAACATTCCTCCGAAAGATACGTATTACTTAGTTGAAGAATTATTAGAAAAGAATCATGTCAATACTATCGTTAAATCAGATATTCTTTCATTATTACAAATTTGTTTAGATCAAAATTATTTCCATGTCAATAACAAATATTATACTATTGAAGACGGCTTGATTATGGGCAATCCGTTAAGTCCTTTGTTAGCAGAAATATTCATGAATAATTTAGAGAAATTAATTCATAATTATCCACTCAGTAAATATTGTTTATACTGGTATCGCTATGTAGACGATATCATTATTTGCTTCACAGGAACAGATAGACAGTTAAAATTTTCGAAAATCGTATAAATTCATTACATCCAAAATTGGATTCACAACCGAAATAGAAAGCAATAATTCAATAAATTTCTTAGACGTAACAATATCGAATGAAAATGAAAAACATGTTTATGCAATTTACCATAAGCCGTCACATACAGATATTATAATACACAACTCGTCGTGTCATCCGTATCAACATAAATTGTCAGCATTCAATAGTTTTATTCATAGATTGATTAACATCCCGTTATCACCAGAAAATTTCAACTAAGAATTTAATTTGATTGAACAAATAGCCAAAAATAATGGTTACAATCCCAAACTAATAAATAATATTTTAATAAAAACAAAGTAGAATCGCATTGAATGAAGTTCACCCTGTCGATAAATTGAAAAAAAATTCAACACCTTAACCTACGTTGACATTACAAGTGAGAAACTGAATTCATTCTTGAGTAGCAATAATTTCAACATGGCTTTCCAAACTAATAATAATTTAGGCAAATATATAAAAAATAATAAAACCAAATAGTTAGATCAATCTATAAACACCTGATTTATTGAATCCGGTGTTTATAGATTGAATTGCAATGACTGTGATAAATTCTACATTGGTAGAACACATAGAAATTTTAATATTAGAATATCGGAACATAAACGCAGTTTTTCGAATAAAAATCAAATTCAAACTACGCGAATCATCTCTTGGAAAATAATCACTCTTTCGACCCACACTTTGAAATTTTGCATACAGATAATAAATATTGGAAGGTAGATCTTTGGGAAACTTTAGAAATCAATAAATACAAACACTCAGGTAGACTCATCAATGAACAAGTCGATTTAAGCCTTCACCTCTATTGAATCTCTTCGGGGAGCAATCTATTGCTTAATTTTATTGGATATACCTGTCATCAATAACCACTTGAGAAGAAGCAACCCAATAAGCTTTTAATTACTCAAGAACATTTATATTATATTCTCATTCTTATTTTCTGTACATTCATTCGTCTGAAGAAGCTAAGGTGTAGTGAAACACGTTACGAATCGCAATTATTAAGTAAAATTCCTTAAAACACAGTACTTGTTTTTTATTATCTATATCTCCAACATTAACCATAAAACTCTTTTACCCCAAATCCCAAATTAAAATAATTTCGGGGTCCCGAATTCATCAGAATATCGAATCACTAAAAGAAGGAGAAAATACAGTTTCCGAGTAAGAAAAATACCTGATATCGTGGCCGATACATATCAAAGCCTCGTCAGCAATGACAATCTTCATCCAGACATCTACCGCTATAAAGCAACTGGAAGTGACGAGCCCACCATCGAAGATGACAACGGACCACTGAATTACCCGATTTCTTTTGACGAACTCGAAGACGCATTGAAATTAGCAAAAATACATCGCCAGGAATCGACGATCTCCTCGGTTTTCCTCAAAATCTGACGAAAAGAGCGAAACACATATTAGTGGATATCTTCGATTTCGTTCTGAAATCTAGCAATATTTATTATCTGTATACAAAATTTCAAACTGTGGGTCGAAAGAATGATTATTTTCTAAGAGATGATTCGCGTAATTTGAATCTGATTTTTTATTTGAAAAACTGCTATCGGAACATAAACGCAGTTTTTCAAATAAAAAATTAGATTCAAATTACGCGACAAGGGTCCGTCCTCAGTTTAACCTTATACCTTATCGCGATCAACAAAATTAAAAATCAAATAAATGCTCCTGTCAAGTACATCATATTTAGTAATATACTTAACAACAAATAACCTTAGCACAGGACAAAAGATAATTGAAAACACCTTAACCGTGCTTGAAAAGTGGACCGCTCTCAGAACTAGCCCCATTGAAAGTATTCATACTTTAACCAACGAAATGGACCTAAATTTTCGTTGGAAGTACCCATCACTTTATTATGTAGCCAAAGTATCAGCTACACTGGAAAAAGCAGTGCAAACTGTGTTATTCCCTGAACATAAAACTATACACGAGTACAAGAAAAATATACCACTAGGAGAAAGAATCAAATGAGCTACTTTCAATATAAATTTTTTCAATAACTGTACTCAGAAAACACTAATATCCCCACCTTGCATAATTCCGACTCACCGAATTATAGAAACACTGACTTCGTACCCGAAATCCGAAACAGATCCTTCAATTATTCATAACATATTTTCCGGCATCCTAACCCAATTTATACAGATGCATACAAAATAGACACAGGAATAGGAGCCGTGGCAACCGACCTCACGAATGAAAACAGGCTAGTAAAACTTCCAGACTACTGCAGCATCTAACCACCACTTTTCCTGTGGTGGGTGCCTGGCCACGAAGGCATACAAGGAAATGAAGCCGCTGACGAACTGGCCAAATCAGCTGTTGGAATCCCACCCACCGGACCTGAACCGTTCTGCGGTCTAAGTAAGCCGCACAGACGACATGAACTGGAACGATGGAAAGAATCTAGCAAAAAAAAATACTAGAGGAAAACTCCAAGCCAAAGGCAAGCGAAAAAGTTCATTGAATATTCGCCAAAGAAGACAAAACAGCTTCTCGATCTCTCTAGGGACGAGCTGAGGACTATAACAGGCCTCCTTACTGGACACTGCCCACTGAGATACCATCTCAATAAAATGAGCAAACCGGAAACGGCAACATGCAGAATGTGTAAAGAGGGCGATGAAACTGCCGAACATATTCTTTGAAGTTGCATCGCAACTGTCCGTCAAAGACATATACACTTCGGTAGCGACAAACTAGAGCCGCACGAAGTAAAAGCGAAAGCTCCCAGGGAGATTCTTAATTTTGTAAGGGATCTAGACCTACAGGGAAATGAATAAGAAGGGTTACGAACAAAAAAAGAGGCGCCGTGACAACCGACCTCACGAATGAAAACAGGCTAGTAAAACTTCCAGACTACTGCAGTATATACACAGGAGAATTAATTACTACCAAGGAAGGATTAAATCTTGCAGAATCAGCACCTGAAGACACATTTCTGATAATAGCCAATTATCTTGGTGCTATAGCAAGTCTTCCCGAAAAATCCCACCCAACGAGCAATTAGGGAGAAGTTATATCAACTTTCGCTGAATAATAAAGGAATTATATACCAATATTTTGGGCAACGAAAAAGCAAACGACGCAGCAAAACGAGCAATCTCAAGCGGCCACCTACAAAACTACTCGACCTGCGATGACTTGAAATCCCTGATTAAAATCTCCATCGAGAATGAGTGGTAATCAAAATGGAATCAGAACCAAAGCCATCTGCGCAGAATCCTACAGAACGTAGATAAAAAGTGCCTTTACCCAACAGTCGACCAAGACAAATAATAATATCCCGCGTGCGCATCGAAGGCGAACTCACGAGTTCATCTTCAAAAAAACAGAACCTCCCATATGTCCGGATTGCAATAGGAAACTTACCGTTGAACACATACTAGTGGAATGCGCGAAATATAATAAAGAGAGACTCATACACAGTGTATCAAATAATATACGCCGATAAAGACTGTTAAATTTGAAGATGATGTATATTATATGTGTAGAGGAAAAAATGTGGAAACCGTTGGAAAGCAAATGCAAAAGTCACTTGACAAGTATGAGTCATGGTCGAAAGAAACAAAATTTGCTTTTTCGACAAATAAGTCAAAAATAATGGTATTTTCAAGAAGGCGAAATCCTGAGCCACTACAATTAAAATGTATGGTAGAAACTTGGATCAAGTAGACCAACACAGATTCTTAGGTTTGACTTTTGACAGAAAATTAACATGGAGTCCACACATCAAACAGTTGAAAATTGATTGTACGAAAAGGATGAATATACTCAAAACACTGTCTCATCATATGTGGGGCACACACTAAGATATTCTTCTCAAAATATATAGGTCAATAGTCAGATCGAAATTGGATTATGGTACACTAGTCTACTCATCAGCTTGTCAGACGGACCTCGCTAAATTAGATCCAATATAAAATACATCCCGTAGAATATTGCTTGGAGCATTCCCAACAAGTCCTGCTCGGAGTTTGTACAGAGAAGCGAACGAAGCATCACTCAACCTCAGACCTCCTCCACCAATTTGCAGCCAGTATATCAGCTAGGAAAGATCACAATGCTTACAGAGCAATGTTCCAAAAACCATACAATAATCATTACGAAAAGAAGCTATTCTCAATCAAGCAGTGCAACAAAAAATCAAGAGTAAACACTATGATTTAGTGCTAGATACGGATGGTTCGAAGCAGAATAACCAGGTTGGATGTGCAATCACATCACAAAACTTGGAATTGAAATATAAACTGCCAACAATTTGCAGCATATTTACAGCTGAACTTATGGCACTCCTCAAAGCACTTTTATGTATAAAAACTTTGAACTTCAGTCAAGATCCACTCTCAGCTCTTCTATCTATCAAAAACAGTTTGTATAAAAACACCATAGTATGCCAAATTCTTAATATAGCTCACGAATTAATATCTCGAGGACTGTAAATAAGTATGGTATGGATTCTATCTCATATTGAGGTTAAAGGCAATGAAAAGGTAGATAGAAATGCAAAGAGAGCAAGTGAATTAGATAACGAAACATATTTCATTCGAGCGGATTATGACCTCAGAACATACTTCAAAGAACAACTATTGAATAATTGGCAACTTCAATGGTCCTTACAAACAGGAAAATTAAGAGAGCTATAAGATACTGTTGAACCAAAACCACTAACATTAAACCTAAAAGAATAGAGTACCTTACGGAGACTAAGGATTGGACATACTGAATTCAGCCACAAACACCTTTTGGAGAACAGCGAACCATCGATAAGTGATACTTGTAATGTTCAGCTCACTGAAACATACTCCTACAATGTGATAAATTTGCAGAAGATAGAAGAGCGTTACGAGTAGATAAAAACCTGAAGAACATTCTCAGCAATAGTTCACACAAAATAGCTACACTGTCCCAGTACCTTAATTACGTGGATTTTATTTATAATGTAACTCACATGTGATATACCATAAATTGAAATGTAATATTTATGTCAGGGTGTAAATGACCTAGAGTCGAAACACCCTTAATTAAATAATAAAAAATAATAATATACATTCATCTTTGACAAATTATATCGGGAATACACTATCTTTCCTTAGAGCAGCCAGTATGCTATCAAAAATTTAGCAGCAAAAATAGTTGTGTAATCTATAATTCATCTTTATATTTGTAATTAACTTAGCCAATTGCTAATAACCTACCGTGGTTGATGCAAAATAAATGAACAAAAATGAGACAACAAAACAAAATACTGATATAACACAAAATAAATAACACATTAAAAATGAATAATAAAATAAAACAAGTTACTATGTTTTAACTATCACTAATTTATTGATGTAAAGAATGACAAAATTTTACATTGGTTGGACCGGTTTCGGACATACGTCCATTATCAACAACAAGCTAATGAAAACTGAATACTCATGTACAATACAGGAATTACCATCAATAAAATGCTAGTAGACGTCACATTTACTTGAATAATGGTGATTGGTAGGTAATTAAGTCTACCAGGTCGTTAAGGAGCTTAACTCTTTCTACCCTAGATGCCTTGAAAATTTCCATCGATTCAAAGAAATTGAGATTATAAAATTTATCACAGGAATGAAGAATTTTTAGCTGTTGAAATTCTGGAAAAGGATGACTCTCATTCAGACAATGTGCAGCTAAAGCTGAATCATATTTCTGATGTAGGAATGACCGGAAACGTTCTTTGTATCTAGCCTTGAAAGAGCGTCCTGTTTGACCTATATAAAAGGAATTGCACTCAGAACATGTTAATTGGTATACTCCTGATTTTTCAAATTTATCGGTTTTATCATTTGTGTTGAAAAGCAGGCCTGACAATTTGCTAACTGGTTTGAATGCAATATGAACTTTTTTACTAACAGACAAAACTCTAGCAACCTGTTCTGACGTCTTCCCAAAATATGTTAGAGACATACATTTTTCGGGCTTTTCTCTCTTGGATTGGGGATATATCATGTTGAATGTGTTGTTGCGTATTTTTCGATTAATTAAGCTCTCGATTGCTTTTATATCGAAGCCGTTGTTCTCTGCTATTAACATAATGGTGTTAAATTCTGATTTTCGGTCCATGCCCGATAAAGGAAAATATATCGCGCTGTGAATCATGGATTTGAAGGCTGCTATTTTTTGAGAATACGGGTGAAATAAATCTATGGGTATGACATTA
The DNA here is from genome assembly GCA_013387265.2 of Cryptolaemus montrouzieri. Taxonomy (NCBI): domain Eukaryota; kingdom Metazoa; phylum Arthropoda; class Insecta; order Coleoptera; family Coccinellidae; genus Cryptolaemus; species Cryptolaemus montrouzieri. Next base: position 34,431,010 of record JABFTP020000062.1, read on the forward strand.
TCCGTGTACGATGGTTTTCTGTATAATGTCATATCCATAGATTCATTTTATTTTATGAATGAAGTTTGATATTCCTTATATTCGATTTCGAAGGAACAATTAGTCTGATCTATGTAGTAATTATTGTAGTCTGAACAACAAAACTTATAATCTCCTTATTTATTTGAATTCCCCATGGGATTTTTAGCATTAGATAAGAGTGATGACATTTCATTTCGAAGTCTGACTGAAATTTTAGATTTCAATTTGGAAAGGTTATTCTCGACATTTTCGCTTATTTGTCCAAAATATGTTGAACGGATGAATTTTTCGAATTTGTTGGTACTTATAATTGGACATATTTGGCTGATAGCTATATGTAATTGTTCTCGTTTCAGCATATTGTCAACTGAGTCACGATCAAAACCGTTGTTGTGAGCTATAGTTTCAATAGTTTCAATTTGTTTTTTGAGATTTGCTAATAATGAAGGTAACGGAAATGCTTTGTGGATCATTGAATTGAACATTTTATGTGAATTTGAATGGCTTGAGATTACATGTATCTGTGCAAGTAGGTTTTCTGAAGATGTTGAAGTTAATTTTGCTATTTGAGTGGGAGATTGAGGGATGTAAAATGATATTTGGTGGTTCTCCTTTTTCTCGAATTTAAATTTTTTTTCGGGTGGATACCGTTTATGAATTTTTGAAAATGATCAAATTGTTTCGTTTCGACGTATGTTATTGACGTATTAGGTGCGCTAATAATAACTAAGTTCTCGCTGTTTTTCAATAGATGGCTCCAGCAGTAAGTGCTGGTCAATTTTTACATATCAAGAACGTCTTGAACAACGTTTAGACATATGGTAATCAAACCACTGTGACACATTAGTGATTTAATTTGCGGGAAGTGTTGATTTTCTTCTTTCATTCGAAGAAAACGGCGGCTGAAGCTCATAGGGAGCTTCCAAAAGTTTACGAAGATTCTGCTCTAAGTGAAACAACGTTCCGGGAATGGTTCCGTTGCTTTAAAAACGGTGATTTCGATGTGGACGACCGTCCCTGTGAAGGAAGGCCAAAAATCTTCGAAAACGCTGAATTGGAGGCATTGCACGACGAGGATTTGTGCCATACGTAGAAAAAGTTTGCTTCAGCCTTAGCAGTTACCCGCCAGGCCATTTCCAAGCGATTGCAAGCAATTGAATGCGTTGGGAATGATTCAAAAGCAAGGAACTTGAGTTCCTTATGATTTGAAGCTAAGAGACGTTGAGCGTCGTTTTTTTTTGCCAGTGAACAACTGCTCCAGCGGCGAAAAAGAAAGGTTTTTCTTCATCACATGACGAAAAATGGATTAATTACAGCAATCCAAATCATGCTTCTACGTCATCGCCTCGGCCGAATATTCACACTGCGTAAGTTATGCTGCGTATTTGGTGGGACCAAGTCAGTGTTATTTATTATGAGCTGCTAAAACTGAACGAACCAATTATTGGCGAACGGTATCGAACTCAATTGATGCGATTGAGTAAAGCCTGCGCGAAAAACGGCCGCAATACGAGCAGATACAAGAAAAACGCTCGGCCTCACATTGCCAAACCCGTTAAAACCTACTTGGAAACGCTCAAATATGAAGTCCTAGCCCACTCGCCATATTCCCCAGATATTGCACCATCCGATTAATTCTTGTTCCGTTCGATGGCACATGGTCTGGCTGATCAGCAGTTCCGGTCATATGAAGAGCTCGAAAAATAGCTTGATTCGTGGAAAGCCTCAAAAGATGAACACTTCTACTGTCACGGTGTTCGAGCTCTACCAGAAAGATGGAAAAAAGTTGTAGCTAGCGATGGGCAATATTCTGAATGATTCATTTGTGATCATTTTTTACAATAAAGTTGTATTTTCATAGAAAAAACAGCGAGAACTTTGTTGCGGACCTAATATATATACCAAAAATGAATTTTAACAATCAAGTTAGAGTTTAGTACTTTGTTTTCAAGCGAGACATGAATATATCCGATAGATGGGGGCTTAGTGGTGATTCCATCGCAAGACCGCTAGGTTGTTCATATATATATATATTTTCAATAAATTCAAGACAATTAAGCTGTATGTATAACTCCAAAAGAATTATAAATTCGCAATATATGAAAGGGTTAATATGTGATTTTCCAAAAATATTAGATGTTGAGTTAATACTTTCATTTCTTGCAAATGAAGAGTCCCAAATTTAATTCCCAAACTATTTAAGTAATAACTCCCTATTTAGACGTCATCGCCTCGGCCGAATATTCACGCTGCGAAAGTTATGCTGTGTATGTGGTGAGACCAAGTCAGTGTTATTTATTATGAGCTTTTAAAACCGAACGAAACCATTACTGGCGAACGGTATCGAACTCAATTGATGCGATTGAGTTAAGCACTGCGCGAAAAACGGCCGCAATACAAGCAGATACAAGAAAAACGCTCAGCCTCACGTTGCCAAACCCGTTAAAACCTACTTGGAAACGCTCAAATTTGAAGTCCTACCCCACTCGCCATATTCCTCAGATATTGCACCATCCGATTATTACTTGTTCCGTTCGATGGCACATGGTCTGGCTGATAAGCAGTTCCGGTCATATGAAGAGCTCGAAAAATGACTTGATTCGTGGAAAGCCTCAAAAGATGAACACTTCTACCGTCACGGTATTCGAGCTCTGCCAGAAAGAAAAAGTTGTAACTAGGGATGGGCAATATTTTGAATGATTCATTTGTGATCATTTTTCACAATAACGTTGTATTTTCATAAAAAACAGCGAGAACTTTGTTGCGGACCTAATATATATACCAAAAATGAATTTTAATAATCAAGTTAGAGTTTAGTACTTTGTTTTCAAGCGAGACATGAATATATCCGATAGGTGGGGGCTTAGTGGTGATTTAATCGCAAGACCGCTAGGTTGTTCATATATATATTCAATAAATTCAAGACAATTAAGCTGTATGTATAACTCCAAAAGGATTATAAATTCGCAATGTATGAAATGGTTAATATGTGATTGTACAAAAATATCAGACGTTAAGTTAATACTTTCATTTCTTGCAAATGAAGAGTCCCAAAATTAGTTCACAAACTAATCAAGTAATAACTCCATTTTTATAGTTTGCGCTGCATAACTGCATAACTAACACTTGGTTTAGTAGATCCAAATAACGACCTATTCATATATATTCCATGTCACGTTGTCTTGGTTGTCATATTGTCCCATGATGAACGACTGTTCGAAAGGGCGGTTAATTTATTTGTTGGTAGTAGAAACATAGTAAAAAATTTCATTTGTGTTTTGATCATGTCCCAATTTCTATAAGACACACCAGAATGTGACACCTCGTAACAAGCCTGATAATAAATGAAGAAACATAGTAGCGGGTAATAGTCATACCGATCAGTAGTGTTTCTGGCTAATATGTGTTATGCCTTATTACCCCCAGTAACCTCATTTCCCCTCATTCACTGAGACTATGTGAGATTATTTGAAATCTTTCAATATTGTTAGAATAAAAAATTTTTTTTTTGAGAATCGTGAAAGTTTCATCTTATCCTCAATTGTCTTTGACGCAATAGTTCAAGTTGTTCTTTTCCGTTCAGATCAGTAGTCTGTACATCTCGGTCCGTCATTGTTGACAGTCCTGACGAACCGTTTTTGTTGGCATCAATTTAATGAAAAATTAGTTCCATAAATTTTCTTCTCCATATTTCAGATTGGTGAATGAAATCACACTGCTCCGAGCACAAATAGAACAGGCATCTCAGACAAATACCAGTAACGATGAACGCATTCTTTTTCTACAAAAATGTATCACAAAAATGGATAGATTATTTCAAAAATCAGAAAGGGAGTATTGCAAGCAAATAGAAAAGTTGAAGCAAGATTTAGATAACAGAGATAAAGCAATTCAGGTAAAACCAGAAACCATAAAATACGAACTTATCTTCATGGGCAACTTTTCAGATTCAGTTGCAAACTCAGAAAGCCGAAGTCATAACAAGGTGCAGCGCAGAAAAACAGTCGGAAATGGACATTATTGTTCAGAATTTAGAAGGAAAATACACGCATCTCCTAGAGATGCAACGAACACAAATGGCACATATTAAGGATGAAGATGAAAAAGTTATAAATGAGTTGAGATCGATACTTGAAGAACACAATATACCTTATTGAATATTGTTTGCTGTATTGTATATTTTTTAGTAATTATGGAATTTTACTTCAAAATATACTATTTATCAAAATACTAAGGTTTAATGTATGGTTGCTCCATAGAATATCTGGAAGAGTGCTTTGGAAACATTCAGTTCTTGAATCTTCATGAAGGTGTGATAAAGTGTTAACAAAATAGACCAAAAAGATACAGTACTCGAATGAAAAATTACAAATCCAATTTTCAATCCCCGGAATTTTATTCAATCTAGAAATTGAAAACCATCGTTTTCTTGCATGTTTCTTATAATCGGTTGATAAGTGTTATCGGGAAATAGGACTGCCAAATGGCTACGGTAATAGTTGGAGTTGGATCAGGTTGTAATCCGATGAATCTATTATATAATCTCTTATGTTTATTCTTTCGAAAGCGTATGATTTTTTTGCAGAACATACAAATAATCCCTTGTTCTTATAAGGATACAAACACGAAGAAAGCTGGTTACCTACTTGCTAGTAATGAGTGCCGATAAGTAAGATAACTTTTATATGCAAGCAGACGAAAACAAAGTTGGTTGACACTTATTTCAAACGCATATAGGCGCTGACTTTTAGAGAAATGAATCTTTAATTCTTGGTCGAAGGTTGTTCATTTATTCGCATGATTATGGAAATATGGTGAGTCAGATTTCTTTATAAGGAGAAAATTGACCATGAAGTGGCGGAAAACCCGCTTCTTCTGTATGCTACTGAGGCGGTTTTCGGCGTCAGAAATAGATGCTGATTGATCTGCTCTCTTTGTGTTCGTACCCTTAGATAAGATCTTGGGTTTCTGTCATGTTTCAAGACTGCGTATGTCATGTGTAAGTGAAGATCATCCTTGCCGTTCCTCACAAACTGCATGTTTCGTCTACGATCCCTGAGGTTGGTTAGATTTCTCCTAAGTTTATTCTTTGATCTTCACAATTACAAAATGGGAGCGCATATTTCTAGGGAACTGGATATAGAGGTGCACTCATTCTCGTGAACAAAAGCATTGAATTCAAACCTTTGACACATCTCGAAGCCCACCACCCTGATGGAGGTTTGTGGAATAATAGGCAAAAAATTGAAAAAAAGTATATTAGCAGTCTACAGACCTCCATGTGGATCGATAGAAACGTTTTTACATAAGATGTGAGTATGTCTGGAAGAGGTATGTGAATTAAATCATACACAAATTTATGTTGCAGGAGATTTTAATATAGATCTTTTGACACCAAGTAAATGTAGAACAGATCTCCTGGAGCTGTTTGAGGATTTCGGGCTGAGACCAATGTTTGAGCAGCCATCGAGGGTAACGAAAACATCTGCAACATTAATTGGCAATGTTTTCTCAGATGAAGAAAATTTTAGAATACTTACCTTTGAACCACACTTGTCTGACCATAAGGGCCAGTTCCTGAAAAGCAATGCTGAACCGGAGAACAAACCTGTAAAAGAAGAAAGACAATTGATGAGAAATATAAATGATGAAAATATCTGTAAAATGGAAGAGGAGCTCAAAATCCAAACTTGGGAAACATGCAAAAAGGCTCCTTCAGCAGAAAAAGCTTTCGATTCTTTCTGGAAAGTTTTTAAAGAAATTTTCGATAGAGCATTCGATGGACTAGCAGGAAAATCTACTGATCGAGAGTTCCTTGCTTTGGAGTTAAATAAGCCAGTAAAAAAGTCATTAATAGACATAATTTCAACAAAAACAGTGCCTAGAGAAGTAACAAATGATTTGTTGAAGAAATACCTCGAAAATCTGTTTTGTTTTCTGTTTTTCAGAAAATGAAAGTGTTTTCGCTGAAACGATTGAAGTGCGTGATAATATCGTGCAGATTCGTTGTTTGAATAGTGAGGTTAAATCATTGAAATCTTTGAATAGCCACTTAGAGCTACACATAAATGACCAAAGTGAAATAATATCATTGTTGAAAAATAAGTTTTCACACTGTGACTCCAGAAAAAGTGAAAATCTATAGGAAAATTTCAGGTAAAGAAGAAGCTGTAAGAGATAGAAGTTCCATTAAACGTGTTGAAAGAGATCAGCGCGCTTCAAACTCGACGTTGATTGATACAGATGCGAAACGTCAGTTTCCTAGGAATCCATCAAACCTGAACAAGGTAAACAATAACAATCAAGAAACAGCTGACTTGTTGGAAGGTGAAATTAAAAAGATAAATTGTGCTGATATTTCTATTCCTACAAAAAAACACTAATTTTCCAGTAAATGGACAGCAGAATAATAAATTTACGGACGTCACGGCAAAGTAAAAAGACGTAATCCCACTGTTATGGTCGGGAATAAAATAAATACCGGGGATAAACTGAAAACCATACCAAAAATGAAATATGTTCACGTGTATAGGTTTCATCCTGATACCAAGCATGAAGATGTGTCCGATTATGTAAAAGCAAGTAAAATAAACACAATCAGCTGCGAGGAATTGAATTCAAGAAATTCTGAAATTTACTCGTATTTTAAGATCGGTGTTATCGAGAACGATAATAAAAAGCTATTGAGTTCTTCATTTTGGCCTGAGGGAATTTGTGTTAGGCAGTTTTTTCAAAGACCCAAAGTGCAGAGCCGGAATCAGTGACAACTGGTGAACGAACTAACATAAATCGACTAAGGATTTCGCACCTCAATGTTCAATCTGTTAGAAATAAAATCATTCTGCTCAACGCTCATGTGAATGAACTTGCAGAGCATCTCAACTTGGTGAATATATTATGTATTACTGAGCACTTCCTTCTACAAGAGGAAGTGGATAACTTCATTGTTGAGAACTTTCACACTGTATCATCATTCTCAAGATCTACCAGGAGAGGAGGTAGTATTATGGCCAGGAATAACCTGACTTGTCATGAAGTAGGGGAATTGCTGAATTTTTCGTTATCACTTCTGAATTTGGGAGGTTATCGTTATCACTTCACTGTGAAGTTTCAGCGATCGATGTTTCAGGGGAAAACTTGATTGTCGTAACTGTTTATCGCCCACCAAAGGATAATTATGTCCTTTTTACTGATGTTTTTGTGCAAATTTTGAACAATCTGTATACAACAAAAAAAAGATGTTGTAATCAATGGTGATTTCAATTTACTGTTCCATTCAAACAACAATTAATATGTAGAGTGCAAGGACCTTATTATGTCTTTTGGATTCGAACCTACTATTTTTCAGCCTACTCGTGGTACCAATTGCCTAGACAATATTTTGATCAATTTCAAGAATTTTCGAGGTTATAATAGCTGTGTGGTTGACTTCGGCTTGTCGGATCATGAGGCAGTGGACATCGTGGTTGGTTCAAATCAAATATGTCAGTATAAAACTAAGCTGGTGAGTAGGCCTATTTCTCTTTCCGGGAAGCTGAAATTTTTCGATGTTATCAGCGTGGTGAATTGGGGTTTCGTAAATCTACCAAACTTGGATGTTGCTCCAAGTTTCGCTTGTTTCTAGACGTCTTTGCCAGGGCTGTTGATGTGTCTTTTCCGGAAAAAATAAAAAAGTTTCCAACTAGAACCTAACTTGCGCTTTGGCTGGTTTGATGATAAACTGTTTACATCTTCTTAGCGAAATGAAGAGGAATTATCCTAACGATAACAATATTAATATGGCACTAGCCCATCATAAAGTTTCATATAAGAATGTTCTGGACAAGGCAAAGTCTCTGGCTTACGAGCGACACATTGAAAACAGTGGTAACAAAAATAAGGCTTGTTGGGACATACTCAACTCGAATAGAAAAAATAAAAAGTCATTTAAATCCTAACTTGACCCTAATTCGATCAATTCTTTCTTTCTTGAAATTCCCACAAAAATTAGAAAAAATTCCAACTTGCGGTAAGAACTTCTCAGATTATTTGGGTGACTTCCACATTCCCGATGGACCTCAATTCTCATTCAATCACGTTTCGTACATTCAGGTTAGAGATATTATTAATCAAATGAATAATAAGAGTAGCACAGATCATTACAACTTGAATATAGGTTTGATCAAACTTGTTCTGCATTTCATCATTTATCCGCTTACAAAGTTGATTAATTATTGCATTGACGTAGGAGTATTTCCTGATTCCTTAAAAATTTCGAGGATTATTCCGATTCACAAAGCGGGCCCAACAATCGATATGAATAACTTCAGACCAATTGCGTTGGTTCCTGTATTTTCCAAAATATTTGAAACATGTCTGATTGTTCAAATAACTGAATATTTCGAATCATCTGGCCTCTTTTTTGTGAATCAGTTTGGTTTTCGGAAGTCTAAATCTACGTGTGATGCAATAAACAGGCTACTTGAGTACATAGTATGCGGCATGGAGAAAGGGTTTGTTGTGGGTAGTTATTTCTATGACCTGAGAAAGGCCTTCGATCTAATGAGCGCATCCATTCTTACCAAAAAACTGGGCCACTACAATTTTAGTACATCCAGTTCCGATCTAATTTATTTTTTTCTCACTGACAGAGTACAGTACACGTTGGTTTATGGGGTCGCATCTGAGCTCGGTGAGGTTGTCAGCGGCGTCCCGCAGGGATGTGTATTGGGTCTCTCTTTATTCATTATTTATATTAATGACTTAGTAGAATCTGTGGGCGCCGCAGATCTTCTGTTGTTTGCGGATGACACTACCGTGATAGAGGAAGACTCCAGTGAGATAGAACTTTTATCTAAAATGAATACCACTCAAGCCGCTCTCTTTGATTAGTTTTGTGATAGAGAACTAAGTGTCAACATTGATAAGACCTCTAAGACTATTTTTACCCACAGGAAAGTCAATTTTGTTAGTCCACCAAGCGTTAAGTTCCTTGGGGTAAGACTCGATTCTAAATTGAGCTGGGAGCAGCATGTCGATTGCCTAGCGGCTCGGATTTCTGGAGGTATTTTTCTGCTTCGAAACCTGAGTAAGTTGCTCCCGGGAAGTGTGATTCGTTCTGCCTATTTTTCACTTATTCCATCCCACATATGTTATGCTTTGACAAGCTGGGGCCATTCGACACATGGTAGTAGATTTTTTGGTTTACAACGCAAAGTCATACGAATTATTTCAAATAAACAATACCGAGACGATGTTAAAGACACTTTTGTCTCTCTCAAAATCATAATATTTCCTTCATTGTTCATATTACAATGTTTATTGGAGGGAAAAGGAGATAATAGCCATTTATTAAATAGAGATTTTCATGATTATCCTAACACGAGAGGCTGTGACATACGTGCAGACTTTCTACGACTGGAATCTAGTAGATTTAGTAGAAACTATTTTAATAAAATATGTCTTAACAAGTTGCCGGTGACTATAAGATCACTTTCATTCGATAATTTTAAGAAAACTTTAAAAAAAATTTTGCTTGTGAGTCCTTTTACTCCACTGTTGAATTTTTAAATTGTCCGCTCACAGTAAACTCTTTTGAGTTGTAATTTTTAATTGTATTTGTGTTGTCTATAGTTTTTTTATTTTTACACTAATTATTTGTAGCTTATGCCATGTGCAAACTACTTTGTGAAACCAGTGCAAGCACGCAATAAATTTATTCTATTCTAAATAAACTAGTCGATAAAGTTGAAAAAACAAAGAAACAATAGAACTGAAAAAACAAATGAATGCTCTTGCCACGATTAGAGACATTAAAAAGGATTCCACAGGTAGGGATGCTTATAACATGTCAAAAAAAATCTACAGAAGTAAATTACAACAGATGGAAAGGAAACATAATTCGAAAAAGATTGATGAAGCACAAAACAAAACTAAGGCAGTATGAGATATCATACGAACACAAAGTAATAATAGGAAAGAGAAACCTTTATCCTGCCTGGAGCCTGATATTCTCAACGAGTTCATTTCGAATGTGGGGGAGAATGTAGCAGACAGTTGTACAAACACAAAAGATAATCCCATCAATCTGTTGAAAAAGGCCAAAAAAAGTTGAAAATTCAATTTTCCTATCAGAGGTGACAGAAAACTAGGTTATCAAAATAGTCCGAAAAATGAAATCGAAAGATACAAAGGACACATATGGCATGTCACCTAATATGCTGAAAAAAATCATACCATACATCGCAGAACCCATTAGGTTTCTGATAAACAGGTGTTTTGCAGAGGAATTTTTTCCAGAGCACCTGAAACGAGCAAAAGTGGTTCCAATATTCAAGGAAGGAGATCCAAATTCACCGGATAACTATCGACAAATGTCATATTTTTTGAACGAGTGTCAAAATTTTTTCGCAAATTTTTCTTTAAATTGATGTTTCACGAAGAAATAATATATGGGCGATGTCAACCCAGATTATTGGGTCCATAATGATTCTGAAACATCTATAGATCATAATCGGCATCACTTGGAAGACTGAACCTGACCATCGGGGCTCTCTCGGTCAAACAAAGATGGAATTTGAGGAAATATCGCAGGTTATGTATTTTATTTATTATCTCTTTAGTCCTTTTCATGACCTTGCTTCCTATGTAAAATCTCTTCTTAGATTTGTTTAGACATATGAGAAGTATGATTGTTGAAATATTTTTCTGGTGGTTTTCTTTTTCCATTGTTACGGATTCCTGTCCCAAACCCCCTTCCTTTCACCCTTGTCTTCGTTTGGAAATCATGGAATGCAAGAGATAATGAAGCGGCTAAGCAGAAAAATCTTTGGTACTCTTTATGTACACACGACACTAACACAACATAAACAGACAAGCTATTGCTAGTGCGATAGCGACAGGGAAAAGTGTTTTTTCCTCAGGTTTTTCTACTCGTTTATTGAATCATATGCAAGATAGTATGGTTCCCCTGTTACATTTCCTGAGCTCACACTTGTGTTTTTTCTGACACACATCAAAATTATAGATATAAGCATTTATTGCAAATACAATTATACAAATTTTTGTAAATCCTCTCTCTTCAAAAGAATCTACCTGCAGTACCAAAGATTTTTGAATCGTCAATAGAAGAAAGACTGTTGGATTTCTTCGAGCGATATAGTGTTTTATGCAAGCAGCAACACGGTTTTCTGAGAAAGAAATCGTTAACAACGGCACTTACCCATATATTGGGCGAGATAGCTAAGGCTGGTGGTGAAAAATGCAAGTTGTCATCCTGCGATCTAAGCAAATCTAACCTTCGACAGCATAGTCCATCAAATTATGCAGAGGAAACCGAACTACTACGGTATAAGAGGCGTAGCTCTAGAACTCATAAAAATCTATTTGAGCAACCAATCCCAATAAGTGTGGTTCCAGAGTGGAAAGTTACAGTGGCGAACGATCAGCCATGGTGTACTACAGGGGTCCATCTTGGGCCCGCTATTGTTGATCATTTATGTAAATGATTTGACAGATGTGACATCAACTAGCTCAGTTATTTTTGCCGATGACACCAGCTTTTTGAATGTGGGCACTGATATAAATGATGTGAATAACCTCTTCTCAAATACGCTCGAAAAGGCAAAATTTTTGTTCGATACAAACAAACTGAAGATGAATGAAACAAAAACCCAACATCTAATTCTCGAAACAAAATCACAAATGAATACTCACCTTCGGTTTTTAGGAGTCACCCTGTAACCGGACCTGAAGTTTGCTCTTCACATTGAAGACCTAGCTCGTAGACTCTCGGGTGCCATCTTCACCATCCGTAGAATGAAGCAAATTGCTGGTGAGGTATCTGCTCGAACCGCTTACTTTGGGTGCTTCCACAGTTTGATCTCCTACGGTGTCATTTTCTGGGGTGACAATCACGACAGTAGCAGAATATTCCTGAAGTAAAAATATGCGCTGCGAATCCTGTGCAACGTTCGAAGAAGGGAAAGCTGCAGAAACCTGTTCAGAAAAGGAGGAATACTTATCTCATCATCTCTTTTCATACACGCGTGCATACTTTTCATTCATGATCACGGGCTTGACCTTCCAAGAAATAATTTCAATCACACCTACTCCACTAGAAATGCCGAAAAATTTGTAAAACCTTTCCATAGAATAAATACGTCACAACTCAGTATAAACTACACCGCAATGAAAATATATAACAAGCTCCCAGATGAGTATAAGAGAATGAAGAGACCACTGATGCAGAAAAACCTCAAAAAAAATGATATCGAAATCCTACTACGCGCTAGATGAGTATTTCAATGACAAAAATTTCTAGAGAAACCTATTTAATTATTTATTCAATAGTTATGTTTGTCAATATGTTAAAATGTGTACCGTTCTTTTATGATATTAATTGTTTTTTTGACTCCCCATGTAATTTTTGATGGGTCAAATTGTTCATTAATGTAATTATTGTACTCTAAACTTGATGAACAATAAATGAAATTAAATGAAATAAATGAAAGGATACAATCTACATATCGGTCAGGGCAGAGTAGATAAAGTAGGATTGACAAAACTATAATATGCAAATGTTTTTATAGTTTCAAAACATAATACATAAAAGTTATATCCAGTTTTTCTTAATTTTCTCGTTTCGTTAATTGTGCTAGTGTCGTCAGGACAGGATATAGACATAGATAGATTAGATAGATAGATAAATTTAATATACCTTCAAAAAGTACAAGACCTGTCAGATCACAATACAATTAGGTTTAAAATAGGTCACAAACTGCAGAACAGTTTAAAATAAAAAGTACATACGATAAACATCTGTTTGCAGATATATAAATATAAATTTATAATCTTTGGCTTAAACATTCCTCAATACAATAAAATGCTTTTTCGATCAACATATTTTTAACCTGTCTTTTGGAAGATTAGGTTATATGGCTATAATTTCGCCACTCTAGGGAGCCTGTTATGAAATTTAATACCGTTTCTCAAGAAGCTATTTCTTGTCTTTTAAATACGGTTCAGAGGTGTGCGCAAATTTTCTTGAAACTGGGTGTAGTGGGGGTGCACGTCTGTTTGCCTAGTGATGTTTTCATTTTGGTGGATGTATACGAGACATGAATATATATAAGATGAGGGGATGGTAAGTATCTTGAGATTTTTAAATAATGCCCTGCAGCTTGTGGTCCATGGAACTCCACCTAATACTCGTAACACTCTTTTCTGTTTCAGGAAAACAAGATTTCTGTAGAGGAGCCCTACAAGATAATTCCATAGGTTGTTATATTGCGTAGTAAGTGAACAATGCCTCCTGAGTTCCTATCAGTTGCTTGATGCTGAGGATCGTAAAAATTGCACAAGCTAGTTTTTTGCTTATGGTATTGATGTGATTAGACCATGAGAGTGAGTTTTCCAAAGTGAAACCGAGCAGAGACAGTTGTTTCGACTCAGGTTTGTATTTATTTGTAATTAATAAACTTTGCGTTTTATCCTTATTGAGTATCAGGTCGTTTGCTGAAGCCAATGATTTGCCTCTTTCATCGATGCACGAGAACTTTCCTCTATTTGGTAATTGTCTCTTCCAGTACATAGAAAGCTTGTATCATCTGCGGAAATAAAAGGAATTGCTGTTTTTATTCCCTCAGGTAAGTCGTTGATGTAATGTATAAATAAGATGGGCCCCAATATAGATACTTGGGGAACGCCAGACCTGATTCCTCTTTTTTCAGATCTTCGGTTATTGAAATCAACACTTGAGATATCAGGTATGCAGGTATGATTCAAGGAGTCTATAGACAGTCCTCTGAAACCGTAGAAGTCCAGTTTATCCAAAAGCTTCGAATGGTTCACACAGCCATAGCTAAGTCCAAACACGCGAGTACAGCCTCCTTTTCTTCATCGAATGAATGCAGAATATTCTCTATAATTTCAATTATAGCCGTTATTGTTGATTTATTTTTCCTAAAGCCATGGTGGTGCCTACAAATGATAGATTTACTGTTTATAAAATTCAAGAGTTGGTCTTTTATGATAGCTTCGAAAATCTTCAAAATCGTAGGCAATATAGATATAGGTCGGTAGTTCCCACAGTCATCTTTGGCATTCGGGAAACACACCCTCCTCCAAGCATTTGTTTATTATGATGCCGAGAGGTTTAGATATGTGCCCAATCACCAATTTCATTAAGTTGACTGAAAGTCCATAATAGTCGCGTGTATCTTTTTGTTTCATTTTTTTCACACTTTGCTCTATCTCCTGTGGGCAACCTAAGAGGTACATGGATGAGGTTTCACTTTTCATCGTTTTGAGATGACTAGTCGTGTCTCTTCCCAGTGGAATTCTTGAAGCGATTAAATTTTGTGCGGCATTGACGAAATAGTCATTAAAAGCTTCACTTGTCGGTGCTTTTGACAGATTATCGTCAGTTCTATTTTTCATTTTTCTTTTGATGATGGTCCACACTGCTTTTGTCTTATTTTCGGCATTACGAATATATTCTGAATCGATATCCTTTATGCGTCTCTCAATATGGGTCAAGTTGAACTTCAATCTTTTATATAATTCTTTATAGTCATTATTTCTTCTGACCCTCCATGTTGTATGCTCCGCATCTATTTGATTCAGGAGTTTCTTTACAATAACTTCATCCCATATTTTATTTTTCTTTATGGCCTTATTGACTTCCCTCTTTTTCACAGGACAACAGAATTTGAAACCATTTAGAAGGACGTTGTGGAAAGCTTTACAACTAGTCTCAGCGTATCCACGAATTTGACTCCAGTCCCCTTCTTAAAGTTATTTCAAGAAGTATTCTTCATTTTTGTCATTTATTACTCTCATGTACTCGTATTTGTTTCTTGTAGGAGTTTCTGTGACAGCAAAATATGCGAATTGTGCATAGTGATCAGAAATATGGAGATTTCTAGTAAAACTTTTATTGATATCGACATTCGTAAATATGTTATCCACACACCTTTGGGAGTCCTGAGATGGTTCAGAAAATAAATAGCAAAGACCATACGAATTCATAAGGTCCCGCTCTTCATTTCTTTCAGAATTGTCAGAATAGAAACAGATGTTTATATACTATATAAACGGGATGAAGCCAATAGTTTATATTTCAAAGTAGGCGCTGATATGGAACTCCTTGATGAGTTAAAAAAGCCAGAAAAATGGCCTACCGGGATAGTAATGAGGAGATTTCGGTTTTTTCGGGCAGATAGACAAAAACAGCAATAGTCAAAGCATGAATTTAATGGAAAACAAAGTTTTAATGAATATAAATGTTGGCTGCTTATAATAACATAGAACTCCTCTATTTCAAACTGAAAAAAAGTGAAATGTAATTTCGTGTGCTTGACCGAACATTGGCACAAGAATGAAGAAATTGGAAAAATTGTTGTTTCAGGCGCTAAAATCTTGGAGAACATCCCAGTCGAACAAACTTTATTCAGGCCCAAACGGAACTGCTCCGATCAAGTTTTGTCACTAACAACATACATAGAGGCCGAATTCCAGAAACAACTAAAATGCTCGGTTGCTTTCGTTTACCTTACCGCAGCATATAAAACTGTCTGGAAAAGAGGGTTGCTCTGTAAACTCCTTCGCCTCATATCCTGCAAGACTACAGCGGAGCTGATTGACAGCATGCTCAGCAACAGGCGTTTCCGTGTCGTGATGGGAAACTCGCTGAGTGGATGGAGGACACTTAATGACGGCCTGCCTCACTGCTCAGTGCTAGTTCCGCTTCTTTTCAGCCTATATATTGCGGACATGCCCCAAACAAGTTCAAGAAGGTTTGGATACGCTGATGACTGGGCAAGAGCTACCAGAAGCAAGACAATGGAGGAAACGGGGAGTGTACTAAGCGACGACTTGAACACCTTAGGAAACTACTTTCAAAAATACCAACAAAACGGAAGTGGCCTGCTTCCATCTAAACAACAGATTGGCTCATAAAGAGCTTGAAGTATATTTCAACGATACTCCTCTCCGTCATAATCCACACCCGAAATACTTAGGGGTTACACTCGATCGAACCCTATCATTCAAAAAACACCTGACAAACACTGCCGCTAAATTGAAGACAAGAAACAACATCCTCCAACAGCTATGCGGCACCACGTGGGGTTCATCTGCAGATACCCTCCGAATCACTGCCTTGGGTCTCGTTTATTCTGTGGCAGAATACTGTGCCCCGGTATGACTGAACAGCCCACATGTGGGGGTGGTCGATGTCCAACTTAACCAATCAATGCGACTAATATATGGCGTAATCAGAACGACTCCATGTTACTGGCTTCCCGTCCTGAGTCACATCCCTCCTCCAAAAATACGAAGAACCACGGCACTCCTCAGAGAGTACAACAAAGTACTGGATAATTCACTGCTCCCAATTAATGAGGACGCTCGAAACAGGCTGCGCTCTAGGCACCCCTTCATTGACACAGCCGTGGATCTGGAAGACAGCGACTTTCGTCCAGCGGAGGCATGGAGGCAGGTTAGGCTCCAAGCCATATCTCCTAAATTGCGGAGCATGCCCTGCATAACAACCCCTCCAATAGGGTTTGAGCTGCCCCGCAAGACATGGACTGCTCTCAATCGAATAAGAACCAACCATGGTAGATGCGCCGCAACCTTACACAAATGGAACATGAGACCATCACCACAATGCGACTGCGGAGCTGACAGGCAAACAATTCGCCATATTGTCCAAGACTGCCCTTGTAGAGCCTACAGCGGTTGTCCGGAGGACTTTCTCTTTGCGACACCAGGATCAACCGATTATATTAACAATACTTTAGACTTCGAGTTCTAGCACCAATTTTGTTCGTCATTTTTTTTTGTGTCTTAACATTGTGTTTGTCATGTAAAATTTATGTAATACTCATTAGATGTGCCATACGAGAAATAAATAAATTACCCAAATGAATAAAGCCCTCAATGAAATAGCAACGTCTATTGAGGCTGATGTTATGATGATTGGTTAAGTTGGACATCGACCACCCCCACATGTGAGCTGTTCAGTCATACCGGGGCACAGTATTCTGCTATGGAATAAACGAAACCCAAGGCAGTGATTCGGAGGGTATCTGCAGAGGAACCCCACGTGGTGCCGCATTGCTTTTGGAAGATGTTGTTTCTTGTCTTCAGTTTAGCGGCAGTGTTTGTCAGGTGTTTTATGAATAATAGGGTTCGATCGAGTGTAACCCCTAAGTATTTCGGGTGTGGATTATGACGAAGAAGACTATCGTTGAAATATACTTCAAGCTCTTTATGAGCCAATCTGTTGTTTAGATGGAAGCAGGCCACTTCCGTTTTGTTGGTATTTGGTTGGAGTCTCCATTTTCGAAAGTAGTTTCCTAAGGTGTTCAAGTCGTCGCTTAGTACACTCTCCGTTTCCTCCATTGTCTTGCTTCAAGTAGCTCATCAGCGTATTCGAACCTTCTTGATTTTGTTTGTGGCATGTCCGCAATATATAGGCTGGGAAGAAGCGGAGCTAGCACTGAGCCCTGAGGCAGGCCGTCATTAAGTGTCCTCCATCTACTCAGCGAGTTTAACATCACGACACGGAAACGCCTGTTGCTGAGCTTGCTGTCAATCAGATCCGCTGTAGTCTTGCAGGGTATGAGGTGAAGGAGTTTACAGAGCAACCTTTTTTTCCAAACAGTTTCATATGCTGTGGTAAGATCAACGAAAGTAACCGAGCATTTTAGTTGTTTCTGGAATCCGGCCTGTATGTATGTTGTTAGTGACAAAACTTGATCGGATCAGTTTCGTTTGGGCCTGAATCCAGCTTGTTCTACTGGGATGTTTTCAAAGATCTTAGCGCATATTCGGTTGTATATGGGTCTTTCTAGCAGCTTGTAGGTAGCGCTGAGAAGCGCGATGGGGCGATAGCTCTCAGGTTGGTTGGGTTGTTTACCTAGCTTTAGGTTAGGTTAGATTGCAATTGTTTTTGTTTGTTTAAGTAGCTGTGGAATCTTCCCCCTCTGAAGAACATTGATGTCTAAAGAGAATTTATTTGGGTAATGAAAACGTTCTAGTCACCCTATGGTGACCTATAGACACACACAAGGATGATGTTCTATTCTGTAACATGGATTGCTGTCATCTCAGCATGAACTTCAACAGAAAACTTATCTATTATACTGACCTGTGTAAATTTTTCAGATTTTTCCACTAAAATAGCGACTCCGCCATGGGAATGGGATTTGCGGCAGAAAGAGTTTGCCACTTGGAAGCCTGAAACAACAATTTTTCCAATTTCTTCATTCTTGAGCCAATGTTCGGTCAAGCACAGGAAATTACATTTCCCTTTTTTTTAGTTTGAAGTAGAGGAGTTCTATGTTATTCGATGAGCAGCCTACATTTATATTCATTAAATTCATGCTTTGACTATTGCTGTTTTTGTCTATCTGGCCGAAAAAACCGAAATCTCCTCATTACTACCCCGGTAGGCCAATTTTCTGGCTTTTTTAACTCATCAAGGAGTTTCCATATCAGCGCCTACTTTGAAAGATAAACTATTGGCTTCATCCCGTTTATATAGTAAGCAGAACGCTCGTCGAGTATTAAAGAAAAGAAATTTTGTTTCCAAATTTCGAAGATAATCTACCAATTCTTTTCCATGACCTCGAAATTGGCCTTCTTTGAATTTATACCATTTTTATTACCACTCATCGGTACAATTGGAATACGCAAATAACGTATCAATTTATTCTCACTTTTAGTATGTGAGTATTCAACTAACAATAAACATTCTACTACCTATAAGATCGATGAAGCATATCTTTCAAATCACATTGAATAGGATCAGGAACAATCATTTGTTGATATTTTGATTAATATATCAATATCGTACATAGGCATTTTGGTCATAGTAACTATAGTAATATTTAATGGTATGTTTATAGGGATTAGGAGAAATATATTGAAATTGCAAAATATTATAGCCAGACAACTGTTACATCTTCCGATCGATTCAGGATCGTTGGTAGCAATAAGTTGATCAAATAATAATAGAAGTCATACTTATACAGTATTTAATTGTTGCGAATTTTTCAGTGAAACAAACAGATAAACAGCAATGAAATAATGAAATCAAATGGTACCGTCTCGTGACTTCAGAAAATGGCAGTTTATGTTCGTAAAATCAAATTTTGATGATTCAAAAAATAGTATTAGAATTATTTCAACTTCTCTGTATTTCATTCAGCAAACTTATATATATATATATATATATATATATATATATATATATATATATATATATATATATATATATATATATATACTAAGGTATTAAGCCATCTTGACACATGGTGAGTATTTAAGCCTGCATAATCAGGAATTATTGGAATTTACTGTGAAGAATATTGAAACCGTTATATGTATAGTTACATATAAACTTTTCCGACAGTTGCTTTTGTATTCTATTATGACTTGCTATTGGTCTATAAATTTGTAATTCTTGTCGTTGCTTCTTCCCTCTTAACTTTACGCCATTCTGCTCCTTTTTTATTGTCCTATGTTGGCATGCGAAGATCTTTGTCGTTTCTCTGTCCGTTTTCTATTACCTATTACAGAACTGTTTCAGTGCAAATGATAAGGTTTTGCTTTCAGTATTTTACGATACGCATGATATTTTATTCAAAAGAGGAACCATAAATTGTGGACGAACGACTAGATGTGAATAGAAGAAATGTACCTAACCTACTATTGCACGGAAAACGAAAAAACTATTTTCACTAGAAAAATTACAAGATCTAATATCAGATAATGGGACAAATAACCCAGAAAAAACTTTCTCATAACTCAAATAGGTCTAATACCCGATCTAGGAAGAAGGACGATGGAGGGCGCTCTTCCAACGTACTAACGTACTGTTTTGTTGTGCTCCAACGGATTGAGATGATTAGGTAGCAGTTTGCCTTATGTTGTGAATGGGTATGCAATACTGACGAGGTCGAATGAGACCCAAACTGCTGTCTATTGGTCCTATTTATGACATCCGTTGTACCGCAGCTGTAAGGCTCTGTTTGACGATGATTATGAAGGGTGGATCGGAAAATCAGCATGACTTGAATTTTGACGGCAGCTTTTCTAAATAAAGATGTAGTACTTTGTCCGAACCACTTGCGAAGGTTCTCAAGCCAAGATGTTCGACGATGGCCTGGCCGGCGGTAACCTTCAATTTTCCCTGAATTATCATTTGTAATATATTGTATTTGTCATTACGCATAACATGACCAAAATATTCAAATTTTCAAATTTCCTATTTTTGATTGTACTTAAAAGACTCTGTTTTCTCAATCAGTCGATGTAAGACTTCAATGTTTGTAATTCGGTCGGTCCATGAAATTTTTAAAATCCTTCGATAAACCCACATTTCTAAGGCTTCCAGTCTCTTACACATGGCCTCTGTAAGGGTCCACGCTTCGACACCGTATAGGAGGATACTGTATACGTAACACCGCAATAATCTGATCCTTAGGGAAACCTTCAGCTGTCTACTGGTAAGAACTTTTGTCATGTTTGTGAATGCTCGTCTAGCTTGTTCAATGCGGCTTCTGATTTCATGCGCCATGTCCCAATCCTTGTTTATTTGGCATTTCAGGTATCTGTAAGAGCCAACACGTTCTATAGCTTCGTCCTCAACTAAAAGTTTCTCTTAGCAGTCTATGTGTCTTTTACTTACTGTTAGCCATTTTGTCTTCAGTTTCATTCCCATTGATTTACTGTGGTCCGACACAGATGCTACGAGTTTTTGCAAATATTTCAGGTATGTAGCCAGTAGAACTGTGTCATCAGCGTACCTTAAGTTATTGACCCTGACACTGCCGACAATTACTCCAACAGCTTTATCATCCAGAGCTTCTCTAAATTTTATCTCTGCATACAGGTTAAAAAGCAGTGGCGAAAGAACGCAGCCCTGATGTACCCCTTTCTTCATTTCTATTTCTTCTGACATATTATTGTCCACTCTGACGGTTGCCGTTTGATACAAGTTGGCTATAATGCGGATATCACGCCCATCCAATCCCAGATCTTTTATTATGTAAACTAGCTTATTATGTTTCACGATGTCGAAGTCCTTTCGTAATCAAGAAAACAGGCGAACACATCGACATTAACATCACGACAACGCTGTACCAGAACTTGGATACTGAAAAGGGCTTCTCTTGTTCCGAAGCCGCCCCGGAACCCAAACTGAGAATCGCTAAGGGTTTCTTCACATTTGCGATATAAGGTGTAAGGTTGTATATAAGGTGTATTATCTTCAGGAATATCTTCAGCCCGTGACTCATTAAGGTACGGTAGTCTTTGCAGTACTTTGCACTGGGTTTCTTGGGTAGGAACACAAAAGTTGATTTTAACCAATCTCTGGGTGTTATTCCTGTTCTATAAATATCATTTAAT
Organism: Cryptolaemus montrouzieri; assembly: GCA_013387265.2. NCBI lineage: Eukaryota > Metazoa > Arthropoda > Insecta > Coleoptera > Coccinellidae > Cryptolaemus > Cryptolaemus montrouzieri. Next base: position 34,452,433 of record JABFTP020000062.1, read on the forward strand.
AAATCCACCAGTACGGAAAGGGAGTTGTCTTCATTAATTACTGTTAAAACATCTACGTAAATTTCATCAGGTCCAGATGACTTTCCGCTTTTTGCTATTGCAATAGCATGTTCTACTTCCGCTTTTGTTATATCGATCCCATCGTTTAAATTGATGTAATGAGATGCAGTTCTATCGATATCTATATATTATAAATATACTGACTCCACTCTTTCAGTTTATCTTCTGTTGATGTAAGAATATTGTCACTTTCATCCATTAGTAAATTACTTTTGTGTTTATAGTTACCTGCCATTTCTTTTACTTTTTTATGCAAATTGAAAGTGTCGTATTTTGCATCTAATACCTCAATTTCATCGAATCGTTCAGAGAGCCAGTTTTCCTCTCCTATTAATATTTTGGAACGAATTGACTTCTGGACTTTCGAATAATTTTGTAGACACTTACTTTTAAAAGTTCCTCTCAAATCCATTAATTCCAGTATGTCATCTATCTTGCTGACACGGTGTGTAGCGTTGCGGTAAATAGTCGAACTAGTGTGACTTCTTGAAGTTTTCTGTTTATCTACCCTTTGTTTCCATGGTTTCCTGGTGGCTATGGTGAGTGGCCTCTGTGTCAGTACGTTGGAAGGCGCAATAATTTTTACATGTTTTGTTGCGCTCCAACGGATTGAGATGAGTAGGTGACAGTCTGGTCTGATGTTGTGAATGGGTATACAATACTGACGAGATCAAATTACACTGAAGCTCCAGTCTATTGCTCCTATTCATCATATCCGACCCAGCTGTACCGCTGCAGTTAGGCAGGTAGATCGAAAAACCAGCTCTTTCTGGGATGGACATTTAACATTTCACGGAAGGTTGAATATTGTTTTTTGTATAAAAATTCTTCAATATGTCTACACATACAGCGATAATTTCAAAAGATGATGAGATGGGAGCTCAGAATTTGTCACGGTCATGTCTATATCACATCTTCTGAAAGTCTGGCTTCAACTCAATTCCTTTGTTAATATTGTATGGCGTGTTAATATCATTGATCACAATTCGATTCTACTTGGTGTCATTCACCCTGTGAAAGAAAGCATCTCAAAGTGAACAGAAAAAGCACTAATTACAAAGCATTTATCGATTGTAATTCAATAAGGTCGTATTAAAATATGAACAGTCGCAGAAGATGTATGAAGCATATGATTTGGTTGAAGTTCGAAATAAGTTAGTGAATAAATTAAAGAAACACTGCTTCATGTATGTTCACAAAAAAACTGAAAAAAGGTGGGACGAAACGCAAATCTCGGATTACAAAAGGTCTTCTGACCTCCTTTAATAATAAGAACAATTTATACAAGTAAATGATCGGCAGACCAATAGATTTGAAACTGTAGACTAGGTACAGGAAATATTGTCACTATCTGCACGAACTGATCAAATCTACGAAGAATGCTTCTATAGAATCAAAAACTGATAAAATCCGCGATAGTACTAAAAGTTTGTGGTCATGTGTCCACAAGTTGGAAGATAGTACAATTGAAACTGAGAAGCAAGAAATTGCTGAATACTTTGTTTCCTACTAGACCGAAAAAGCAGCAAATTTAGCAGCCAAAATCATGAAGACGACTTCAGCGTCCACTGCTCGCTGGATGAATGTGTACTAAATCGGTCTGATGGACAAAAACATTCAGGAATAGCAAGTAATGCAAGTGATACTCAAAGTCATCTGTGAGTTAATAACAGTATCGATAGACCATACTATAGACAAATGTATGGACGGGAGTGGATTTCCTTCGATTTTCAAAACTGTCCTAATTAACCCTATTTTTGAGACAGACAATTATATGCCAATTACAATTGTATCCGTACATGGAAAAATATTTGGAAAAAATTTGAAAATTCGAATCACTAACTTTGTTGAAAAATACAAACTCGGAAAAAAGTTCGGCATCCTGTCAGGTCGACGGATGATGTGATGGTGAATCTGAGAATAACACAGACAGCGATTGACGAAGATGTACCAGCCATTTGTATCTTCGTCGATCTGTCTAAAACCTTTGACACTATTCTTCACGTTAAATTATTGGCTGTGCTGGACGTTAAATTATTGGAATCAGGGGTGTTTCATTGATGAAGGATCATTCAACCGAACGGAAACAGATCGTGGTGATTGATTGTTGTAGGAGTATTAGTAGGGTAGTTGCTTTTGGTATTCCCCAGACGCTGTACTAGGTCCGATTTGTACAATGTGGCCTCGACGACGTGAGCTACGGTTCACCAGCCTAATATCATAATATCATCCAGTCTTCTAAGTTTGCATATAATCCAAGAAATTCCAAAAATATCAATGAACAAGCTGACAAACAAAAACAGGATAGGTATGTTGTGAAGGGTAGTGCAAATATTGAGAGGAGAGACTTTGGGGATGCAGAGAACAAGGCCTGGCTGTTCATTGGAAGAGCAAGTGCATTTTCCACTGAAGATACACTTCTGGGTCGTTTAAAAGGCTTTTTTCCAAATACCGAATTCATTGTCACAGAAATAAAAAGCATGTGAAAAACACCAACCCAAATAAAGCCTTAAGAATTGGATTCGACTTCGTAATGCTAACCGAAGTTCTTAAACCTGAGGTATAGCCACATAATGAAATAGTTAAAAAGTACCAACTTTTTTTGATCCCTAGGCGACTAGAAGGTAGCCTAAAAAAGAACAGGTTCCTCGAACACACGACAGAATAACTTACCACAAAGCTTCGAAAATATTATCACTTTATTACATCAAAACATACGATCCCTTTGAAACAAAACAGCAGATATAGACCTAACACTGAAGACTCTGGAAAAATCACCCAACATCATATGCCTCACCGAGGATTGGTTAAATCAAGAGGAGAGATCGTTTGCTACAAAAGACGGCTATAAATAGGTTGTCTCATATTCAAGAACAACCCTTACCCATGGTGGTTGTAGTGTTATTGTGAAACGTGAAATAAAAGCTGAAGAATACCTTGATCTGAGAATAAACTGCCAAGACGATATCTCACTATCACCTTGGATATCACACTCGATATCCCCTTGGATATCGAGTGTGATATAGACGAGCATGTGCATGAGTCAAGAGAATAAGCTCGTCATATTAAGTATGTATAGAGCTCCCTCAGGAGACCTTAATATATTTTTGGAGAGACTGAACACAATTTTAGAGCATGTTAACGAAAAATTCAAAAAGTTCACAGTAGTTTAACATATCCCTACTCTATAAGTCTATGGATTCGGACAGGTTCCTTGAAGTGATCAGCCAAAATAATTTAGTACCTTCCATCTTCAACCTTACACGTGTCACAAAAAATACAGAATCCCTAATTGATAACATTTTCATAAACGACACCAAACATAGCGGTCACATTCTAGTCATAAATCGACAAAACAAATGAATTCAGTCCATATTTCAAAATAATCTATTCTCTACCAAAACTGACAGAATTCGAATAACTTCTTGAAAATTATAGCTGGGCAGACATATACCAACTGATGGATCCAGATCGAGCTTACCAAACATTTTCAGCAAAAATAAAGAGGCTTAGTAACATTATTTTTACACCTGAATTAAAAAAATAGCCCCCGGTGCCATATCAATGGATATCTTCTGGAATAAAAAAATCCTGTAAAACACAAGAATTATTCTTAAAAAAAAAACCTAGGTGAAATATTAAACTTATACCATAATGTATAGTACTTGTTTCTTGAAAGAGTAATTAGACAGGCCAAAACTAAATCTGATGAACGATTCATTTCAGAGGTTCCAAACAAAGAAAAAGCTACCTGGAAAGTCATAAGTAAATATACGAATAGGCAAAACAAAAAGAAAATGCACTGGAAAATCTTAGAGTTGGAAAGCACTGTGCGGTAACAACATTGAACAAAATAAATGACCAATTTATAAATATGTGTCCTCAACTTGAAAGGGATTGCTATAAATTGAACGACGTGAAAAAAAGAGATCCATATTTTTCAACCCAGCAAGCCCGGTGGACGTTTCAAAATTATCATATCCATGAAAAACACAGCACCAGTCGGTACGGATGAAATACCAACTAAATTGATAAAATACATTGCCCCAATTATTGTTCGCCCATTGTGTCATATAATAAATCTATGCATTGAAGAAGGAACTTTCCACAATGAAGTTATAAACGCTAAAATAGAGCGGATCCACAAAAAAGACGACAAAAAATATATTTGTAACAATAGACCGATTTCATTATTGAATAATTTTAGTCAAATGATATTCTCCGAGTCTCAGAACGGTTTTAGAAAGGAAAAAAGTACAACCAGAGTCGTATACATGGCGACCTGTGGAACCCTGAACTCGCTTAATGAAGGGAAATACGTTGTTGCAATGGCATTAGATCTGAGTAAGGCTTTCGACAGCGTTGACCAGCATATTTTACTGAAAAAATTGGAACACTATGGTATTCGGCGAATAGCGTTAAAAATGTTGAACAGTTACCTCTCAGATAGAACCTCTCAGATAGATATAGAATATGTTTCAGAAAGAGACCAGAATGGTAAAACAATATCGTCGAGTGGAAATCATCCAGTCAGAGGAATTCCACAAGGCACAATACTTGGACCACTTTTGTTCATGGTCAACGACTCAATAATCCAATTTGCCGACGATACGAACATCATTGTCAGCTCAGAGGAATGCAATGAACTAAAACAGAAAATAGAGACCAACATGAAATATCTGGAAAGCTACTTCGAAAAAAACAACTAACACTAATACATCAACGGAACAACTGAAATTCTTGTGTGTATACGTCGACTCTCGACTAGACTGAAACTATCATACCCAAACTGTGGCAGGTCAGTTAGGCAAATATCAATATGCTCTACGAATGTTACGAGCACTAGTAAGTGTCCAAGCAGTTTTTACCGCATACCACGCATATGTAGAATTCAGAATGCATTATGGAATCATACTCTTGGGAAATGCCAGAGGGGCAGAACAAATATTTATACTTCAGAAGAAGTGCGTCGAAATATATTAAACTTGGGAAGATCAGAAAGTTGCTAACAACATTTCATTGGTCAGAACATATATACCCTACCATCCATACTCATTTACTATGCTGCAATGTTTGCCAAAAGAAAACTTTGACCTCTTTTCACAAGAAAGCCACCCATATGTAACACACCATCGACAAAACTTACAAACAAATACAACTATACCTACCTCCAAAAAAATGCAGAACACACAGTCACAATGATCTACAATAAATTGCCAATTTCCATCCGAAATGAGAGCTTAAAAACTCTATAGAAATACTTAGTTACGTGGTGAAAAAAAAGACTTCATGAGAGAGCGGCTCTGATTCACTGATCCACTGTTCTGTGCCTATTTTTATATTGTAACTAACAGCAGACAGTCGATCATATTTCAAAAAATATTATTACTCTTGAACTCGTTTTAACGTTATGTTGATTCATTCTATTTGTTTACCTGTAACCTTATTTATTGACATTTATCAGTTCTGTAAATTCAATAAATATTGATATATATATATATATATATATATATATATATATATATATATATATATATATATATATATATATTTATTGAATTATATATTTATTGAATTTACAGAACTAGACAATTGTAGCGGGATACTCTTATTGAAAGCTGTTCTATTCAAAATTACCTTAAAAAGTTTATAGTATTTCCATTCTACACTGTGGAATCTCTTGATTTGGCAACAATTATTATTATGTAAGGTTTAAAAGATGTACTATTCCAAATTGTTTCAATATTGAATAAAATGAACTAACAATATTTACTATTAAAAATTATATATTTGTATGTTTTATGACACAAAAAATTCAAATGCTATACTAAATGTCATATGCAATAATTTCATTAGTTATTAATTAGTTTGTTACAAATAAACAAATTGTTACAGGAAAAATTTCTTTTCAAAACATTTTCTTTTCAAAATATTTAATTTTTGAGGATATTGAGAGTGACTGTCCTCCATTAAGCGAGCGAGTTATTAATAATAAAATTGTAATTTTGATTTTTTATCCGTAATTTTCTGACAATCTTTCTTTCTATATCATCCTCATAATTCTTTTCAATCTGGGGTTTTTAGTTTTCATTATGAATTGTCACTTTCACTATAATTTTGTTTTCGGATTAATTCCAAAAGATAAAATTACTTCTACTCACTTCTTCGTATCTCTTCTTGAAACCTCTTCGACATCTTTTATGGCTGGGTATTTATATTTGTGATACTAGGCTGGTGAGCCGTAGCTCACCTCGTCGTGGCAACATGGTACATATCGGACCTAATACAGCGCCTGGGGGACGCCAAAAATAACTGCCCTACTAGTGCTCCTACAGCAATCAATCACCACGATCTGTTTCCGTTCTGTTGAATTATCCTTCATCAATGAGACACCCCTGATTCCAAGTCCGTCCAGCATAGCCAATAACTTAACGTGAAGAACAGTGTCAAAGGTTTTAGACACATCGACGAAAATACAAATGGCTGGTACACCTTCGTCAATCGCTTTCTGTTGTTCTCATAAGATTTGCCATCGCATCATCCGCCGACCTATTTGTCGGGATGCCGAACTTTTTCGAGTTTGTATCATCCAGAAAAGTTGGTGATTCGAGTTTTCAAAATTTTTTCAAATATTTTTCCATGTATAGACATAATTAATATTGGCCTATAATTCTTACTTTCTGTCTCAAAAATAGGTTCAATTAGGACAGTCTGGAAATCGACTCCCGTTCATACATGCATCAATAATATGGTCTAGAGGTACTGTTATAAAATCACAGATTACTTTGGATGTCACTTTTATTACTTGCTCTTCTTGAATGTTTGTCTCCACTAGACCGATGGAGTTTACATTCATCCGGCAAGAAGTGGACGCTGCATTCGGTTTCTTGATTTGGCTGCTAAATTTGTTTCTATTTCATTCTAGTAGGAAACTAGAATGCAATTTCCTTGCAATCATCCAACTTCAGTTACCCTGAACACTTACTGCCGTTAAGGAAAAAACGCGAAGATTCTTGACATATGTCCACAAACTTTCAGTGCTATCGCCGTTTTCAGCAGTTTTGATAAAATCAAATTCTGTAGATTTGATTCGTGCTATCTATCGGTCCGCCGATCATATGCTTATATGAATTGTTCTTATTATATTATAGAAGTGAGAAGACTTTTGTAATCCAAGAGTTGCGATATATATATATATATATATATATATATATATATATATATATATATATATATATATACATATAGATTTCGCGTCCTAAAATGATTACAGAATATACTAAATGAAATCTAAGAATTTTCATTTCTGAAAAATCATGTTTTTGAAGATATTTTGAGACATGTTTCAATATTTGGAAAGAGAAATTTAGCTATGTTTCACTTTTAAAAAACACAAAGTTATATTATAATTCGTGAACGATTCAATGAAAAAAATTTTGAATGAGTCCCGGTTTCGAACAACTGGCCAGTACGGGCTATCTTTACAGGCATAATCAAGTGTGCAACATTATCCATCTGAAACTTGCACACAAGTGCGGCTTTCTGAATGTCTTCCAGCCATATTACAAGTATCAACCGGCGCCCGTATTGGAAAATGACTCTATCAGATTATACTACGATAGGCCTGTCATCACTGACAGAATGATGACGACCGGACGGACATAGTAGGGTATGATAAGAGAGCCAGAACAGCAATGCTGGTGGATGCCGCCATACGGAATAATAATAACGTGCTAAACAAGTTCCAGGAGGAAAAGTCCAAATACACAGACCTTGCTATTGAGATGAAGTAGATATGGCACTTCGATAAAATAGATATCGTTCCTGTCATCATTTCTTCGACTGTTTAATACCCAAAAGTTTGCATGATAGCCTTGAGAAATTGGAATTGCATGAGAATACCTATATAGAAATGCAAAATGCTGTAATTCTAGATATGATAGTGAGAAAATTTATGTCAAGTATTTTGTAATCGAGCTTTTAATTGCTGAATCTGGGAAAGGCAAATTATATCCAGCTAACAGCTGAGATAGTGCACAAGTCCACGATAATAATAATAATAACTATAAAAACTCATCGAGAGTATCGTAAGGGTTGGTAATCAGAAAATAAATTAGTTTCTCGAGTGGCCAGTTACGAGTCTCCTTCGAAATGTAATGGAAATTTTTATAATAGTGTACTCAAAGTTGTTTTCAATGTAAGTGCATCTGCGCTAGCGTGGCCTCAAGTTTCTCTCTCCTCTGGTTCAATAATTGTGATTTCTCATGCTCTCTCCAAACATATCTGGATTCATGGTCACAAACATTACAGCCTCATAAATGTATAGCCTAATGGTAGGTATACGTAAAGCAACGATCTGCGACCTGCGTGATTCCGTAGAATCGAGATGTAATCGATCTTCTTTTTAATAGGATTAGGATGCGATGAATCTGTGATACATTACTCCAAATTATAAGACCTTACCCTAACCTACATTGTACATAGGCACTATAGGCAACAAGTGTCGAAATGCTTTCGAAGCAAAAGCTTATCTAGCACGGGTACTAGTCAAACTATCAATGTGCGGTAACAAGTCAACCTATAGTCAATCTTATCACTAACGAAGGTAAGGCTTTTTGCGGAAGTCAGTGCTCGATCTTGAGTGCCAAGTGTAGTGGCACTCCATTCAGTATGCCTTATATATAGTTCCTGTTATTGATCTTCCTCTTCGAAAGCCTCATTGAGAATCTGAAAGCACATTAAAAGACAAAAGAAAATTCAGTATGCTGTAGTGAATTAGAGTCTTAAGCACCTTGCTCACATTCCTTAATAATGCAGTGGGTCGATACTGTTTATGTCTTCCCTTCCACCTTTCTTACAGATAGCTCGAATACAGTTTTTTTTAATTTATCAGGGTAGATACTAGTGTCAAAATATAGGTTTGCCACAAACTTCAGAAACTCGCCAGGAATCCCACCAGATCCTGTAGTTTTTAGATTTTTATGGGGCATGATTACATTATACACTTCAACAGACTCTACAGATATATATATATATATATATATATATATATATATATATATATATATATATATATATATATATATATATATATATATATAACCGTGAAGACATTTGTCTTGTAGTTTTTAGATTTTTATGGGGCATGATTACATTATACACTTCAACAGACTCTACAGATATATATATATATATATATATATATATATATATATATATATATATATATATATATATATATATATATATATATATATATATATATATATATATATATATATATATGAAGACATTTGTCTTGTTGGAATGAGCTTGGTTGCAGACTTTAGGTGGTTGAATAGTGGAAAATTCCTAGAAAGGTCTCAAGAATTATTGCCCGAAGTAACAGCTTTTCTAGACGAAGCAGGTGATGACACTCAGATGTTGAGAAACGAAAAATGGCTGACTGATTTGGCATTTTTGACTGACCTCACAATGCATTTAAGTACCATTAACTTGGAGCTTCAAGGTAAAGGAAAAACTATTATTGAGATGATTAGCGCAGTAAACGCATTCAAAAGTAAATTGCAACTGAAAAGAAAGGACCTAAAACATTTTCTGTCTTTGAAAGCAAGGATTCCTCAGTTGAATTATGATATGTATGAGGCTGAATTATCAAATATTTTGGAACAATTCGAAGGCGTTTTATGATTGCAGTAAATTGGCAAATATAGCATCATTTATGACATTGAGGAATTAGCTACTGAAATAGCTTAATATAAACTCATGTTCTGTTGAAAATGAGTTGGTGCAGACTATATCAGATATACATCTCAAAGCTACAGCATCTGATACAAATTTCTGGTGTTTTATATATAAAGATAAATATGCGAATCTAAGGCAAATCGCCCTTCAACTGACAGCAATGTTTGGGTCAACTTACTTGTGCGAGTCTGCAATTTCTGAAATAAAGATAATTGAATTGAGTAAAAATATCGCAATAGACTAACTGACGATTATATGTCATCATGCTTGAGATTAGCTGAGGACATGCAGTGCCACCCCAACATTCACAATCACTCCTTATTTAAGTTTTTAACACCATATGTAACTCTTTGTTTCGCAACAACCAATAAACTCGCAATTTTGAATTACTATGAGTATTTTCATTGATATTAAAGACAAGAACCTTACTAAACCTAACCCAAACCTTGACTAAAATAATTTTTTGTGCGGAAAGCTAATATCTATATATACTACGGCACACCATATCTAGATAGGTAGGTAGATAGGGTGTATCGTGTATGTACGACAACCCTGCATCACATACTTGCAACCCCTCAGAGTCGATCGTAAGTAGTCTAAAAATATTGAGGTAGATCGCCAGCAGTTCAGGTTTGAGCACCCCTGCCCAAGAAGTTACCTTCATATGGAATACTTAACTCCAAACTAATGAACCCATCTCTGCCAAGCAACCAGATATACTCTGCGTTAAGAAGTTAACACACAAAATCAAAACCATCGTACACGGATAATGTCATACCCACAAATTCATTTCACCCGTATTCTCAAAAAATAGCAGCCTTCAAATCCATGATTCACAAAGCGATTTCTTTGCCTTTATCGGACATGGACCGAAAATCAGAATTTAACACCATTATGTTAATAGCAGAAAACAACGGCTTCGATATAAAAGCAATAGAGAGTTTAATTAATCGAAAAATACTCAACAACACATTTAACATGATATATCCCCAATCCAAGAGAGAAAAGCCCGAAAAATGTATGTCTCTAGCATATTTTGGGAAGACGTCAGAACAGGTTGCTAGAGTTTTGTCTTATAGTAAAAAAGTTCATATTGCATTTAAACCAGTTAGCAAATTGTCAGGCCTGCTTTTCAACACAAAAGGCTTTGTGAATCATGGATTTGAAGGCTGCTATTTTTTGAGAATACGGGTGAAATGAATTTGTGGGTATGACATTATCCGTGTACGATGGTTTTGATTTTGTGTGTTAACTTCTTAACGCAGAGTATATCTGGTTGCTTGGCAGAGATGGGTTCATTAGTTTGGAGTTAAGTATTCCATATGAAGGTAACTTCTTGGGCAGGGGTGCTCAAACCTGAACTGCTGGCGATCTACCTCAATATTTTTAGACTACTTACGATCGACTCTGAGGGGTTGCAAGTATGTGTGATGCAGGGTTGTCGTACATACACGATACACCCTATCTACCTACCTATCTAGATATGGTGTGCCGTAGTATATATAGATATTAGCTTTCCGCACAAAAAATTATTTTAGTCAAGGTTTGGGTTAGGTTTAGTAAGGTTCTTGTCTTTAATATCAATGAAAATACTCATAGTAATTCAAAATTGCGAGTTTATTGGTTGTTGCGAAACAAAAGAGTTACATATGGTGTTAAAAACTTAAATAAGGAGTGATTGTGAATGTTGGGGCGTGGCACTGCATGTCCTCAGCTAATCTCAAGCATGATGACATATAATCGTCAGTTAGTCTATTGCGATATTTTTACTCAATTCAATTATCTTTATTTCAGAAATTGCAGACTCGCACAAGTAAGTTGACCCAAACATTGCTGTCAGTTGAAGGGCGATTTGCCTTAGATTCGCATATTTATCTTTATATATAAAACACCAGAAATTTGTATCAGATGCTGTAGCTTTGAGATGTATATCTGATATAGTCTGCACCAACTCATTTTCAACAGAACATGAGTTTATATTAAGCTATTTCAGTAGCTAATTCCTCAATGTCATAAATGATGCTATATTTGCCAATTTACTGCAATCATAAAAACGCCTTCGAATTGTTCCAAAATATTTGATAATTCAGCCTCATACATATCATAATTCAACTGAGGAATCCTTGCTTTCAAAGACAGAAAATGTTTTAGGTCCTTTCTTTTCAGTTGCAATTTACTTTTGAATGCGTTTACTGCGCTAATCATCTCAATAATAGTTTTTCCTTTACCTTGAAGCTCCAAGTTAATGGTACTTAAATGCATTGTGAGGTCAGTCAAAAATGCCAAATCAGTCAGCCATTTTTCGTTTCTCAACATCTGAGTGTCATCACCTGCTTCGTCTAGAAAAGCTGTTACTTCGGGCAATAATTCTTGAGACCTTTCTAGGAATTTTCCACTATTCAACCACCTAAAGTCTGTGTGAAGATCTAAATCAGTATGTTCAGCTGACCATCTATCTTCCAACTGCAACTTAAAGAGCCTCCGTTGCAAGCTACGTGCACGGATGGAATTCACAATATTTGTTGCAATGCCTATAATTTTCTCTGTGTTTAAAACTAACCTTAAAGCTCCAAGTTAAAAGTGCTTAAATGCATTGTGATGTCAGTTAAAAATGCCAAATCAGTCAGCCATTTTTCGTTTTTCAACATCTGAGTGTCATCACCTCTCACGTCTAGAAAAGCTGCTATTTCGGACAATAGTTTATGAAACCTTTCTAGGAATTTTCCACGACTCAACCACCTGAAGTCCGTGTGAAGAACTAAATCAGTGTGTTTAGCTGACTCACTATCTTCCAACTGCAACTTAAAGAGCCTCCGTTGCAAGGTACTTGCACGGATGGAATTCACAATTTTTGTTGCAATGCCCATTATTTCCTCCGTGTTTAAAACTTTTGAATACAAAACTTGTTGATGTATATGATGTATAATGCAATGGAATGAAAAAACGAAGAGAAATCTTCATTAGCTCGACACAATGCCACAAAACCGTTTTTGTTTACAGTCATTGCTGGTGCTCCATCGGTCGTAATGCACACTAATTTATATATTGGTACCTTGTAGTTTTTTATAAATTTGAAGAGAACGTTATATATATCTTCGCCACGGGTCTTCCTCTTCGTAGGAGTGATTGTCAAAAACTCTTCTTTAGCCAACATGTCATTGAATACCATCCGAATAAAAATACACAGCTGGCCAGTGTCTGTCATATCGGTGGATTCGTCGAACTGTAAAGAAAAGTATGTACATTTCATGATATCATGTTTCAGTTTATCTACCATGTTCTGCCTGATGACTTCAATACTCCTTGTGACAGTCGGACGAGATTACTGAAGTTCTCTAATAGCAGACATGTCTGGTGTCCGCCAGGGAGCTCATCTTGGTCCAATTATATTTAATATATTTATTAATGATGTCAAGTCCATTTTTTCTGCGAAGTTCATGAAGTTCTAGCTATACGCTGAAGACATGAAGATGTTTTCGGCAGTTCGAGATGACTCTGACGCTAAAATTTTGCAGGCTCAGATTGCTGCTTCTCAGAATGGACCTTTGAGAACGCTTTGGGCTTGGCTGTGGAGAAGTGCCAGGTTATCAGCTTTCACAGATCAAGTTCTCTATTAAGGGAATAAAGCTTAAACGGCCAGACTTTAGAGAGAGTGTCCATTGTGCGGGATCTTGGTTATGTCCTTGACTCCAAACTTGATTTTAAGGGTCATTTGCGTAGCATTACGGCCAAGGCCTTCTGAATGCTTGGTTTCGTGGTCAGAAAACGATTTCTCAGCTGAGACAATGAAGACCTTACACTGTTCGTTGGTCAGATCTAACTTGGAGTACGGATCATATGTTTGGTAACCATATTATTTTTGTGATGTGAATAATTTAAAGAAGGTTCAACGTAAATTTCTGCGGTATATATCTTACAGGTCACAAATAAATGTTGCAGAGCAGGGTCTTGATATTTCGCGGAGTTCATTCGGTCTCGATACTCTGAAAAATAGACGAATTGTATTGGACTTGTGTTTATTTTATGAGATTGTGAATGGACATGTTGATTGTTCGGAATTATTAGGATCGATTAAATTTAATTTACCCGGAGGGCTAAATAGAGTTACACCTTCACAAAATTACAGATCTAATTTTTTCATGTATCGTTGTTTTCCTTTTGTAAATAGTTTTGGAAGGGAGTTGGATATTTTTTCGTTTTCTATTCACAGTTTTAGGACTAATGTAAGAAATGAAATTTGTTAGGGCATTTTCAATGATTAATTCACCTTATACTTCTAGCAATAGCTTCTGTTATAATTTGTAAATCTTTATTGTATTTTTTTTCCAAATGGGGCTTCCTGTATATTATTGTACACAAATTTGATGTATTTTAAAAATGAAACAGAAATCATATTAATAATAATGATAATGATTTATTATACAGGAAAGTGTATAATAAATTATTATTATTATTATGATTTCTGTTTTACTTTTAAAACCTCCAAATGAAGTCTAACCCGCTTCAATAAATGTTTCTTTCATAACCAATCCATCTTCGAATGGTTTCTTGTGTTTCGCCAATATATGAGATATTTTAAATGACGCGATCGTAGCAGCTTTTAATTGTTTGGCTGGTCTTCAAACCAGATATTGAATCACGTACTTTTCGTTTTCTTGATTCAATCTGTGGCGGATAATCCTTTTTATAGTTTTTATGAACCGTTTTTTGATGCCCCTCTAAGTTTCCACGCTTAGGTATTGCAACTGACGCATGACAAATAAGTATTGCCTTCAAGTTACAATTCAGAATGACTCCAATTCCTGTAGGCGGAACATTTATATCGGCATTAACGAAGGTCTCCAATGTTCCCGTCAAAAGCGACGCCCGAAATATCTAGAAAAGCGGCAAGAATAATAAACGCGGCTTTTCTTTGACAACTACCGCGCGTTCCTTTGATAAAGTATTATTTTATTACGTAATAAATTTTTGTAGTTTAGTTACCTACTAATTAACATTTTCTTCTCGAGATATACTCAAAAAGTACTCGCGATCGACCGTTTGAGCACCCCTGTTCTTGAGTGTCCACAACCTGATCCTGGGCAAAACTATGCCATTTTTACTGACTTTTATGCCATATTATACTAATGTTCTAGTGTAGATTGCGGGCAACTGTGTTTGGGTGGTCCGCGTAAGCTTTTTTTGCCAAAGTCTACTATTATTGTTGGCATCTTTTTGTGTTGAATTACTTCTTAAAAGTTGATGAAGCTATAAGAGTTTTCAACTAAACCGTTTTGTTCATCAAGGCATAGATTGTTTTCATGAAGAGGTCTGCCCAATATAATTTTTGTGAAGATTTTTTGCACAATATTTAATCGAATGATTGACCGATAAAACTTCGGGGATTTTAGTTTCTTTGTTTTTGAGATTACTTGAATTTTTTCTATTGTAAGGCAATTGGGTATACTGCCATTTTTCATCATTAATTCGTTATGGACTTCTATTAGATATTCATGTGTAGCCCCTAATTTTTTCCACCTGAAGTAAGGTATGCCATCTATTCCTGGTGCTTTCTAGTTTGCAGAGTTTTATTATTGTTATTTCATCAAATTTCATTCGCTTTAATATTATTATCACTAAAATTTATATTAATATTATTACTGAAAACTGTAACTAACGCATTGTATTATGGAAATGATTAGTTATTTCCTTTTGATCTCTACAGGGTGTACAGCCTAAATTTGGAATGCAAGCTATTTTTTACAGCCTCCATCATTACACGTCCTAAATTTTAACTAGAATCTACAAGGTGTCTTCTTTTGCGGAGCCATATCTTCTTTTGCCTTTTCAAACTTTTTTGCAGTACGCCACTGATCAGCGTACTATCTTCGTTCAATTTAGAAACTTTTTTGACACTTATAATTTTTTCGTATCTCGAACAAGAAATTATTAAACGATTGTATGCATTCGTTGAATTGAAAGCACTTCTAATTAAAAAAATGAATAGTAGGCTTTGATTTTTTCATTTATTTATTTATTTTGACAGTTGCTACAGCTGAATCAGTGTCTGCTCGAATTGTTAATTAAATTAACGATTAGGTTTAAGACTTTTGAAGTTATTGCAGTAAGAAATAAAATGGCTGAGGGAAACACAACAGAAGCTAGGCGATTATATCTTGTGCACTTTCCGAGTCGAGTAACACCAGACAGGCGAACATTTTCAAATATCCCCAGAAGGTTGAGGGAAACTGGTACATTTACTGCAATAATCGTTTAGAAGGTGTAACTCAAACTATGAGAACTCCAGATATTGAGGAAGCACTTTTGAATTGCATTGGTTTGAATCCTCATGTGAGTACAAGAAAAATTGGAAATCAGTTGAATATTTCACATGTTCTAGTTTGGAGGATTGTCAACGACTTTTTATTGTACCTGTTTCATATTCAACGCTTCCAAACTCTACTTCCTCGAGATTTTCCTTCAAGACTGAATTTCCGCCGATGGTTATTAGATGAAATTTGAGAAAATTCTCATTTTGATTGTGAAATAATGTTCACAGACGAAGCTTACTTTTGGAGAACTGCTATCACAAATTTCACAATAGTTATTATTGGGCTGAGGAAAACCCCCATTTTATTGGAGAATCTCATCATCAAGAACAATTCTCAATAAATGTCTGGGACGGAATATTCGAAAATTTTTTGATTGGGCCATTTTTTTTGCCTAACAGACTAAACGGTCCCGCTCATCGGCAATTTCTTGAGGAGGTTAGGTTAGATTAGAGTTACCTTTATTGCTCGAGGTTGTGCCATGCATGACAGGACACCAGGACATTTTAGTGGAGAAGCTAGGGAATTCTTGAATAATACATTCAACAACCGATGGATAGGTCGGGGTGGGCCAGAACCTCCCAGGTCCCCAGACTTAAATAGTTTAGATTTTTTCTTATGGGGATATCTCAAAAGTTTAGTTTATACCACTGCAGTGAACACTGTAGAAGAATTGAGTAATCGAATAATAACCTCTTGTGACACGATAAGAAATACCTCAGGAATATTTCAAAGAGTGCGTGATAATATGCGAAGGAGAACACTGTAGAAGAATTGAGTAATCGAATAATAACCTCTTGTGACACGATAAGAAATACCTCAGGAATATTTCAAAGAGTGCGTGATAATATGCGAAGGAGGACAGAGACCTATATTCTTGCAGGTGGAGGACACTTACAGCAATTTATGTAGTTTTTAATTGTTCTATTTTTAGTTTGATATTCAATAAGTATAAGTTGAGTCTCAGAAGACGAGCTTACAAATTAAATGCAAATTTTGGGCCTACCTATCTAGTATTTCTCTTTATTTTTTTATTTAGCGAATAACATACAATTCAAATTCAATAATTTTTCACTCGAAAACGGTTGGAGATACGAAAAAATTACAGATGTCCAAAAAATTTCCAAATTATACGAAGATGAGGAAAATTGATTGAACTCTGATCAGTGGCGTACTGAAAAAAAATTTGAAAGGGGAAAAGAAGACATGGCTGCGGAAAAGAAAACACCTTGTAGATTCTAATTAAAATTTAGGACAAGTAATGATGGAGGCTGTAAAGAATAGTTTGCACTCCAAATTTGGGCTGAATATCTCAAAAACTGCAGGAGTTTTGAAGACAAAAACAATTTTTTTCCGGAAATTTCAACACCGTGTAGCTCCGTAACAAAGTTTTTGCGGACCTATGTTTATATGAACTTTTTTTCTTAAAATTGCACGTAGATTTACCACCCTTAAGTTATGATATACTATTATGTAACATCCTGTATAGTTCTCGAACGGAAAAAATTCAGGATAATAACAATAGAAGAAAGAACGTTGGAAAACTTTGAAAATTATACTTTGTGTATGCAATATCGATCATAACTAAAGATAGGAACGACATATTGTGTTGATTCTTTTATGGGTTTTTCGTTTCAATCCTAGGTAAGGCCTCAGGAAAAGAAGATAATCAAAGTTGTAGAAGAAAGTCGAAAGTCAGAAAATAAGAACAAACAGCAAAAACAAAAAACCGATAGCAATGACATATGAGTGTATGAGGTTGATCGTTTTTTGTTTTGTTCGTTACGAAGGGGAGCTGGAAAATTCTTTCGAATTTCAAAAATTATAATTTTTACGTACATTTGCATTCATAACTGTCGATCGTAATTTAGTACGTTCGTGTTCTTTAAGTTTCTGGAACATTTTCAGAAAACGAATTTGAAACAATCACAAAAGAAGACTAGAAGATCATGCAAACTACAGAACTTAAAATTAACATGCGCTATCCTTTTCATTTATTTATTTTTTTTACTGTCCTTGAGCTCATACTGTGGAGTCAGATTTCCACAAATAAAATTGAATTTAATTTTTTCAAATCACTGTGTATTTGTTTCGTGCATGAGTTTAAAATCCGAAGTCTGTCTGGCAACCGCCCTCATTACTACAACATTCATTCTATTACGACCTTCTCTATGATCCCACCTTCTATATTTGGCAATCGGAGACTCCGGAAAACCTATTTCCGCATAAAGGGCGGTCTAAAACATCTATCTCATCTCATCACGGTACGTTAACAGAATCACTAGCGTAACGCATTCACTCTCCCTAATAACATCTTTGCCGTTCTTCTGGTGCAGGAAAACCAAACTTGGTAGTCTGCAATTGCCTCGTTCCGCTAAACTTAAATTCTCTTTCCGTGAAACGAAGTCGGACAGAAGTGGTGGTGATAGTGTCTATTAGGATTAAGCTGTTTTACTGCTACATCTAGTTACATTACAATTACATAGTGAAATGTGAACAAATGAAAGTTTGACGTGTTGGATCGACATTACTCGTGAGAAATAAACAGTTGAAGCGTGGTAAGTCGATTGAATTATTATTGATTTCTAAATCGGAATTTTTAGGATTCAAAAGGGAAATTTATATTTCTCTTGGAGTTTTTTTTGAATCGTTATAGATAATTAATTTGAAAATTTACCAGCAAAGAGGATTTGGACGATAATAAGAATTAAAGTAACTTTGACGAATTTGATCCCGGAATTTAGTAAATCTGTCGTTTTTTCTACAATACGTGTTGAAAATGGTGCGAAATATCGAAAAAATTCCTCGATACAATTCTTAGGTCATTTTTTATACCAAGAATCTTTGAATTTAATTCAATGACATATGTGTATAATTATTCTTCGATATCATTTGGGGAAAGCACACGGTTGGAAATATAACAATCCTGATTTCAATCGAGTAACTAATGAATTTTTTTCGTTTGAATTTTCCAGTTTTTCTTCTTCTGAAAAATATTCAACCATGCTGGTAAACAAAAAAAGTCGCCATAGAAGTTGTTCAACTCTTCCTCAATGTAGAAATCTTATGAGAAGTTTTCCTATTTTTTTTACATAAAGTCTGAGTCGCTTATGATGCGCTTCGGAACAGCATTTCTTTTTTATTTGTGTAGACAACATAAAAACAGGATGGATTTGATGATTTTGATTTGTCACATATTGCTGCAAGAGGTACTATGAATGTGATGGCTTGTTATCGCATTGACGCAAACAACCACCACTTGCCTAAAGCTGAAGTATACTCATGGTGCATGAGGCTATCAAAATAAAAAAATAGTCAACATTGACTTGCCTTCTTCTGCAGTGGCTCTAATGGAAGCTTCCATTGAGGATATTGATGTTTGGTTTTGGGATCGTAACCATGAACCAGCGATTCTGTACCAGTTATAATCTGTTGGAGCAGATTTTCATCATTATTAAAATTTTCGAATGGTTCTGATCGATTTTGAAGCCACAATTTTCACATTGCTGATCGTAATGTGATAGTTTGTTTTTATTGTGGTGGCAGCCCAGAACATGGGTCAATATCAACCGATTCTCGAAGCATTTATATCACTAATTTCCAAATGCAGTCTTCATCGTTTTGATAGTTTCCGCACAACTTTTTTTTTGAATTAAGAGCAAAATTTAACACAAATCCGTTGTTTCGATTGAAACCTTCGTAGTAGTGTACACTAGAATTTCCCCATGTTTCATGGTGATCGATCGGATAACTATTATGGGGATGACAAACAGACATAGATTTAATCATTTTTCTCTTGAGATCTTAATGATGTGTAACTTATAGCAAATTGTGCAATTTGGATTATCAGTTAGAGATGAATGAATTCAATTTTGAGAAACATTCAAAAAATATGATATGGAAAATCATATGATTGTGCCTCAAAAGTTGGTTCGAATTATTTCATGGAGTTTTAAGTTAAAAATAAACATATAATATTCAAAACTTCATTCATAGTACTTTCAAATAACTTTTACAATAACACAGCTAGCAATATATGTGAAAAAAGTTCCAAAATTCATAAGACTCAAATAAATTTTAGAAAGATAGCTAAAACTATGAAAGTTATATCTAAATTCCCATACCACCAGACTTTCGAAAGGTTCAGTAATCTTTCAGATACTAATTTTTCTAGAGACGAAATTGCATGTCTTCAACAAAATTTCAAACACAATTTAGGTTGAATAATTCCCAATATCATTTGGATAAGACTTAAAATTCAAATAGCCATAAATTGATCATCTCAATCCAAATATTTGAAATATTCACAAAGATCATTAATAATACAAGAGTTTCAAATCGAATAAATTTGATGGTATAACCTTCAAATATATTCCATCAAAGTTTGAATATCTTAATGTATCATTTACTGAAGTAGATAAAAATCATACTGTTAAAGTTGTCAATAAGTTGGATTATTTATTGAAAATATAGAATTTCATTGAACATGGGAATTTTGCGAGAATCAAGAAAGATACTACTAATAAACGATGCAGAAAATGCCAATTATTCAGTACCGAATAAATCAAAATACAAGTTTTCTGTTGATAATCCATAATTACCAAAACTGTATTCTCT
The DNA here is from genome assembly GCA_013387265.2 of Cryptolaemus montrouzieri. Taxonomy (NCBI): domain Eukaryota; kingdom Metazoa; phylum Arthropoda; class Insecta; order Coleoptera; family Coccinellidae; genus Cryptolaemus; species Cryptolaemus montrouzieri. The sequence goes on from JABFTP020000062.1 coordinate 34,473,162, forward strand.
TATCAAACTACGAAAAATAGAGAAGCCATCAGATCAATCGCCTCATATATTACAGCCCTAGCAGCGAAACAACATTAGTATAATTCAAATCTAAACTTCTTAATGAAGAATTTCCTATATATAATAGAAAAAATTTACTGTAATACCATATAATATTATATTTCTTTCCTGGGATATAGTTTATCTCTATCAAAGTGTTTCACATCACGACCAACCTCTGCTGATTAATAATGTCAGTTCTATTTTACGATAAGAAAGTATGTATCTGTTAGGAATTATGTTAACTTTAATAACCAAATGTATATAACCAACAACGTTTTGATTATTTGTAATCCTCTTCATGCTTTGATAACCGAAATTTTTATGGATAATACCGAAAAACAATCCATAATCTTCACTTACAAAACACTGTATTTATTAGTTTAGATAAAGTGGATGGCATATTTGTTGTTCAAAAGTATATATAAGTATATACAAAGTATAAATAGCCAAAACTGTAACTCACGAACTGAATTATGGAAATGCTCAGTTATTTCCTTTTGATTTCTTCAGGGTGTTACATAATAGTATGTCACAACTTGAGGGAGTAAATCTACGTGCAATTTTAAGAAAAAAAGTTCATATAACCATAGGTCCGCAAAAGCTTCGTTACGGAGCTACAGGGTGTTGAAATTTCCGGAAAAAATTGTGTTTTTCTTCAAAACTCCTGCAGTTTTTGAGATATTCAGCCCAAATTTGGAATGCAAGCTATTTTTACAGCCTCCATCATTACACGTCCTGAATTCAACTAGAATCTACAAGGTGTTTTCTTATCCGGAGCCATGTTTCCTTTAGCCCTTTCAAAATTTTTGCAGTACGCTACTGATTAGCGAACAACCAATTTTCGTCATCTTTGTTCAAGTCAGAAACTTTTTCGACACCTATAATTTTTTCGTATCTCTAACCGTTTTCGAGTGAAAAATTATTGAGTTTGAATCATTTGAGTTGTAGGTTATTCGCTAAATATGAAACTATCATAGAAATACTCGATAGGTATGCCCAAAATTTGCTTTTATTATGATAGATCGTCTTCTGAGACTCAACTTATACTTATTCAATATCAAACTGAAAAAAGAACAATTAAAAACTGAATAAATTGGTGGAAGTGTCCTCCACCTGCAAGAATATAGGCCTCTGTCTTTCTTCGCGTATTATCACGCACTCTTTGAAATATTCCTGGGGTATTTCTTAACGTGTCACAGGAGGTTATTATTTGTTTTCTCAATTCTTCTACAGTGTTCACTGGAGTAGTATAAACTAAACTTTTGAGATACCCCCATAAGAAAAAGTCTAAACTATTTTAGTCTGGGGACCTAGGAGGCCATGGTTCTGGCCCACCCCAACCTATCTATCAGTTGTTGAATGTTGAAGCGGGACCGTTCAGTTTGTTAGGCAAAAAAATGGCCCAATCAAATAATTTTCAATTATTCCGACCCAGACATTTAGTGAGAATTGTTCTTGATGATGAGATTATTCAATCAAATGGGGGTTTCCTCAGCCCAATAATGATTATTGTGATTTGTGATAGCAGTTCTCGAAAAGTTAGCTTCGTCTGTGAACATGATTTCATTATCAAAATGAGCATTTTCTCTAATTTTATCTAAGAATCATCGGCAGAAATTCAGTCTTGAAGGAAAATCTCGGGGAAGTAGAGTTTGGACGCGTTGAATATGAAACGGATACAATAGAAAGTCGTGGAGAATCCTCCAAACTAGAACGAGAAATATTCAACTGATTTCCAATTTTTCTTGTACTCACATGAGGATTCAAATCAATACAATTCAAAATTGCTTCCTCAATATATGGAGTTCTCATAGTTTCAGTTGCACCTTTTAAATGATTATTTGCAGTAAAAGTACCAGTTTCCCTCAACCTTCTATGGATATTTGAAAATGTTCGCCTGTCTGGTGTTACTCGATTCGGAAAGCGCACCTGATATAATCGCCTAGCTTCTGTTATGTTTCCCTCAAATGTAATGGATTTCAGCCAATTCGGCGTTAGTAAAATTAGCCATTTTATTTCTTACTACTATAACTTCAAAAGTCTTAAACCTAATCGTTAATTTAATTAACAATTCGAGCAGACACTGGTTCAACTTTAGCAACTGTCAAAATAAATAAATAAATGAAAAAACCAAAGCCTACTATTCATTTTTTTAATTAAAAGTGCTTTCAATTCAACGAATGCATACAATCGTTTAATGATTTTTTGCTCGAGATACGAAAAAATTATAAGTGTCAAAAAAGTTTCGTTAGCCAGACTGTACATGTATTGGACATTAGCCAATTCGGCGTTAGTAAAAATAGGCATATATTCTCACAACAATAACTTCAAAAGTCTTAAAACTAATCGTTAATTTAATAAACAAGACACTGGTTCAACTCTAGGAACTGTCAAAATAAATAAATAAATGAAAAAAATCAAAGCCTACTAGTCATTTTTTAATTGGAAGAGCTTTCAATTCAGTGAATGCATACAATCGTTCAATAATTTTTTGCTCGTGAACGGTCGGAGATACGAAAAAATGTCAAAAAAGTTTTTAAATCGATCGAAAATGACGAAAATTGATTTTACGCTGATAAGTGGCTCACTGCAAAAAAGGTTGAAAGGGCAAAAGAAGACATGGCTCCGGAAAAGAAAACATCTTGTACAGCTTGCATTTCAAATTTGGGCTGAATATCTCAAAAACTGCAGGAGTTTTAAGAAAAAAACAATTTTTTCCGGAAATTTCAACACCCTGTAGCTCCGTAATGAAGCTTTTGTGGACCTATGGTTATATGAACTTTTTTTCTTAAAATTGAACGTAGATTTACCCCTTTAAGTTCAGACATACTGTTATGTAACACCCTGTATATAAATTTCAATCAACATGAATTTATCCTCATATTATGCATTTTGAAGACGAAAACTGAAATTTTCATTGTTTTCCTGAATTTACCTTAAACCAAAATTAACCACAGAAATGATTTTTCTATTTTCCATAAACCATGTCATACAGATATCACAATTCATAATTCTTGTGCACAACCCCAGCAACACAAAATAGTTGCTTATAAGAGTACGATAATAGGCTCACATCAATCTCATAAAATAATTTCTGGAAAGAATATGTTCGATGGGATTGAGGTCTGGATTTCGTGCAGGCCACTCCATTGAAGTGATTTCGTGATCTCTAAGGTAGTTCCTAACGATATAAGCTTGGTTATCATGCATGCATCAACGAAAAGTTTTCTGCCATGTTTACCGCAAATGATGCATGTTCTTTTAAAATATCTATAACTCTGAGCATTCAGGGTTCTATTATTTATGATGACCAGATCAGTGCGGGTGTTCAAAGAACACCATTATTGAACCTTCATCAAAATCTAAGGAAAGTAAAAAGTTGCACTAGGCATCTTTCATTTCGACGTCTGTATTCTAGAGAACGTCGATCGCAATGAAGAATACAAAATCTCGATTCATCTTTGAAATAATCTCTCTACCAGTCAGCTTCTAATAATTGACATGTTCCCTGGCTAAATTCAATACGGCTCTTCGATCTGCTGCAGTTAGAGCTGGCTCTCGACCTGCGACTTGGGTTCGCGAACCAAATTTCCTTAGACGTTGTGTCTTCCTTTCAAGATGCATTTGAAGGTAGCGAACCGTTGTCTCAACGAGGAAACTCGTAAATAACGATCATAGATCGTTGTTGTTGCTCAAAGTCGTCCTTGCCTAGGTCTCCTTTAATGATTTTCAGTCTCCCTGCTCTTGTGGATTATTCTGAAAATAGTTGAATCGGACATCCCAAGCCTTTGGCCTATTCTTTTATAAGACCAGTCTAGGTCATCTAACACCACTGCTTCATTACATTCCGCCGTTGTCATATTTCGTTATTCGCGCAGCATTACTGCAACTCATAATTTTCAAGAAGAACAAAAGCTATTCGCAAAAATAGATGAACAACTGCTGTAATCAATATGTGGCGGTTTTTCGCAAAACCTCAATTTATTTCTTCAGTTTTATTTTTCATGAGGGAAGCATATCCGCCAAGAAGAAACATCATCAATTTCTAAGCGCAGTGTTTTTTGTCTAACACATTTGTCATATCGACTATAAATTTCTCTACTATAAGTTTCTGACTTTATTTTCAGGACTTTTTCTTCCTTTCGTTCGAGATAATTCGGTAGGTTTCTTCTTCAGTCAATCTTTAAATATACTTATTCCAGGACACAATGTACGAGATAATTATAATTTTAATGATAATGAAAACGAAGTGAAATTTGCGTGCTATTAGAACAACTCTCTCATTGAATTTCTTTGAATTTTATCACGATGTTCTTTAGAATCAAATTATTCTGGTTGAAACAAATCGGCGTGCATGTATCAGTATCAATGTATAGAAACTCATCAGTCAATATTTGTTTTGTTTGAATTTCGTGGGATGGAAATAGAATTATTAGAAGAGTAACACATTGAAATTTTTATTATGATAATGGAGGAAAACAAAAGTTAAGTTGAATTGTTTAAAATGTTTGGAAACAAACGCTAGGAGCCAGGTGGTGGATGAGGTAGCAACTCATATTCTAATTCCACCAGCTTGGTAGTTGCAATGGAAGGAGAGTGGAGAGGAGCCACATCCGGGTGAAACAGAATTTTCTTCTTGATTAGATGTGGCCGGTGATGCGTAGTACTCTCCATTTATGTTTTGTAGAATCCAGAAAAAAATCAATGAGTATAATGGCTTATGCGCCCCAGTATAATGGCTTATGGCCACCATTGTACCGGACAATGAAACCACCTTGATTCTTTTGGGTTCATTACTATCAGCTCCCATCCACTGCTTAAATTGCTGCTTCGTCTCAGGCGGGTAGAAATCCATGTTTCATCTATCAAAATGAAACAGCGTAGAAATCCATCCGTCTTTTGTTGAAATAACAAAAAAATAGCCTAAGAAAGTTTCCATCTTCACGTATTCGGTCAATTGACAACAAAGGTGACACCCATCTTGCAAGTAGCTTTCTCAGTAATAAAGCTCATGCAAGATAGTAGATAGACAAAATATCATATGAGATGTTTACAGTCTTCCTGTTTCTTTTAACTTCACTCAGCGATGGTCTTACACAATATCGTGGATTTTCGAAGTTGTTACCTCAAAGAGAAATCCTGGGCAGGAAGCATCTTTCGTGCTTGTTCTGAGAAACTCTGTAACCCCCTAATGAATAATCTTAAGTGACCGAGAAATATCATCGTAGTACTTATTGAGAGGTCTTTCGGGTTCTGTGATAATTTTCTTGCCTAAAAAATAATGTTTATTCACTTTTTTCCATTTAAACGCTGAGGAAGAAACTCGCCCGGTGTGATAGGCTGTCAAATCCATATTAATGATCATATCTATATGAAATTTATTGTTTGGGCTCCCAAGGTATTGAAATATCCAAATATATTATAACTTCTCTACAAGTATCTTCAGTTCATTAATTTTTATCAGATTTATCAATTCACCATCGTAGAAGAAATTAAATTGATCTCTCAATAAATTATCTTGGAGGTATGCCTTTCAATGTATTTTAATAATTAATATTATCATTATTATTATTCAAGAAATAATGAAAAACAAAAACTTCGCCCTAATGAACAGATGAATTGGATTGAGGGACAAACTTATCTTTTCTATTCGAAAATTGTTCCCAAACATCGACATATTGCTTGAGCTGAATCATGCTGATGCTAACATAAATGTTAGATAACACTGCTATTCGCAAATCCATATTACTTAAAAGAAGTATCAGCCCCAAACGTCACCTGTTTAAGTATCATGACTTCTTTTGTTAACATATATTACAATTAAAAATATTACATACATACATCATAATTACAAATGAAGCAACTAAGTATGATGATTCATTATTGCTCTTTGATAAAAAAAAATTGTCGCAAATTTTGTTTCATCGAAAGCAACCGTGCTGAATAATCGTGTTCGTACATAAAAAGCAAAAAAAATCTTGTAGAACTATTGGAAGTGATCGTCAAGTTAATTTGCATGAGGTAACTGACATCGTAATGGTATCAAAAGGACGTGTTCGCCATATTTTACGTGAATCGTTGTCCATGAGAAAGCTGTTCCAGAAGTCATGCCACAACCAGACCAGAAACAATAATATATATATATATATATATATATATATATATATATATATATATATATATATATATATATATATATATATATATATATATATTCTCTTGAAAAGAGAGGATTTACAAAATTTGAATACTTGTATTCACAATACATGCTTATATCTATTATTTTGGTGTGTGTCAGAAAAAACACAAGTGTGAGCTCTGGAAATGTAACAGGGGAACCATACTATCTTATATATGACTCAAGAAACGAGTGAAAAAACTCGTTTCCCTGTCGTTATTGCACTAGCAATAGCTTGTCTGTTTATGTTGTGTTAATGTCGTGTGTACATAAAGAATAACAAAGATTTTTCTACTTAGCCGCTTCATTCTCTTGCATTCCAAGTGAAGACAAGGGTGAAAGGAAGGGGGTTTGGGACAGGAATCTGTAACAATGGAAAGAGAAAACCAGCAGAAAAAACATTTCAACAATCATACTTCTTATATGTCTAAACAAATCTAAGAAAAGATTTTACATAGCAAGCAAGGTCATGAAAAGGACTAAGGAGATAATAAAAAAAACATAACCTGCGATATTTCCTCAAATTCCATCTCTGTTTGACCGAGAGAGCCCCGATGGCCAGGTTCAGTCTTCCAAGTGATGCCGATTATGATCTATAGATGTTTTAGAATCATTATACTGATGGTTTGGAACACTTCCTACTGTTTGAGTGAAATGAATTGGTTTTCTCACAATATATATGCGGATCAAAGCAAACAAAGAGCCAACACTCGGCTCGCACAGTTATGGAGTCTGAAATTTGGCTTGGTTGATTACTTTGAAAAGGGAGAATCGTCAACAGCAATTATTCTATAGCATTTTCGGAGCATTTGATGAAAGAAATCTCGAAAAAAAGGCACCGGGCGACAAGTCGATAATATTTCATCCATCGTATTTGCCTGATTCAGTCCCTACCGATTACGTTCTGTTCAAAAATCACGCATGAAGGCTTCTTGGAGAAATATTTTATTCGAGTCGCAAGGTGACGACTTTGGAATGTATTTTCAGAGTTTTGACAAATCGTTCAAAAAAAATTGTATCGAAATGTTAGAAACTGGATGTGCATGACTTGATAAGTATAGATTTTAATTCAAAACGTCATCAATATGTGAAACCAAAAAAAGAACATTATTTTTCGCTTAGACGGCAATGAAATGCTGAGAATACAGTATTTTCTGAACATAGTATGTATTAATATAGATCACACTGAAGCTTTTACACAGACTCAGGTTGAGGGTGAACATAAACCGCATGGAAATATAAGACTTTTCACGTACAGTTTTTACCATTACCTGGCTGTATGCTAATAAGCATTTTCAATAATATCTAAAGAATACATCATAATGAAATCATGTTATTAATTCAATAATTTTGAATGCAAGTATGGTCGATCGCGATCGACCAGTCGATTGCGAATGCTTTTGAGTAGATCTCGAGAAGAAAGATGTTTTAATAAATAGGTAACTAAAGTACAAAAATTTATTACGTAATTGAATGCCACTCTGCTAGCGGCAAAAGGCGGCTTTATCAAAGAAAAGCGAGGTACTTGTCAAAGAAATGCCGCATTTTTCATTCTTGCCGCTTTTCTAGAAATTTCGGTCGGCATGTTTGACGGGAACATTCGAGTCTTTCGTTCACCCCGATATAAATGTTGCGCCTGCAGGAATTGGAGTAATTCTGAATTGTAACTTGAAGGCAACACTACGTCGATACAAAGTTTATTATTAAATAGTACAAAATGAGTGCAGCGAAGAAATCTTAAACGTATCATTTCAATAATGATTGGGAGGAAGAATTTTTCTTTTGTATGGTGAAGGATAAGTGCATTTGTCTTATTTGTCGTGCGTCAGTTGCAATACCTAAGCATAGTAACTTAGAGAGGCATCATAAAACGGTTCATGAAAACTATGAAAATGATTTCCGCCATTAAGAAAACGTGAAGTACGTGATTTGATATCTTGTTTGAAAAAAGAACAAACTGTGTTCACAAGACCAGCAAACTAATCAAAAGCTGTTACGATGGCGTCATTTAAAATATCGCATATATTGGCGAAACACAAGAAACCATTCGAAGATGGATCGGTTGTGTAGAAAGCATTTATTGAAGCGGGTTAGACTTCATTTGGAGATTTTGAAATAAAATATAAATCATGTCTGCTATTAGAGAACTGCAGTTATCTCGTTTGATTATCAATGACATGCTGGCTAAGGAAGAATTTTTGACAATCATTCGTCTGAAGGGGAAGACCCGTGGCGAAGAAATGTATAACGTTTTCTTCAATTTTGTTAAAAACTACAAGTTGCCAATATATAAATTAGTGTGCATTACAACCGATGAAGCACCAGCAATGACTGGAAACAAAAATGGTTTTGTGGCCCCTCATGTTTTTCATTCCATCATCATCACATCACCAAGTTTTGTGTTCAGAAGTTTTAAACAAGAAGGAACTTCCTACAAAGGTTTCAAGAATTATTGCCCGAAATAACAGCTTTTCTCGACAAAAGAGGTGATGACACTCAGATGTTGAAAAACGAAAAATGGCTGACTGATTTGGCATTTTTGACTGACATCACAATTCACTTAGACACCATTAACTTTGAGCTTCAAGGTAAAGGAAAAACTATTATTGAGATGATTAGCGCAGTAAACGCATTCAAAAAAAGTGGCTTGCAGCTTATGATAGATCAACAGAAAAGAAAGGATCTGGAACATTTTCCGTCTTTGAAAGCAAGGATTCCTCAGTTCAATTATGATACGTATGAGGCTGAATTATCAAATATTTTGGGACAATTCGAAATGCGTTTTTATGATTGCAGTAAATTGGCAAATATAGCATCATTTATGAGTTGGCCTTTTCATGTAAAAACATTGAGGAACTAGCTACTGAAATAGAAAGTCAGTTTAAAATGAACTCATGTTCTGTTGGAAATGAGTTGCTGCAGATTATATGAGATATACATCTTAAAGCTACAGCATCTGATACAAATTTCTAGTGTTTTATATTTGAAGATAAATATCCGAATCTAAGGCAAATCGTCCTTCAACTGACGGCAATGTTTGGGTCAACTTACTTGTGCGAGTCTGCATTTTCTGGAATGGAGATAATTGAATTGAGTAAAAATATCGCAATAGACTAACTGACGATTATATGTCATCATGCTTGAGATTAGCTGATGACATGCAGTGCCACGCCCCAACATTCACAATCACTCCTTAAGTTTAACACCATATGTAACTCTTTTGTTTCGTAGCAACCAATAAACTCGCAATTTTGAATTACTATGAGTATTTTCATTGATATTAAAGAGAAGAACCTTACTAAACCTAACCCAAACCTTGACTAAAATAATGTATATTGTGCGGAAAGCTAATATCTAACTAACTGACGATCATATGTCATCATGCTTGCAATTAACACTCTGTGGTTACGTACCATCTTATGAAAAGTATGCTGAGGACATGCTGTGCCACGCTTCAACATCCAAAGTTCAACACTATATGCAACTCTTTTGTTTTGTAACAACCAATAAACTCGCAATTTTGAATAACTATGAGTTTTTTCATTGATATTATAGAGAAGAACCTAACTCAAACCTCGACTAAAATAATGTATATTGTTTGGAAAAACTAATATCTATATATACAAAGGTACACCCTATCTAAGTAGGTAGGTAGGTAGGGTATATCGTGTACGAGAACCATGCATCACACATACTTGCAGCCTCTCAGAGTCGATCGTAAGTAGTCTAAAAATATTGAGGTAGATCGCCAGCAGTTCAAGTTTGAGCACCCCTGCATTATGGTATATCAGAAAAATTCAAGTTATTAAACCGCGATAATGAAAAGTTATCAATTTTAATCCATACTTTCAGCTATCAGGTATTTTCAAGAAAATGACATTTTGGCATTTTAAAGAAAAATGAAAATAAATACCATGCACAGATAAAAATAACGATAGTTAATGAGAAATCCAGAAAAATCCCATTTGTAAGTCAGAGTAAGATAGATAAGAGTTAATTTTATATGTTGGAAGTTGGGAAATCGACAATGCGAATTCGAATTTGAATGAGAAAGAAACAGGAAAGTGACAGAGATATCAGTAATCGCGTTTCCTGTGACTGTGACGTCGACACAGTTTCACTCGATTTAAACATATCTGCATTTCATTATCTAATTGAAAAATATTCAAGTGATTATATATGTGATGAATCTTTTCAGGAATTGTTTGAATCTTTGCCATGTGCAAAGAAAGAAACTGGACGGACAAAATGTAAGAATAAAATTTTATCTACATCGAATAAAAGTATTCAACATATTTATATGTTAAGGAACGCCCCATTTCGTGAAATCTGTCATATGAATTACATATAATTGAGTTCATCGAGTTTCTCTAAGAATAAAAATTCACACGATTAAAATGCAATGTCTGTAATCGATTTTGTGTCACTAGGTAAAATAATTTCACTCTTCATTATGGGACGTTTTCACAATTATTATTGTAAGTGCATTATTGTGTTTTATACATTATGTTGGAGAGTTATCGGAAAATTTGTGAAGAAAGTTGAGGAGAAAAGAAATATTATTTAATTTTGTCAGGCTCTCTTGACTTCTGAAACTTAGCCCTGATATATTGCTAGAATTTAGACAAGACACAAGTTTCAATTTTTTTGTGTAAAATATTTAGTATCTCTTAACTATTTAATAACTAATGCATTAAAAACTGTATTTTAATGTTAATTAATTCCTGTTAAAAACAAGTTTTATCTGAAAAAGATTCCCAATAAAAGTTCTTGTAGTAGTTTTATTCAAGTCTGTGATATATCGGGTGAAAAACGCCTCAAGCTATAACACCTACAATTGTTGATCAATTTCAATGATCATTGATATGACACTTCTGGGAATATATACGTCCAAATTTTCATTTACTTATTCTGTTTTCAGTATCTTCTAGGAAAGAAATAGTTTTTAAATGCTGTATTTTCCAAGAAAAAGAAAAATTTTGGAGAAAATTCACATTTCCAATTCATCAATCTAATTCGTAAAATGGCCAACTGTGTGTTTACACACACTTATATATATATATATATATATATATATATATATATATATATATATATATATATATATATATATATATATATATATATATATATGAAAATGACAAATATAAACTTTATTTTGATAAAACAATTCTTTGCTACAGAGCTGTAAAACACAATAGACCAGATATCATTCTTAATGATAAACAGAATCAAATAACATATATAATTGATATTGTTATACCCGACACACATAATATACAAAACAATACAATGAAAAAATTTCTAAATATATGATGCTTGGCGACAAGATTAAAAAATGTGGAAAATGAAAAAATATTCATTTTACCGATTATTATTTCCACAACAGGTGTTATTCCTAGAAATCTTCACAAAAGTATTGAGATTTTGGGTCTGAAGAAAAATTTGTTTGAACAGTTACAAAAGATAACAGTCATCAAATCTTGCAATATTCTTCGTAGGTTTCTTTCCGGAAAAATAATGAGGTAGAGTCATAGGTTTTCTCTTTAGTTTATACTGCTCAGAATCTCATTTCATATTTTATTTATTTGTTTATATAAATGTAATATAATTAAATGACAATTTTATCATATTTATATTCAGAGCAGTATTCTATTCGATCGTTCACAACTTCACACAAAGGAAACTATTAATGAGTAACATTCAGTGTTACTTGACTAAGGTCCGTACACTGGATTTTTCCGGGGAGAAAGCCTTTGACACTACTCGTTGGTACATTGATATCATTGTCTGATGATGCTATAGTATGTATATATTCTGGTAGATTGATATATTCTCATAATATTTAACGTTATACTAATATATAATTATTCCAGGATATGTTTTGATTATAATCATTGCCTGGCAATGGTATTAATTACCGGGTGGTGGATTTATATTTTTCATGAAATCAGTTTGATTGCATGAACAGATATATGGGCAACTCGTCGGGGTGAAACCCCTATATATATATATATATATATATATATATATATATATATATATATATATATATATATATATATATATATATATATATATATATATATATATATATATATATATATATATATATATATATATATATATATATATATATATATATATATATATGTGGCTGAAAATTGGTGGTAGCTTAGAGCCAGGAGACGGACATAGGATATTGTTTATCCCGTTCGACAGCGTTCCCGTGTGACTTTGACGTGTAGATGACAATTTGATTTTTAGAAGAAATCAATATTGAAAAAGTGAAGTGAACTATAAAATAAAAAAAAGGAAGTTTATGATACTTAAATGACGGAAATCGATGATGAAAATGGTTGTTTATATTTCCGAGATGCCCCTGGTGGAACTGGTAAGACGTTCCTCATGTCAGTAGTTTTAGCCACTGATCGTACAAGATCCAACATAGCGGTTGCAGTTGCTTCTTCTGGAATAGCAGCCACATTTGTTACAAGAATGCCGTACGGCTCATTCAGCATTAAAATTACCGTTAAATCTTCTAACTATTTAAGAACCAACGTGTAATTTTGCAAAACACTCAGCAATGGCAAACGTTTTATCGGCATCGAGAATCATCATCTGGGACGAATGAATAATAGTGGATAAACGTGCATTAGAAGCACTTAACCGAACATTGAAAGAATTACGAAATGACTCGAGATGTTTTGGAGGAGCAATGATTTTACTGTCTGGCGATTTCCGCCAAACATTGCCAGTAATTCCAAGATTTACGGCTGCCGACGAATTGAACGCTTGCCTCAAATCTGCAGCTGACAACAAACATGAGAGTTACATTGCTTGATGATACATCTGCTGAAGATTCCTTGGAGCAATTGCTGACTATCGGTATTGGTCAAGTACCTGTCGATGAATCGCTCGGATTGATATCATTTCCAAATAATTTCTGTAATTTTGTCTCATCAAAAGACAAACTTATCAACAATGTATTTTCAAACATTATTTCTAACTACAAAAATAATGAATGGTTGAGTGCGCGAGCAGTTTCAGCGGCTAAGAATAGAATAAAGATGTAGATGACCTGAACTATATAATTCAAAATAAGATCATTGGATCAATGCATTCATTCAAATCTATTTACTGCGTCACAGATGAAGATGAAGCCACCAACTATCCAATTGAATTTTTAAACTCCTAAAACTCCTAAAGGTTGGCTCCGTAGTAATCAGGCTACGAAACATAAACCAACTAAAACTGTGCAACGGTACGCGTTTGGTGGTTATAAAATTGATGAACAATGCAATTTACGCGACGATACTGAAAGGAAAATTCAAAAGTTCTCATTCCGAGGATCCCGATGATCCCAACCGATATGCCGTTTGAATTTAAAAGACTTCAATTTACGATCCGTCTTGCATTTGCCATGACCATCAACAAATCATGAGGGCAATCCTTGAAAGTTTGTGGTTTGAATCAAGAATGTTTTTTCAATGGTCAATTATATGTGGCATGTTTCCCGGGTCGGAAGACCATCTGCGTTGTTTATTTTTGCGTCTGATAATAAAACAAAAAATGACGTGTATCACAAGGTACTGAAGAGCAACCCATGTACTAAAATACAGAAATAATAATGAATGATTAATGTAGGTACTTATATTTTTTTTGTATTTTTTCTAATGAAAAATAATTAATAAATTCCAAAATCTGCTTGTTTATTGCCTATAAGGAGGAACAGAGTTCGCTGGGTCAGCTAGATAATGATAAATTATGTCGATGAGGTACCTTCTCTATTTCACGGAGAATTAATATCATACAAGCCTATTTTCAATCTAACGAAAATAGTGCTCGAGCATCTCCAAGTCTATCCGGGACAATTTCCAGATCGTAATGGATAAGAGTGCCACAAAGTTTTCAAACTCGAAAAAACTTACGCAAATGAGGTTCATTAAAAAAATCGAATACTCTCTAAAGGAAGATTAATGAAGAAACGGAATTGAATGTTTTGTTAGGTATAGATGCGAACCCAGAACATGATGAACAATAATTGTCAGCGTAGATTCGGTGTGAACGTCTGATGCGCTATTTATTCAAATCGCTTGCTAGGACCAGTTTTCTTTGAAGGAAACTTGAATCAGAACAATAATAATGAAGTTTTCATTCGAATATTATAAGATTTCCTCGATGATCTTTCTTCGTAAGAACGTGAATGAATGTGACCTGGCTGAACAATAATTCTTTTGATCAATGGATTTAGACAAATGCTCCGGCTGGCCGGCTCCTCAGATTAGACACCTCGTGATTTTTGCCTCGAAGTAATTTACAAGATTGAGTTTAATGTAATCCACCAGAAAATTTGGACGTATTAAAAGAAAGAATTGAAACCGCCTGTAGAGAAATTACTGCAATGTTGTTATGATTGTATGCGGGAATTGCCAATTGTGTATTAAATAGGATGGAGAGCATTTTCATCAATTTTTAAGAATAATGTTTGGATATAAGTAGAGTTTTTTATTTCGATGTTTTTGGTTCATTGAAGCAGGTGCCCCCACTTTCTTAGAAGTCGAAATGCTCGAGCATTATTTCTGTTGGATTGAAAATAAAATTGCATCATGACTTCAAATGAAACAATAACTAAAATTATCGGGTAGGTGGCTAATCTATCATAATTTCTTTTCAATAATTGGGAATGACATCCACTTAAATTCTATGAAGATTGATCTGTGATTTTCAATGGTACTCCGCCATAGAGCTTACTTTACGATTCATTAGAATTGGATGTTACGTTATGAGTCTTTTTTTCCCAAAATATGAAATAATGTGGGTAATACGAACTGAAATAATGACCAAAACACTTTCTAGATCAGAAAAATTTTATCACAAACTCAAATAGTTTCCTTATTTACGAATTACAATAATGAATTGGAAATCTGAGTATTTTTCGATAATTTCTTATTTCTCGGAAAATAAATCTTTTTAAGTGATATCTTTTTCACAGAAGTAACTTAAAAATGAATGAGTAATCGAAAAATAAATGAGAAAATATCATTTGAAAAGTCTAAGTGTGACAGAGAGAGACAGAGCAATGAAAATATTTCAGGCTGGTAGAATATCAGTCAAGATGAAATTTGGTTCTTGTTTCATTGAAATCGATAAACAATTGTAGAAGTTATAACTTGGGACGTTTTCCACCCGATATTTAAATATTTATAATGGAATTCAGTTTTTTCGAACTGTGATATGGAATAGAAGTATTTTAATAAGAAATAATAAATTTCTGATAATGTCATTTATTTCTTCCGAAAATCCAATACCTGTAAATTACTTCGAGTTATTTAGCGTTGTTCGAATGGTCATAATAGAAAAAGTGAAAATTGTGACAACTGGAAAAATAATTGTTGTTATTAATTGCTTTGATTTGAATGTATTGAAAATCATGCCGTTTTCCTGATAAAATAGTGCAACCAGTCGGGAAGTCCAGAAGACTGTAGAAATTTAAAAGTCAATGGAATTGAAAAATTGGATGTGCTTTTACATGTATGAAGAAATTCAACATTAGTTGAGTAAAGGTGATTTTATCTAAACACACTCTTCACACAAAATCGAAAAAAAAATTAAAGCATAACATTCTGAAAACGACTAACATGAAGAAGTACTATGTACCGCAATGTTAAACATTGTGTCTGTAAGATGGGATTTGACAAAAAGCTAACGCTTCTTGTACTAGTCTGGCTAGACACGTGCTGATTCTACAAGGAGCAGAAAACTATAGTTATGACTATATAGGGATAACTTCTCCTACACTGACTAGTAATGGAGCACAACGCCCGAGGATCTTCTCTAATTGGAACAAAGGACGATAAATATATTATAATATTGCTGAATCTACTGTTATGTTCAACAAATTTATTATTTACTCGATATTTCTTTTGTTGTCTAGAAGATATCCACCAGCTCCTTCTATAAAATGATGGCATATCTACCCATAGTCCATTCAATGTTGATATCTCAACTGTAGATGTATTAGCTGCATATAGATCTCCTTCACTATGTCCGCTAGAATTTACTTAGACCTAGAAAATTATTTGCGTAATACTAAGTTTCGAGGAGATATTTCATTTATAATAGGCGATATTAATATAGATCTAATCCAAGAAACTAAATTTAGGGAAGAATATCTCAATATAATGGGTGAGTTTGGGTTTATACCTGCAATTAGTTTGCCTACGCGAGAGAGGGCATGTATTGACCACATATTTGTGAAGAGTACAATTGTTCCGGTGGACTTCTTTCCAATGGTAGTTGACTTCTTGGTGACAGATCATAATCCAATAGCACTCAAAGTAAAATTATCTGATACAAAAACACAAAAACGAGTTAATATTAAGTATAAGAATTTCATAAATTATAGAAAACTTAGATTACTATTGATGAATGAGTCATGGGATAAACTTTATTACACTGGTTGCATTCATGCTGCCACGGAAATATTTTCGGAGACATTGTCTAAATATATGAACGAAAGCACTAATGTAGTCCGTGTAAGGAGAAATGATATGAAACGCAACAAATGGGCTACTCAAGCTCTGATCAAGTCCATAAATATTAAGAATCGGATGTATCAGGAACTGAAGAATAAATTGGATATTAACTTGAAAAATAAATTCAGAGAATATAGCAATAGACTCAAATACCTAACCGACATAACTAAATCTAACTATCATAGAGATAAAATTAGTCAAAACTCGGAGAGACCGGATTGTTTATGGAAGACATTGAAAGAACTTTAGAATCGAGTGCCTGTGGTGTGTCAGTCTGTTCAAAACTCTGAGGGAAGTGTAGTGAAGGAACAAACTCAAATCGCAGATGCTTTTAATGACTTTTTCGTTAATGTGGGAAAAGATATGGCTAGTAAAATAAACAGAAAAAAAAGTAAATTCTTAAAAAACCAACGTTGAATCGATAGTTATAATGATGAGCCATCGAAGAGGGATGTTTCCCTGATTCACTAAAAAAAATCGATAATTGTACCTATTTATAAATCGGAAAGCAAACAGTCATGCAGTAATTATAGACCTATTTCAATTTTGTCGGTTATTTTCAAAATTTTCGAGAAAGTACTAAAGATTAGAATATCCGCATTTTTAGATAAATATGAACCCGTTTCCCGTAGACAGGTGTATGGTTTTCGCAGGGCTAGGTCCACGCAAGATGCAATAGAGTACCTAACTAGTAAACTGTACAAAGCGATTGATGATAAAGAACCTGCTATTGGTATCTTTGTGGACCTGGCCAAGGCATTTGATACAGTTATTCATCCGGACCTTCTAGAATGTTTGGAAGGCATTGGTTTCAGTCTGGTGGAGAGTTATCTAAGTAATCGAAAGCAAGCGGTAAGATTCGGAGATCATCTGAGTGAATTCAAAGAAATAAGTTTCGGTGTTCCACAAGGAACTGTGCTGGGGCCGTTGTTATTTATAATTTTCATGAATGATTTGTTTGACTTATTTACTGCTGTCGATGTTATTAGTTTTGCTGATGACACTGCTGTGGTATATCGGAAAAATCTTGGCAGTTACTAAAAAAGGCAGTCGAAAATGCCTTCGGTGTATTCTTGGAATACTTCGAAAGTAGGCTATTGACGGTTAATGTTGACAAAACTAAATTCATAATGTTTACTAGCCTTGCTCAGAACTTGCTTTCGATAGACTGAACATCACAACACAACATTCGCAAATTGAGATATCCGCAACCAGGTCAGTGAAGTACTTAGGAATTCATATTGATGGTCACCTCCAATGAAATGAGCAATCATCGAAATTGACGCAGAAATTGGGGGCGCTAATTCCTAAATCTAAAATGTGTGCTTCATTTTGCAGTATAGAGCACTTGAGAATTTTGTACCTTGCACTAGTGCAGTCCCACCTAACCTACGGAAATATAGCTTGGGGCGGATTACTAAAAACTAAAGCGAAAAAAATTGTAGAACAAATGTGGATTATGAAAATCATGTACAAGAAGCACTATCGGTACCCAACGAGTCAATTATTTGCAGAAAGTGGTATTTACGATCTAACTCAACTTTATTGTAGATCTCTTCTCGTTTGGCAACACAAACTCGGGGAATCTCGTTTGAGAATTGATCACAGTCACCGAACTAGATATAGGGAAAATGCGTCTGCTGTACCACGCATGAATAAAACTATTGGTCAAAGAAGCCATATATATCTCGGACCTAGAGCCTTCAACGAGTTGCCTGATAGACTAAAATGTATTCCCTCTCTTCGCGAGTTCAAACGAGAAATAAAGATCTATATTACAGAGGTAGGAAAGGAAAGAATCCACTCCTTTATTGACTTTAAAAATCATGGAAACTAAATCTGTCCATCAGACAAGTAATGCTGCAATCTAGTTTAAATTCGAGTCAAAAAAATATAAAAATGATTATCAAAAGAAAATAAAACTTATAGATATATAAAGAGATATAATATAGAATTAAGCACATTAAGATTATAGCACTCGTAAAATGTTGTCATAGATAAAGATATTTCGTATTTGTCACTGTGTTATCAGTGTATGATATGTAATATTGAATGGTCTGAATAAACATTATTATTATTATTATCTCTTGCTTTTAGATTATTTTGTAACGCCTTTGCAGCAGAATATGCGGTTGAATAGAATCCGATTTACCCACAGTAGTTTTCTGGTCTTTCCACCATACTTAGAACTCTTGTTTTTAGTTGTACAAGAAAAATGTGCCGAATAAAACTTTTTTCAATTTGAAAAGTTTTCAGTTTGAACTTTTCATGATAACATAGCGTACATAAAGCAGCTAATTGATAGGTTTCAGACAATACGAGACTGAATTGATAAGTTGGGTAGAATTGAATCAAGAACTCCTTTTTCTCTACTTGTTGTTATTCATTCTTCACAATAATCACTTTTTAGAGTTATACACTTGCTTAGGCAATACTAGAGGTTTCAAACGCCCTCTTCGTAGAAGTCTTTCCCAAGGTTATTAAATACCTTCGTTTCGGAGATGATTTGCGAATCTATTGAAAGTCCTCCAAGACATGTTTTTGTGTTTGGAAACAAATAGAAATCACTGGGAGCCCCTTCAGAAAAGAAAGTGGATGAGGTAGCAATTCATATCGTAACTTGAACAGTTTGGCAGTTGTGACGGCGGAGGAATTGGTAGAGGCATTGAAATGGTGAAACACAGAATTTTCTTGGCAAGATGTGACCGCTTTGTTCAGATTATTTAGTTCAATTGGTCTAACAGTGATGCATAGTATTTCCTTTTGAAGAAAAACAATGAAGATAATGTTCTGTGCATCGCAGAAGATGGTGAATATACCCTTCCGGCAAATAGAGCACCTTGACTTTTTTTGGGATGCTGCTTCGTCTCAGGCATGATGAAACGTCACAAATATTCAGCTGAGTTTCTTTCAAAAAGCCGAAAATTATCCTTCCCTCACGTTTTTGGTCAATTGTGAACAAATGTGGCACCCATATTGCCGATAGCTTTCCATGTGCAATTGCTCGTACCAGAAGTCAAGAACTCATTCGTATGAGATATTTGCTGTCTTTGATATCTCTAATTCACAGTTTCAAATCTCAGTGACTACTGAGTACAATATCCCGAACATGTGGTGATAATTCAACATTTCTTATGATACTATCCAGATTTTTTACAACGAAAAACTTCATTCTTCACAAGTAGTCAAAGATCCATGGTTGTTAAAAACAATCAATAATGTGAAATACCGAGTGATTCACTGTGAATTTAAAAATTTGAAAGAGCTCATAATCATAATTGAAAATACCTCACGTTGGATTGTCCGATGTGCAGAGGGGTCGAATAATGGTTTTCGTTGAAGAAGGGTTGAAACAGAGGGATATAGCGGCCACAATGAGGGTATCACAGGGGTGATTTCAAAAACCTACGCCCGATACGTGGAGCTACAATTTCTGCAAAATAGGCCTAGAAGAAGTCGTAGGAAGATCACTTTTGAAGAACAAGACCGCTTTTTGTGCCAAATTGCAAAAAGAGACCCTAGTGCGCCGCACCCCATACTCCAACGGTAATTTCTGGAAGCAATAGGCATCAGTGTATCAGTCGAAACGATTGGGTTTATACAGCAGAAGGCGCGCTCAAAAGTTCCAGAGCTAACCAGACAACAAAAAATTAACAGACTTTATTGGTGTATGGAGCACCAAAATTGGAATATTGAGAATTGACTGAATGTTGTTTTTCGGATGAGACCAGAAATGGTGTTCGATCAGATGACCGCCAGATTTGGATTTCAAGAGGTCGTGGAAGACAAGCTAGACTCCGAGCAGCAAGACAAATTCCGAAATACCAAGGGGCAGTTTAGTGAGATTCTGAAGGTGTCCACGTGAGATTCACTTTATGGCGAGGTGTCCACGGTGAGATATTTATTTATATATATATATATATATATATATATATATATATATATATATATATATATATATATATATATATATATATATATATATATATATATATATATATATATATATATATATATATATATATATATATATATATATATATATATATATATATATATATATATATATATATATATATATATATATATATATATATATATATATATATATATATATATATATATATATATATATATATATATATATATATATATATATATATATATATATAATCTTTTTGAACCACTCGTACACTTGCATATATATATATATATATATATATATATATATATATATATACATACCCGCTGAAACCCGTTAAACCCTAACTCCCGAATACTCCATTGTACCCCGCGCGAAACTGCCGTCAGGCATACTTCGCCCGGGGAGGGCTGGCTAATTGCTGCCTACTTCAACGATCACTGTAGACGTCTCTGTGGTCGATCTCGTTGGAGAATTTTCATCATCTTGGCCACTGTATCGGCCACAGCCTTCCAATTTTCCTCGCAGTGGACCATCAGGCTAACGAGGTTTTCTATTGTACCATGGCACTGGAGCACTGTTTTCATTTCCGTTCTTTCTGTGGCAAACCGCGGGCACTAAAAGAAAATATACTTCGCGGTTTTCTCTTCGTTGGGGCAGCTTGGGCACGATGGATCAAAGTCCAGACCGAACCTGGCAAGGTATGCTCGGAAGTCACTATGCCCTGTGAGCAGCTGCGTGACGTAGAAGTCGATCACTCCTTTTTTTCTGTTGTGCCACATGTGTGATGTCAGGGATCAGACGGTGTGTCCATTGCAAGAGGATTCCCAGCGCCGTTGCCAAATCTCCATCGTGCGGCTTCTCTCTTCTGCTGCGAGTAGTCTTGCATCGTCGTTGTCACTGAGCCTCCGTTGGTAGAATCGCCGACGCTCGTC
The DNA here is from genome assembly GCA_013387265.2 of Cryptolaemus montrouzieri. Taxonomy (NCBI): domain Eukaryota; kingdom Metazoa; phylum Arthropoda; class Insecta; order Coleoptera; family Coccinellidae; genus Cryptolaemus; species Cryptolaemus montrouzieri. Next base: position 34,494,777 of record JABFTP020000062.1, read on the forward strand.
CGCCAAGATGTCTATTGGCGGAAGACAAGCTACTACACACACAGCATTGTAAGATACTGTGCGGTAGGCGCATGCGACCCGCAGTGCGCTTCTTCTGTAGACACTGATCATCGGGCGAGCATATGCTGCGGTTTCCATTGCCGAAGCCCAGGTTGGAGCGTCGTACATAAGAATCGAGCTTGTGACGGTCGAGAGGGGCTGTCTGAGGCTCTGTCGTGGTCCACCATTATTTGGCAATAACCAGGTCAGTGCCTTCACCACCTGGGATGCTAGCTGGCTCGCGATTCGGAGGTGTTCGTCGAATCGGAGCTTTGCAACTATTTGAACCCCTAGATATCGCAGGGATCTTTGCGATTCTATCTCGCAGTCTCCAATGGATAGAGTGATGGCCTCTCCGACTCTTCTGCCGGTGACCAGAGTGACTTCGGTCTTGTGGTCGGCCAATTGCAGCCCCACCCTTGTCAACGATTGGCGTATGCATGAAACTGCCCGATTGGCCTTGAATGTGACCTCTGCCAGATACTTTTCGACTATTACGACTGCCACGTTGTCGGCGAATCCTACTGTCGTGCAGTTTCCGGGTGTAGTCAGTTTCAGCACAGTGTCGTACATGATGTTCCACAAGAGGGGCCCGAGGACTGATCCTTGCGGGACGCCACCGGTAACGTAGTACGAACGCGTTCCCGAATCCCGGTCATATGAGAACACTCGGTTCGAGAAGTAGCTGCCGATTATTCTCCGTAGGTACGCTGAAACCTGCAGCTGCTGCAGAGCGTGCAGGATACAGTTCCATCTGGCCGAGTTGAACGCGTTCTTGACATCGAGGGTCACAATTGAAATCGCCTCGCTAGCACCTTTTCCATGGCATCGACTGTGGATCTCGCTCTACGAAAGCCGCGTATATATATATATATATATATATATATATATATATATATATATATATATATATATATATATATATATATATATATATATATATATATATATATATATATATATATATATATATATATACTTACTCGAAAGTTTATAATTTATTGTCAAACCAAATAAGGGACTAAAAATATTAAGGTATTCAATAAATCCTGCAGGCTATTCGTGGTGTAAAACTACCATTTGTTTGGGGGGTAGTACTTGCTCATTTAATTTTTTTGTTTTTTAAACATATGGCAAAGTCAGATTTTTGATGTAATGATATTCGTTTGTATTTGTGAAAATTTCTATAAAATCATTGTGATTTATACAATTTAAATTAGTCTATGTGACACATACAAGTGTTTCTGCACTTAGGTGTCTATACAGGGTGTCTACTATAAAAGGTGCCAAACTTCAGTAGGTGATAGTATAAGTCATTTGCAGCAAAAAAATGTCCTATAACATTTTTTAAAAGTTTATAATTATCAAGTTATTTAACACTTCTTGATTGAATTTGAATTTTTCGCTTCTCTCTATAAAAACAAGAATATCTCTGTTACTATTATAGCTACATCAAATCTGACCATACCATCGGAAAGAGAATTGAATTTGCTATAAGATAGGTAAGTACTAATGGTAAAAAATTTTGTATACCGGGTGTTGTGAAAGGCTAAATGAAAAAATTGTGGAATGAACAAAATTAGTGGTGTTTTTTTGTCAGCTGTAACACTGAAAACTGATCGATGAGTAGCTGTTTTTTTTTGTGAAAACTACTGAATTTTTTTTTTGTCTTTCAAATGGTATATCAACTTTTGAGCTAACTATTTTTTTTCCCAGCAATTACATGGGTAAGAGTAATAAGAACATAAAATTCGAAAACGCAAATATCTTATATTACTTAATGAAACTGGAACAGGAACTAAAAGAAATTAATGAATCATATTTTCACGAAAGAGATTCAAAACTATAACAGGTGTTCAAAACATCTTCCTCTTTCTTGAATGCACTCAACACATCTTTTTCTTAAACTATCAACTACTCTTTGAAGTTCTATGTGTATTTGACCAATTTCGTTGCAACCGATTCGAATCCTTTCAATTAATTCTTCTCGAGTATTAAAGGGAATTCTATAAACATTAGTCTTTAATGGGCCCCACACATAAAAATCAAGCGGCGTGAGGTCAGGGCTTCTGGCTGGCCGGCCCGAATCGACCTATCCATTCACTCCAAATCTCTCAGTCATCCCATTCTAAACCATTCTAGAATTATGAGCCGGGCAGCCGTCCATTCGAAACCAAAGGTGATGCCGAGTAGCTATAGGCATTTCTTCCAGAACGTTCATTATTTCGTTATTTAATAGATTTAAAAATTCGTTTGCATTGAGACGATCGGGAAGTTTAACTGGCCCGACAATCTGACCCATCCCTAACCCTAATCATTTACTCTAATCTCGTGCTTAGAGTGTGGGACAATAGTGCCAGGATTTTCTGTATCCCATATATGGGAATTTCTCAATTTTACCATACCAACTTTGGTAAAAGTTGCCTCATCCGTCCATAGAGTTTTATCTGATCCCCAATCCTGTAATTTACTCATGTACCACCTACAAAATTGCAACCTCACCTCACTATCCACTGGTAATAGGTCTTGAACCTTACTCAAATAGGAAGGATGTAAATTATTTCGCATAAGAACTCTATGAACCGTGGAATGATGAAGTCTCCATGTAGCACCAATTCTCCGAGTACTTGTTAGTAGGATCCTCGCGAACAGCCTGCAATATTGCAGGTGCTTGTCTACATTGCTGAGCATTTCCACCCCCTTCTCTAATTCTTAAGCCACTGAATGAACCAGTTTCACCGGAGCGCCTAAACCCTTCAACAAATGTCTTTCTGCAAGGTTGCTGTCTGTTTGGGAAGCGCAATGCATACTCCTACACCGCTGCACGGAAATTTCCATTCGCGAAGCCATAAGCAAATAACATATCTCGATATTCAATATTTGAGAAACTAGGCATGTTTTCCTATTTTCGAAAAAATGGAATGGTATAAGAGGAAAATATAAACTTCAATTCATTAATTCATTAAAAGACAGTTCCTGTCAAATTCTAAATATTTTCATTTGTTTTAACATCAAGTAATACAAGCCTTCTGTGATTTATTTTTCAGGATTCTTTTTTTAATTTTCTTCTTCTTATCCGAGATAAATTAATTATTCCTAGTTTCATAAACATTCAACATCCAGTTATTATTATTGAAAAGTCATTTGTATAATTGTTTAGACGCTCCGGTGAAACCAGCTCATTTGTGATCGAAGGATAAGAGAATTTAATGTCTTACCCACGATATTGCTGGTAAAAACATAGTAAGCTCAAAAGTTGATATACAGTTTGAAAACCCGATGAATGTAGTAGTTTTTTCGAAAAAAAAAACGGCTACTTATCAAACAGTTTTCAGTGGTACAGTTAACAAGAAAATACCACTAATTTTGTTCAAATCACAATTTTTTCATTTAGCCTTTTACAACACCTGGTATACAACTTTTTTTCACCATTAGTACTTACCTATGTTATAGCAAATTCAATGCTTCTTTCGATGGTATGGTCAGATTTGATGTAGCTGTAAGAGTAACAGAGATATTCATGTTTTCGTAGAGAGAAGCAAAAAATTTCGTGAAATCAAGAAGTGTTAAATAACTCGATAATCATCAACTTTTCGAGAAAATGTTATAGTACATTTTTCGTTGCAAATGTCTTGTACTATCACCTACTGAAGTTTGGCACCTTTTATAGTAGACACCCTGTATTATTACAGCACAATTTGTTTTCCCATAGTATCGAGCTTCTAATAGTACCTCGGTTCCCATATGGTGCCATTTGAAAAGATTAATTTTAAATTCAAAAATGATTTTGGAGAACATTAATCTGGCCTGGACAGAGCAAATCTAAAATTTTGACGACAGTTGCTTTTTTAACATGTTTCTTTGATGGAATAATGTAAATTGGCAATACTCATGGCACCCTAGATTGAAAAATAAAAACCGAACCAAAAATAATTTTGACGCCTAAAATATCAATTTTGAGGTATGGATGAATTTGGAAAATTATTTGCAAGCCAACTATGCAAAAATTTACAGGGTGTTCCATTTAGGATTAGGTTTTCGACATCCTCTCGGGTTATATTCCTCTACTGTGGTGGCTTGGATGAGCTGTTATGGGGTTCTTGAATTATCCTGGCGCGATCTAATTCTCCTTTTGAGATGATATGCGGAGGAGCATTATCTTGCATAAAAGTGAAATTCTCACCGTGGGCATCTAGCCAGAGTCTCACTATGGGCTCCAGCACTAGGGCCATGTAATTTCTAGCCGGTACATTTGCAGGAAACGAAATCAAATCTGTTTTGCTTCCCAGCATAAAGCCACCCCAAAACATCACACTTCACCCTTGGTATTTCTGAATTTATAAAGCTGCTAGGAGTCTTCCACGACCCCTTAAAACCCGAATCCGGTGGTCATCTGATCGAACACCAATTCTGGTCCCATCCGAAAAGAGAAAATTTCGCCAATTCTCAATATTTCAATTTTGGTGCTCGACAAACCAATTAAGTCTGTTAATTTTTTTCTGAAATACCGAGTGATTCCATATAAATTTGGTTGTATATATATATATATATATATATATATATATATATATATATATATATATATATATATATATATATATATATATACAGTCAGTCAAGTAAGAGCGTGGTCGACTTTACTGACAGGTAATAAAATATTTCGCTCTAATTTCTTCGCGAGCCGATAGAGGGAAGCGTTGTCCTTGATGCATTGTCAACAGAGGGCTATGTTCTTTGCACCCACCCAAAAGGTCCCAAAATGTCGCAATCAGCGACAGGTAAATATATGACAAAGTCGAAGGCATTTGTACAGAAGAGGGTACAGCGATATAAAGTGGCTGAAAATGTTGATTTACCAGAATGTGGGTCCATAGGAAAAGTGGACAAAAAAGATGAAAAAAGAATAGTGAATCTGTTTTCGCTGAATCCTGTTTTAACACTACGGCAAAGACAAGCAAAATTAAAGTCAAAAGATTTTTTATCCAACGAAACTATCCGAAGACATCTTCGTACTCATGTCCTGAAATGGCGCAACACATTGAAGAAGCCTCTGTTGACTGAAAAATATGTGACTCGCTTGGGCACTTGAGAATATTGAAAGAGATTTTGTAAATGTCATTTTTACTGATGAATGTTCTATATTGGCACGTTGTGTCCACACGTGAGCCTGATCTACTTCCACCAATAGACTTGTTCAGCGGACCATTCAACACGAAATAAGGGTGCATCTTCGGGGCTGCTTCTCAAAGCAGGGATTCGGTTCGGCACTTAACACCTCTTTACCGACAACCTAAATGCCGAGAAAATATATATATATATATATATATATATATATATATATATATATATATATATATATATATATATATATATATATATATATATATATATATATATATATATATATATATATATATATATATATATATATATATAAATATATATTAAAATTGATTTATATTTTTGATGTCCGAGTTACTGAAACGTTACGCCTTCTAAATTATTTCATTTCATTTAATTTTGATAGAAGGGATCTGTTTTTTTTTTAGGCTAAGCAATACTTTCCTATCTTATGATCTATCAGTCTGAATACAGCTCCATCTTAATAGATGAGAAAATGTGACGATTTTAATATGACAAAATGATTATAATGTTTTTAATACTTAGGTACTCAACGAGATGAATTAAAAATCCATTCACTCTAGCATGATTTTCCGACTCGAAGCATATGTAACTGTTAATTGTAATGCATCCTTTACAGCGCGGAACGTAGTTTATTTATTCAATGCGTTGCTTTTAAATTTTAACATGGAGTTCGACATAAGATCTTATAGATATTTCAAACATTAGAGATATGTGGCTGATATTGTATTTTTTCTAGCTCAATTTGTTTTTCCTTTTTCAGATTGATATGTCTGATGATGGTAGGACTATACAGAAGACGTTTGGATACCTGGAGAAAAGGGGTAAATTGGTAAATTGATGAAATGCATATTATGAACTCGTATTTGATGAAATTTTATTCGCAGAAATTCATAAATTCGTGGAAAAAATATTGGTTTGTCTTAGAGGGACAGCTTCTTTTGTACTATGGTTCTAAAGACGACTACGATGCTCTGTCACCGTGTAGAGGTACAATTAATTTGGGACCAACATGTACCGTCAAACCTTATTCAGCTGTTCCATTAGGGTTTCAGATCACAACAAGATCAACAACCGTTACTTTGGTAAGAAAATCTTCAGAAGTTTAACAAACTACAAACTATTCCAGATGTTTTGAAATTCTAGATTGTAGAATATAATAAGTGGAAAATGAGTGTTTTGAAAAATCATTATTTGACACCAAAAAATGGATTTCCAAAAAGTATTTTACAGGCAGGTTATTTAGAATTTGTGAAACACTAGATCAAAAATAATGTTCATTCTCGTGAAAGCAGATTAGCAATCTCAAAAGTGAATTAGCCTTTCACTCTTTCCAGGTTGATATTTTTTTTTTTCAAATTTACAGTACTTCTGTTGATCTGGCTTTTTACAGATGTCTGTTCATTCATCTAATGTATCATTGAATCACGAGTTGGAACCGATAGATTATGGTGTATATTGAATCGACACCGAAACTCATGATGTGACAGCCTCGTTATTACGAACACAATTATTTAACCCAAAAATGTGATCCTCAAGCGTTAATGGTGCCATGTTTCTGACAAAGAAAACTGCGATGAATTCATCCGAATACTAGCCATTCCAACATATCCGTAACGAATCAATATTTTTATTTAATTGATAGATACAAGTAGTCCCTTCATATTCAATTTAAACAACTTTCTTTGAATAAAGCAATGCAAGTATGTTCGAAAAAATTCTCTTCTAACTCGGTTTGACTGATCATCGTTAAACTTAGATAGGTAGATAGATAACTTTATTGTCATCAAAATCTTACATGGCATGTCCAATAAGCGAGGTTACAAAATACTCACGAGCTAATGAAACAGCAAATATATACAAAGAATATATAAAATAGTTCAAAAAGTTGATAAATATTTCACATCACTGGCTGATCATGACAAAACACTAAAAGATATATATATATATATATATATATATATATATATATATATATATATATATATATATATATATATATATATATATATATATATATATATATATATATATATATATATATATATATATATATATATATATATATATATATATATATATATATATATATATATATATATATATATATATATATATATATATATATATATATATATATATATATATATATATACAGATATCTGTATAATTCAATTTTCCATATTTTGATGAATTCTTCAACTGAATAAAAGGCCCTCTCCCGCAGTAGATCTTGAATTCTTCTTCTGAACATCGTTCCAGACAAACACTTGAGTTCAGCAGCCAATTGTTTCATAGCTGTATCCTCCAGTATTTCCATGAATTTTGTGTGTTCCTTTTAACATGAAGTGGTGTTGTATACAGTTCTTTATCTCTTGTTTCAAATGGGTGATAGTCGCAGTTTCTTGGAAAGGAATCCTTGTTCCTGGGCATAAATAAGAGGCACTTTTTTATATACAAAGATGGAAAGGTAAGTATTTTGTGATTTATAAAAATTGGTTTACAAGACTCTCGACTACCAATCCCATGCATTATTCTGATCGCCTTCCTTTGCAGGATGAAGACCCTTGATGCTTCTGGGGCTATACCCCAAAGACGTACCCCATATAGAAGAATGCTCTGGAAGTTAGCGAAATATGATGTCTTCATCATCTGGTGAGTGCCATTCTGTTTCAGTCTTCTAAGCATGTACCAAATTTTGGACAGTTTCTTACATGTATATTATATGTGTGGCATCCAGTTCAATCAACTGTCAATAATCACTCACAGGAACTTGGCACTTTGAAGTCATGGCTTCCTTTAAAATTCAAGGGTTTCAGTTTTGTCTATATTCAGTTTTAGCGAATTCTTTGTAAACCAAGTCGTAACTTCATTCAAAGCGACTTCTTTTTTATTAATAAAATCTTCCCTATTTTTCGAGCTGATAATGATCGAGGTATCATCGCAATATATGCACAGGTGCCACAATTCTGAATGTGGTTGTCGTTTATATAAATTATAAATAGGATAGGTCCCTGTGGTACACCATGAACACACCCCAATTTGGATTATGTTTCCATGTTCCAGTTAACTATTTGTTCTCTGTCAGTCAAATATGACTTTATTAACCTGAACACCGTTCCTCTGAATCCTAGGTAGTGCAACTTTTGCAAAAGCAGTGAATGGGGCTCAGCATCAATTGCTTTGCTCAGATCAAAATTTAGCATTTCGATGATTTCGTTAGTATCCAAATTTTCAATTAGCACTGCTATTACTTCCATGAGTGCAGTTGTTGCGCTTTTGCCTCTCCTATATCCGTGTTGATTTTTCTTTGTCAACTTCTGCTTCTCCATCCAATCCAGAATTCTCGTTTTTGAAACCGTCCCGAAGATTTTTGAGATGCATGGCAATATGGCAATGGGCCTGTAGTTTTCACAATTATCTTTGTCTCCCTTGCCTTTATAAATGGGAATTATGCTTGCAGATTTGAGTTCTTGTAGAAAATGACCTTATTGAAAGCACCTATTTATTATAATAGTGATTGGATTGGTAATCTCCTTACTTACACTTTTCAATATTTCGAATCAGACATTATATATATCGACTGTAGATTTGGACTTCAGTGATGCTATTGTGTTAACAATTTCATGTTCTGAACACTCAAAGAAAAAGCAAGACCCAACACTATTAGGGCTTATGATTCATCTGAAGATTAAGTTGCCAGTTCATCACAGATCTTTTTACCGACATCTGCAAAGTAGGCATTCATTACATCTGCATTCAGTTTGATGTTAACTTTCCTGTTGGTATTCGCTTCAGCATAGCTTTTTATTACCTTCCACAATGCCTTCTGTTTGTTTTCAGCCTTATTTGTACATTCCTCATTTATGTTTATAATTGTACTATCAATTGCCTCGCCGAACTGCCTCTCGTATGATTTATAAGCCTTAAAATATTCTCTATCCCCACTCACCCTAAATATTGTGAAAAGTGCATCTAATATCCTTTTCATCTCCCTGATTTCTTGTGTGTTCCATGCTTATTTTTTGGCCTTTCTGTTAATTGTTTTCTTCTTCACCAAAGGCATTCTCATATCCAGAGCTTTCACAAAGAGATTATGGAAAATTGTGAAAGATTCAGCAGCGTTCTTCGATTCAAGGAGATTTTCCCATTTAATCAGTGCTAGATGTTCCTGCAGTAGGTGAGTATTATGTCCTGTTATATCTCTACTCATGATAGTTTCTGTTCTTTTTTCAGGTTCAATTGCAGCAATGGAGAAATTCAATATTTGTGCTAGATGATCGGGCATACGAAGCTCTGTTCTTGTACCATTTACAATGTTAATATTAGTAAATATATTATCGATGCCAGTGGTTGTATTTTGTTCTATCCTAGATGGTTCTTCGAAAGTTTTTCTGCAACCAATCTCGTGCATCTAATTCATTACTGATCTTCGTTCTTTGCTATCTATAAGGAAATTTATGTTGAAATCTCCCGATATTATTATAATGTTGTCCGTAAAATTCTCTGCTAGGAACTGCAAAATTATATTATATATTATTAAGAATCAGAAGAATCAGATCCTGATGCACCAATATGCTCATGAAAGCCTCTGAGGGGTAAATTATTTTTCTCCTAGTACACACTTTCAAAATATGTCACCACTTATTGGTTTCTTTATCAATAGCCTTTTGTAAGGACTATTGTGGTCTTACTTTTTATTTACTGTTCAATCATTTTTCACTTAACACAATTTTCTCTATGAATTATACAGTTTTTGTGCTGAGGAATACGTGGACTTAAATGACGCCAATCATTTGGTCCTTTTTGTTCATCAGTCAGTACCGGTACCATTTGCTTAATCGAGGAAGAACCGCAAAGTTTTTATTGGAAACAAAATATTGCATCCCTTTTTCTTACTGTAAATCGATCAATGCCTGGGTATCATCTCGCCATTGCTCAAATTTTTTTTAAAACCAATGCATATGAAATTTTCGACCTGCGTCTTCAGTTGAAGAAATATTTTGACTACCTTTCCCTTGATCAGGATCTTTCTCGACAAGAAACAACGAATATGGTCAGTTAATAGTAACCATGAAACAGGATCGTTTATGTCTAACTCGATCTAATCAGTTGCAGCTGCTTCTTACATTTGAATTTCAGAACTTGGACTAGTGGTGATGGGCAAGTTCAAGTCTTGCTGGAATGGGCTGACTGGGCTGTCTCTTTATATTATATCTTTGAATTGTTTCCAGATCTAGTTCTAGACATACCAGGGTGGGCCAAAACGTCATCATTGGAAACATCTTCCTGACTGTTTTCTGATTGTGTGACTGTTCACTTTTGTGATGTATTTCCCATTTTTTTGTTTCCATTTCTTTCACGAGTTTTCTCTTTCAAAATTCAGAACCGGATGAACATTTCTGAGATATATTGTTTGTTATAGCGTGCATGCTTAGTTTACGGTAGCCGGCAGGTTTTCTGAAGGAAAAATTGCGAATCAGGCCAAGTCTAGTATATAGTTCGGAACTCAACACACTGTCTATATGTATACTTGTAATAATAATATAAAGTAATAACATGTACAAATCATAAATATTTATTGATATTATCAGCGTATTCAATATCCTACTGCTTGGCACAGGCCGTTCCTACTTACTCCCACCGACCTTAAAATATTTTCAGTTAATTTCCCTATTAACGTCATTTCTAGACAAATGTTAGCTAAGGCAAAGTTGGCCTTACCGACACTGAGGTCTGAGTCTACAGACTTTGTGGTCCTCCGCGTCTGAATCAGAAGTTCTGATCTCTCGCCGCGGGTACAGTACCGATCTCCCAGGATTTAAAATTTTAACCGTAAAAATATATACAACAAAAACTAAACAGAGGCTATATCTACCAAGATATTCATTTCTGATTAAAACGCAAAAACAGGTCAATTTTTGTTTCAAGGGGGACATCTCTTGAGGTACAAAACTTGCCTGAAATATCAACCCTAAGCGGTGGTTGCAATCCTTGAACATTTTGAATAGGGAAGATGGGTCGAGTGATGACTCAAAAGAAAGGTGGTATCTTTGTCTACATTGCCTTGAACGAATTTCCATTTTTAATTGAAAACTGTAAAAGAGGTGAGCAACTGAAAGATAGGGAAGACTATTTCCCTGAGACTATTCAAGTTTCAGTGAGGTGAAATGGAACAGATCCATGCTGATCAATGTCAGTCATCATCAAGTACCATCCTCATCTCGAATTTCAACCCCTGGAGCAGGGGTGACAACCCTTGAAAATTTGGAAGAGGGTAGATGGGTTGAGTGATAACTAGAAAGAAAGGTATTATCTTTGTCTGCATTCCCGTGAAAGAATTTCATTTTTGATTGAAAACTGTAGAAGATACAGAGTGAGCCACTGAAAAATAGAGAAGACTATCACCCCAAGACTATTGGAGTATTAGTGCGAAAAACTGGAATAGATTCATTTTAGATCAAAAGCTGTCATCTTCCGAAATTACCCTCATCTCGAATTTCAATCCCTAGAGCAGGGGTAATATTTCGATCCAGTGATACCTCTGTATCTTCTACAGTTTTCAATCAAAAATGAAAATTCGTTCATGGGGATGCAGACAAAGATAATACCTTCTTTCGAGGTATCACTCGACCCATCTATCCTCTTCCAAATTTCCAAGGGTTGTCACCCCTGCTACAGGGGTTGAAATTCGAGATGAGGATGGTACTTGATGATGACTGCCATTGATCAGCATGGATCTGTTCCATTTAACCTCACTGAAACTTGAATAGTCTCAGGAAAATAGTCTTCTCTATCTTTCAGTTGCTCACCCGGTATCTTTTACAGTTTTCAATTAAAAATGGAAATTCGTTCAAGGCGATGTAGACAAAGATACCACCTTTCTTTTGAGTCATCACTCCCTATTCAAAATGTTCAAGGATTGCAACCCCTGCTTAGGGGGTTGATATTTCAGGCAAGTTTTGTACCCCAAAAGATGTTTCCCTTGAAAGAAAAATTGACCTGTTTTTGCGTTTTGATTAGGAATGAATATCTTGGTAGATATAGCCTCTGTTTAGTTTTCGTTGAAGCACCCTGTATACAACTTTCTTTGTAAAATTTTGAATACAAATTCTAACTAACCCAAACGAGTTTATCAACGAACAGCAAATCAACAATAAACTTATTCACAATGAATGATTGGTTTCACAAATATTTATTGAAAATACTCGACATATGTTTCGAGTTCTTAGCCCATTATCAAGAGTAATAAATTACTAAATTCAAAATGAGTGATTTCACTTATGTAAAACGGCATTCACAACAGGAGGTAAATTGAAGTCTAGTTTTAGATCGTTGCAAATTGGCTGGTTTTTCCTACGAGCGGACGTAATTTTAATAATCTCCAAGATGTCCATCCTTTTTCCTTTATTACCTGGATGCATGAATTCGATATTCTCGAAATCTATGAAATGATTTTTGTTAATGCAGTAATCCGAAAAACCCGTAGAATTTTTATTCTGGAGAATAGATCTTTTATGTTCTTCAACTCTTCACTCGATACATCTTCCGGTTTGGCCTATATAGAATGTCTCACATTCACTGCATTGTATTTTATATACTCCGCTTTTATCCAATAATTTTGTTTTATCTCTATTATTAACTAACAATGAACCCAAATTCTTTTTATTAGTGCTGATGGTGTTAATATTACTTCTGTGTAATCTGTTACTAGTCTTGTTGCTTCTATTAGGAATACAGTTAATTGGAAATTTTCTGTTAGATAAATGCGGATAAATGCTCCGCAATAAAAGTTTATGTCATTTTGTCTTATTAAGGTATCAATTCAGTTCTTAGCGATTAACTTCGAAACCAAAACACAGGCAGACAAATTTCAAACAATCATTTTCTGGAAACTATTTTCTAGTAACACTTCCATTCAACTAAAATCGTCCTTTCGAATCTCCCTTCCGAGTTATTCGCCGCATAAGTTGGGATGCCATTAAACAAATCCAATGACTATTTCATTATGGTATATAACATGTTTACTAATTTATCGGTAGTATAATTCATAGTGTTTGCTAAGAAAGAAAAACAAATCGAAGAAACACAAAACTATAAAAATTCAGAAAAAGAACTGAAAATAAGCGATGGATAATTTCGAAAATCAATAAATGAATAGTGTCAAGTTTTTTTATGGACAGGGTGTCCAAATTCGTTATCCTTGAACTGACAGAAATATGAAGTTGCTCGTACTTTTTGATGAAATAATACGACAAGCAAAACTTTCATAGCCCCTTTATTTATAAGATACAGGGTGATTTTCAAAATCCTCAACTTTCAAGTACCTCTTCTATCACGAGTATCCTTTAATAGGGCGCACTGGTGCATCCAGTTCCTGACAATATGATAATATTCTTAGACGCCCGAGACGAGTTTGTGAGCCTTCCTATAAACACCTCAAAAAAGTCTAGGGAACACTTCTGAATATCAATATATCGTATCCAGAACGATTAATATGGATGATTTTTTTAAAGAAATGAACACCTGCATCAATTTCTCACCAAATTATGTAGAGTGCCCCAACAGATTTCAGTTTTTTTTATAAAAAACTTAAAATGCAGCAGATGCGACGCTGCTTTATAATCATTTCATGTATTCAGTATTTGAAATCAGTTGGCACTTTGTTTCTGTTGTAAGTACAAATAAAAGATTCAAGTTTTGTGATTAGACCATGGAAAGACGACATTTGACTAGAGAAGAGATGTTACGAGCCGTTGGCATGCTCCAAGCTAGAGCTCACAACGGGAAGTATCCAGGGTTTTGGGAAGTAGCCCAAGTGTCATAAACCGTTTATGGTCGCGTTTCAATGAAACGGGTAGCGTAGAAGAACGCCATACAGGTCGTTTCAGGATTACTACAGTCGCCCAAGACCGATTTTTTGTTTTACAAGCCGAAAGAGATCGTACTACCACAGCATCTCAATTAGCTCAAGAGCTATCACGAGTTCATGATGCACAAATTTCCGACCAAACTGTGAGAAATCGACTGCACAAAGGTCAACTCCACTCTAGACGTCCTTTAAGACTTCCACAACTGACCCATGGAAATCGCGCTGCTCGTTTAGCTTGGTGCCAAAAACACGTAAACTGGGATCAAGAGAGGTGGGCCACAGTTCTCTTCAGTTATGAATCTAGATTTAGTTATTATCCCGATTCGGAAAGAATTCGAATATGGAGGGAACCTGGAAAGCAAAACCGTCTCCAGCATGCTCGAGAAGTTGTTAGACAGGGAGGCGAATCAGTGATGTTTTGGGGAGGTATACGTCTTGGTGGAAGAACTGACCTCGTTTTCATACAAAATAACCTCACCGGAAATTCTTACGCAAATGAGATAGTTTTACCTGTAGTGGTACCGTATCTCCAAACAATGCTTCAAAATCCACTCTTCCAACAAGATAATGCCCCTCCTCATCGTGCAAGAGTTGTCTTGAACGTTCTTGAAGAGAATGATATCGATCTTCTACTGTGGCCATCCTGCTCTCCAGATCTGAATCCCATCGAGCATGTGTGGGACACCCTAAAAAAGAAATCTCCCGCATCAAAACGTCTTCCATCATGAACAGGAGCTCCGATTAGCAGTTCAGGGGGCTTGGAATGACTCAGGCCAAAATGTAATAGACAATTTAATATTGAGCATGCCGCAACGATGCCAATTAATAACAGAGGTGGACCTTCTGGGTACTGAAAAATATAAGTGCTTCCATATCGTTTCGAAAATATTTGTTCAGGATTTTTTTTGTGTTTTATCAAATTTCGTCATTTTCAAATTTCAAATTTTTTTATAATAGGTACTTTGGAGAAGTCAAATATTATTTTGTTTTCTTGAGAATACATTATATACAATACATCCTAACAAAAACCGGAAGATTTCTATAAATTCGAATCATCAAATTCATATTTTAAAGATATTGGTAAGTGTCCCCTAGACTTTTTTGAGATGTTTATCTTCATATAGCTAATATATGACCAAGGTTCTCAACAGGGTGTTGAAACTGTCGCGCTCGAGTAAATCCCAAAATTTGACATAGTTATTTCTTGAATAAATTGCAAGGTGTGATAACTAACTACCCGACCATCTTCTTTTTCAAAATATATTATAGAATAATTTTGGGTAATAAAATTTGCATGCAGTTTTTTTCAGTGAATGACCGCGTAAACTACCTACTTCACTTACTTCATTAATAATTTTTCTCGAGGCTTATACTACTTATCCTAAGAGGATTTTGGTGCCCCACTTGTCTGCTATGAGTCCTTCATGTTGAAGTTTTCTTTAGTCTCTTTTATCCCTCAAGATTACTCAGTTTCTGTGAGATAGAGTTTCGCATTCGCATTCGCATTGTGTAAGTTTCAGCAGTTTGTTTTCCCTTCTTCATCGCAATGTTTACATAAAGGTTCTTACAGATATCATCCAATTTCTCGCAGGTATGCTGTAAGAGCAGTGGCTGCTTGAGATACCGGTCACTAGAGTTTCCTGTATACCCTTCTTGGTAATGCCGAAAGCTGGTTCTGGCCCTATGAATCCAGTTTTTTCGTTTCCTACAATGCCTAAGTGCTCTGGTACCAACTGTAGTCTGTTGCATAGTGCCAGTCTTGTTAGATTTTTCAATCATTTCCAGGCTAGCTAAGATCTAGCTTTTTTGCTTCACACTACTATAAGAATAGCCCCACTGTTCGTGAGCATATTGATTCATTTTCTTTGGAGATCTCTCGTGCACGCAGGTTTTTTAGAATAGATTTCTGTCTGGAAATCATTGTTTATCTTCCAAAAAATACTGATAGGTGAAATTCTGAAATTCTTTTAACAGAACAGTGAACCCGATCCAATAACTACTTTGCATGAATAATGTGAATACTTTAACCAACTTCCCTAAGCCATGTACTTGATTCAAAATAGGAATTCATTTATTTTTGTATTAAAGTATTTTGTCATGAGCAAATTTCTACTCACATTACACCTACTCTAGATTGCTTATTTCTACTAAGCACTTTGATTTATTGGCATTTTCAATGTGAAGAATATTATGAAAGTCTGAAATTGATACTCAACCCCTGAGTGCACGCCTATGGACGTCCTGGCTCAGCATTCTCCCTATAGACATTAATAATGAAATTCCACACAAATCTGTTCCTATAATTGAAATTCTTCGTACGTCATACATGTATGGATGTTAATTCAATTCTTTCTACTTAATTTGCAGAGAGCTGAGACTACTTTTGAGCAGGCGAGATGGATGGAAGCTGTACTATCTGCTTTGAATCAGAATCAAAAGCCAAACAAGTCTCCAACAAAATTGAATCATTTCAGATATTCCACGGAAAGGGTTGATATGCTGATGAATAATGCTGAAACCAAACAGGTGAGATAAACAACAGATTCTCAAGTTTTATCATAACGGTAATTTTCTTCAGGAAAACCTTTGTTCAACTCCTAGTCCAAAGATAAGAAATTTATCCAAAAAACTCAATGAACATAAAGAGAGTGTTCTCCTTGAGAAACTCCAGAGGATGGGAGCCAGATCTTATAGCGACTCAAACCCGAATGACATTCTGAAAGCTGTCAGGAATTCTAAGAATCGACTTTCGAAAATAAAAATTGAAGACTTTTCGCACGATAAGAAAAAAGATGAGGTACAATCACCATTAGTATCAACCAAAAAGTTACAATTTTCTCCAATAGAGAATAAAGTTGTAGAAAAGGAAGAGGAAAATTCTGATTCCATTGAGGAGATACTTCTTGAAACAGACGAGTATTGTGTTTGTACATTCGGTGAAGAATATAGAGAAGAAGAGGATCAAGAAACACTCGATGAAATGAAAATGGAAAATTTACCTAGTGAGAATATGCGAGAGTCAAGAGACATCAACATTTATTCGGAACCTGATAAAAATTGGTCTAAAGAACCATTCTCTGCGGTGGAACAAAGTTGCACAGAAGCGGCACCAAACAGTTACCATAAAAATGAAAATGAAGGTGTCAATATTAACCACAAGAGAGTATCGAACGAATTAGAACGCCAAATCTCAATGACACCGCCAACGTATGCTGTAGTCAATGTTAGTAATAAACCGAAATATTCTAAGCAAATATCACTCATAGGAGATTTTTATAGTTGCGATAACGAGTTGTATGAAAATCCGTTGGATTTAGAAACAAAACATAAAGAGAATATTTGCGAAAATGATTTATACGCGATACCCAATAAAAATAATAATGTATTTAGTGAAATAAGTTTGAATAAAGAGTTAGAATGTGAAAACGAAATATATGGTATATCTGAAGATCCTCCTTTAAAGGATACTAAAGAGACAGAAGCACAACCTCCAATGTATGCAGAACCAAATAAAATTGACAATAAGGAAAAGAAAAACTTAGAAAATTTTGAATGTGATAATGAAATTTACGCAATCCCAAATGAGCATTCAGAAATCTTTGAGGATGATTGCCAGATCGAGAACGATTTATATTCGAAGCCAGAAATAGAAAACCATGATTACATACCTAAAAAATATTCAAATCGGAGGAACATCTGTATACCGAACCCATAGAATCTGATGATGAAATTTATTCAATACCTGACATACAATCCAGTCGAGAAGTTCAAAACGAATCATATTCCAAAACAAATTATGATAAAGGCTGTTTGAAAATACTTAGGAACGAAAGTAAAAGTGTTCAATACAACGAACCTATCGTTGAAAGCGAAGAAGATATATATGAAGATCCCGATCAATTCATAAAGAAGAATAATAAAAACATTGAGAAATGTAAGTCGAAATGTAAGAAGAAAAAAATTAAAGATGAATCCTTGTCCACTTCTTCCAAATTAGACGACAGTAAAAAAGCTGATGGGTTTATTCAGAAATTTTTGAAGCCTGCTTCGAGAAAACATGGTGACAAGACTGAAAAATGTGAAGATATATTACCGCATGATGTAGATGAAACGTTAGTGATGCTAACCAATATGCAAGAATTGCTCGAGAGAAAGAAGAAAATTATTGTAAGGAAACCGAGATGTAGAAAAATTTAAGTGTAGAACATATCTTTTATTTACAGAAAAATATGGTTCTAGAGAATTCTAAATCAGAAATGAGGCATGGTTCTGGTGAGTGAATTATATTTTTTATACTTGAAAAAATAGATCAGTTTTTGAATTGTACAGACGGTTCCATTTTCGATGTTATAGGATGGCAGCTATGTGAAATTCTGCAAATGAAGAAAAATGATCCACCCATCTCCGTTCTCGATTTTCGGGGAAAATTCATTGGTGCAAACATATCGCATCTTCACAGATGCCATAATCCCTTTCGATTCATTTGGTCCCCTAAATCATAAACTGTCATCCTTTAACTCCATGATCCACAAAGCGTTTACAGTACTAATGTCGGAGATTAACTTTAAGTCAGAAATTAATTTAACCAAACAGTAATGAACAATCATTTTCCAACACAATCGAATGAAAAAACTATTAACAAACATGATAATAACCGGATTTCGAAACTTCTTTACCTCATTATAAACGAAGAAAAGTTAAACATATCTCTCTGAGTTATAAAGGACATTTATCCACTAAAAAACTGAATTATTTTTCCTAATTCAATGTAAAAACTTCTTTCATCAGTGCACCGATCCTAGGAAATTATTATCTGAATAAATTTAAGCAATTTGGGGTGTACAAAATTGAATGCAATGAATGTACAGCATGTTTTGTAGGCCAAACACACACACACACACATATATATATATATATATATATATATATATATATATATATATATATATATATATATATATATATATATATATATATATATATATATATATATATATATATATATATATATATATATATATATATATATATATATATATATATATATATATATATATATATATATATATATATAACTTGTCTGAGCAATCTGTACAGAGTGTCCCTATGTTTTATTACGACAACTATAAGAAATCTGAAATTGAAGAAAAATGATGAATAATCCCTCCTGACAAGAGCTAGTTCCCAAATCTGCCTGCCATGCACGAAGCCCCCATGAGCCACAATAGTGCAACTAAGCAGAATGCTCGTATCTTTCTCGAAGTCCGATAGCGGGTTCGCCGTGTCGGTCCATAGAGGGCGACTCTCATACGTATGTACGAGGTGCGCCCTTTCTGGAATCGATAGGGTACCCCGGTGTAGCTTGATAGGATGCTGAGAAGCGATATGCGACACTGATGAGTTCCTAATAAGAGCGAAACTGCATTCTGCCGCTTCGTTTCTCGGTATCCTTAGTTGCACTATTGTGGCTCTTGGGGGCTGCGTGGTATATATATATATATATATATATATATATATATATATATATATATATATATATATATATATATATATATATATATATATACTTGTTTGAACAAATCTGTACAGAGTGTCCCTATGTTTTATTACGACAACTATAAGAAATCTGAAATTGAAGAAAATGATATATATATATATATATATATATATATATATATATATATATATATATATATATATATATATATATATATATATATATATATATATATATATATACAGGATATCCACCGGGACCGTTCGTCCAAAAAGTTCCAATTGCAATATCATGCTGAAATCTTATACGCGGCCATAACTACCGATTTCCAATTGGTGTGAAAAATTTTCGAAGAAGTGATACCATTTCCGGTTATACCGAAAGTGGGTCATCACTTTTTATTTCAAATGGCAATCTACCTTTTTATTATACATCTAGAACCGACATTTGAGCAAGGCATAAAATACCCAAGTTGTTGGCACTTGTCTGTCAAAACTTTTGACAGATTTAATTATTTTTTGTTATAAACTCGATTTTTGAGGAGCATTTAAAATATTGTAGCTCGTATATCTTTTGCACTACAGACACAATTTTTGCTTGGGTAGATAGAAGAAGGATCAAGGATTTTCTTAAGCAATCTACACATGTCAGATGTTTATTGCGTTGTTTTGAATGATTTTTTCAATTTGGACTTTTGCAAACAGCAATAACTCAATTTTTTCAAATTGCACGTGCCAATTTTTATATCGCCATCAGATGAAGCGTCAAATTTCAGACGGAATTGTATAAGCATGTACCATACCCATCTCTTATAGTTCCGAAATAATTTGGGAATATATTGAATTTTGATGATTTTGCAAGAACTAACAGAGAATGCTTTGAAATATCTGAATCAAGTAGCTGAACTGGCTACACTCACCTGACAGGTGCCTAAAATTAATGTATTTGTCACTTCGTTCATTCGAATTTGATATTTCAACAAGATTTGTCGTTATTTGAGATTGAAAATATCCCGAAAATACAACACTTATGGAATAAAAGTACTGGTTATTCAAACGAAAATATATTTAACCTCTTTTCAATTCATTTTAGAATGTCAATAAGTAGTCGGTAGAAGTTGCAGGCAATTCAATAACCAATTTCCAAATCTACCGTCCATGAGTAAAATAAAATTTCGGAGCATTAGAAGCAATTTTCTACAATTCGGATGAATAAAAATTGTAGGAACTAAGCAAAAACCAATCATCGAAGATAATTACATTAATACGAATAAATGATAGCAAACATCATAGGAGAAAACTAATTTACGATCTGAATAAATGTTCAATATGGGCCCCATTTTGCTCGATACACTTGACAGCTCGTATACGAACATGATGAGTTGCCCTCCTAGTTTCCTTAGGATCAATATTACGAAAAGCATTATGAATGCGCTCTAGTAACTCTTCTCTACTTCTTACAGGAATAAGATACACTTCACTCTTGATTTTGCCCCATAAATAAAAATCAAGGGGCATTAGATCCGGAGAACGCGGAGGCCATAAATTTGGTCCTTGATTACAACACCATCTATCCTCGAACATTTCTGTTAGCTGTCGATCTACAGCTCGTGTTTTATGTGCTGGTGCACCATCCATTTGGTAATAACAATCCCTCAGAATGTTAAGGGGTAATCCATCTAAAAAATTTGCTAATGTTCCTCTCAAAATTTCCAGGTATCTTTGTCCATTAAGATTTTCCTCTTAAATGTGATAAGCCAACAAATCATTCATTAAAATTGCAAAAACGTTTACGCTGAATTTATTTTGGAAATCAATAAGCTCAATGAAATGTGGATTTTCTGTGGCCAAAAATGTCGATTTCTCCTGTTGGTTATTCCACTTTCATTGAACTTGGCTTCATCAGACCATATAATTTTTTACAGAATTGTCTCATCTTCTTGAAGCCGAATTAATAAATTTTCACAGAAATCTAGCCGCTTGGGAAGGTCAGTTGGTTTCAATTTTTGTAGTCTGATAAAAGAATACGGGTGCATGTTATGTTTCTTAAGGATCCTTTGAATAGAAGTATAACTCAATCCAATATCCATTGATGCTGACTTAATGGACGCATGTAGATTGGCACGAAAATACGCTAGCGTATTAATTTGATTGTCGTCGTCCTCGAGAATTGGTTTTCTTCTAGTTTCTATGTATTTTGTTTCTCCAAATTGCAGAAAATTTCTTTTAATCCTTCGAAATTTTGTTTTACTCATAGGCGCCAAATTTGGAAATTGGTTATTGAATTGCCTGCAAGTTCTATGCACCACTTTTTGACATTCGCCATGAATTAAAAACAGATCAAACATATCCTCGTTTGAATAAGCAGCCATTTTATTATCAATCTGGTGTTTTTCAAAAATTTTCACCTCAAATTACCAACAATTCGTGTTGAAATATCAAATTCGAGTGAATGGAGTGACAAGTACATTAATTATGGGCACCTGTCAGGTGAGCGCAGCCAGTTCAGCTACTTGATTCAAATATTTCAAAGCATTCTCGGTTAGCTCTTGCAAATTCATCAAAATTCAATATATTCCCAAATTATTTCGGAACTATAAGAGATGGGTATAGTACATGCTGATACAATTCCTTCTGAAATTTGACGCTTCATCTGATGGCGATATAAAAATTGGCACGTGCAATTTGAGAAAATTGAGTTATTGCTGTTTGAAGAAGGCCAAATTGAAAAAATCATACAAAACAACGCAATGAACATTTGACATGTGTAGACTGCTTAAAAAATTCCTTGATCCTTCTTCTATCCACTCAAGCAAAAATTGTGTCTGTAGTGCAAAAGATCTACGAGCTTCAATTTTTTTAAATGTTCCTCAAAAATCGAGTTTATAACAAAAATAATTAAATCTGTCAAAAGTTTTGACAGATAAGTGCCAACAACTTAGGTATTTTATGCCTTGCTCCTTGCTCAAATGTCGGTTCTAGATGAATAATAGAAAAGGTAGATTGCCATTTGAAATAATATATATATATATATATATATATATATATATATATATATATATATATATATATATATATATATATATATATATATATATATATATCCATTGACGCCTTATTCTGAAGTAGAAGGAATTGCCTTTTAATGGTCTCTTGATTATTAGGAACGAAAATCAAATGAAAAAATTTATTGGTATTTGTGTCAATGAAGTAAATGTCAAGAATGATCTGCTACCATCTCCATGCTTTATATAAAAGAAACATTAGAAATGTTCATCCAGAAACTGCTTTATGCCAAGTACATATTTTAACTCATTAATCCACACATTAGTGTCATGAATGAATCTCGTCCAAGCTTTCCCGATTCTCTAGGCATAAAACCGCTATATTGCGAAGTAGTATTTTCTGAATCTATATTCTCATGTTACGCATCATGTGTCAGTGTAGAGGTGAAAACGAACAAAAACGTATGCAAGTCGAATACGGTAGTCAAATTTTTCTTCGTCTATTCCATGTAAAAATTATATTGAAAACACATATTGTAAGCACTCTACATAGTCCGACCAATTTAGACCCATTTTAGCTTGATTAAGTATCGGAATATGTATGTATGTGGCATATACCTTTGCGCACATTATATAGAACACTTTGTTACAATTGCGATATTTCAGGAATGGTGGCTCTTAGAGAAAAAAATCATCATAACTATTTTCATGAATAATTTTGAGATCTACAACTTTTGCTGAAAGTATTCTTTTGATAAAACATGTAACTAGAACGAGTTAGTTTGCTTTTATTGCAAATTATCCTTCAGTGACCAACCGAAGATCAGGTTACAATAGTCAGCGTGAGAGGTGGTCGTAGGTGAATAAGTGGTCAATTTGCTCGATAAAAGAACTATTATTGGCACTCAAGAGCAGACAACAAGTTCATTAATTACAATTTGAAGCAAAACTTGGCGACTGTCTAAAACTAATTTAACATGATTATAATGTTATATGTATATATGTACAGAATGATTTTTAAGGGTACCAGGCCGAAAGTCACTTTCCAGAAAAGTTTAAAAATTGAAAATCAATGAAAAAACATGTGAAATACTTGAATCACTTACCTAGAGAGTGGAGATGCTTCTAATGGTGTTATGGGGTGCTAGAACACAGCTTCTTCCAAATAGAGTATTTTCGTTGAAATACAGCCTCTTCCAAAAAGTATATTTGGGTGGAATACAGCTTCTCCCAAAAAGTATTTGTTCGTCAAAATCAAATACAGCCTTTTTCAAAAAGTATTTGTTAAAATACAGCCTCTTCCAAAAAATATATTTGGGTGAAATAAAGCTTCTCCCAAAACATATTTTTGTTCGTAAAAATACAGCCTCTTTCAAAACGTATTTGTTAAAATTCAGCCTCTTTCAACTTGTATATTCGAAAGGGTAAACTGAAGTCCAATGAAATCTAAACAAAAACGAGTAGAAGCGTAGAGGATAACGAGAGGTTGGGGACGATTTGTCAGTATGCTATGTGTTAAACGTGAATATGGCGTAAATATTGTTATAGAAAAACGAGGACATTCATTTGATGCATAGTTGAATAGTATAAGCATAACTCTTCTTCAATTCGATGTTTATTACTCTGAGAATGCAGATGTGTTTTATCGTACTTCTTCTGGCTTACCTTATAGTTATTTTGATTCCTGCTTAAAAGTTCGACGTGGCGGAGGAGGAACGGATCCGAAGACCTTATCGAATATTTACTCTGATTATTTTCTTTTTTTCTTGTTCTGGTAACCGATGCTCTCTGTCGCTCGATCCGGCCGTTGGCTTTAAATCTTTCCTTGAGTCTTTCTAGAATGATATTCGATGCAAACTGAATGATCTCCGTAGCCAAATAGTTGAAAAGAACAATAAGTTAACTAATGTCAACAATCAACCACCGGCAAATTTTGTTGACCAGGCGGCAAACGAGGCAGTTGACAGAGTTTATGGCTAAGAATGTTCTACTACGGGGCGTCCCGGAGACTCCTGAAAACTCTAACTCGGGTGAAAATGATGAAAAGTTGAAAGTTAAGGAAGCCCTCACTGTGGTCAAATGCGATAATAAGCCAATAAGTTTTTTTCGTGTTGGCAAGAAAAACGACGGTCAAAAACACTCACGAATGATTAAAATAGTCATGCCACACGAGCAGTATGTTCGAGATATTTTGAGAAACAAAAAGAAACTGCTTGAATCAGATCGAACATGGAGCTTCACATTCGTAAGTGATAATACCCCTCTTCAACAGCAGGTATTGAAGAATCTGCAAGATGAGTTGGAGGACCGGAAGAACAAGGGTGAAATAAATTTGACCATCAAATACTCAAATGGCACTCCAAGGATAATGAATACCCTTCAAAATTAAATCCCCAAATGTTACTCGTACCCCAATCGGTCTTTCGTTTCATTATACAAACTTAAACTCTTTACTGTCCAAGTTTGTTGCATTAGTCTGTTTTATAGAAATATCCAAACCTCATTCATATTAAATGAGATAAAAAACACAAGGTTTAACTTTAATCTACACTTTATTTGAAAAAATTCGACGACGTTTCGCTGACACAGCAGCTTTATCAAGAATGACCTTCATATTCATTCATATTCATTACGGAAACTTGGCTGAACGATGAAATTCCTAACTCTCTGGTTGACATTAAAGGATGTACTATCTACAGATGTGACAGACAAGATCGTAGGGGTGGGGGAGTTCGTGTTTACCTTAGCGAATATATTACCACAAGCTTCCAAACTTATATCAAAAATTAGAATTCCCTGCATCGATGTAATATCGATTTGTTTATTGAAGGCTACCCTCCATTTTTTTCTATCTTTGATCTTATCTTCACCAACGACAAACAACTCTTGACTACTCCGGATGTTCACTCGCCAATAGGTATCTCTGATCATGCGGTCATTACGTCTGAAATTCAAATCCTTTCACTTCCCTCACACTCCATTTCTAAATCGATGTTCATAGTTACTCATTTCCATGCAGTAAGAAGAGAGCTGTCTGAAGTTGACGGGCCTACTTTTCTTGGACCCAGAGATGACCCCAGCGAGGTGTAGCAAAATTTTCTTGTAGCCGTCATTTCAAGCAACGATAGGAATTCGAGAAAAAAGGTTCTTCTCACTAATCCCTCAAAATCTTGGCTCAATGAAGAACTCATGCAGATGATCCGTCATAAGAGAAACCTCTGGAAGAAATATAAAAGAACGAAGACTGTTATTGATTATGCAACACACCGCAATTTCTCCAATTATCTCACGTTGTCCATTCGCTTTTCCAGACGTGATTACGAGACCTCAATAGCGAACTCTGAAAGCCAAAAACGCCTATATAAATATATTAGAGCTTGTTTGCAGAGTAGAGTGGGGAATCCCCTTCCACGTCGTTCTGATGGGAGCCTCTGCTCGACGGATGCTGAGTCTGCGGAGGTGAATGCTTTGTTGAGGCTTTCACTGATGAACCTACTGATGGCACCCTTCTCCAGCTGCTGTCACTTCGAGTTGAGGACACAATATCAAATATATCGTTGACAGCTGAAAAGGTGAAAAAGTATATTTATAAATTTAAAGGTTCCTCATCTCCAGGACTGGATGGAATTACTGCTGATCTACTTAAAAATAGTGTGGACATCCTTTGCTAGCCACTGTCTCAAATTATGATCTATTCTTTCGAACACTCCTGTTTGCCTTCTTCGTGGGAGGTTGCTTCCATCACTGCTATTCACAAAAAGGGCGATAAATTAAACCCTTGCAACTATCGCCTTATCAGCCTACTTTCTATACCTTCGAAGGTAATTTAATCAATTATTGCGGACGAAATTACTATATTTCTGAATCGTCATAATGTCATACCCGATGAACAGCACGGGTTCGTTGAGGAAAAGTCCACTACGAGTAGCCAATTGCCTTGTGTGAATAACTGGTTCAAATCCCTCCACTCTTCTCAAATGCCCAATGATGTGATCTACCTGGACTTTACAAGAGCTTTTGATCACACATCAACGCGGCCAGCTTCTTCACAAGATTGGTCACTGTGTGAGAGGGAAACTGTTGCTTTAGATTGAGGGCTATCTGACCGATAGGCGATTCGTGGTTAGAGTTGGGAGTTCATATTCTTCTCCAAGATCCATTACTAGTGGTGTACTTCAGGGCTCTATGCTCGGCACCCTTCTCTGTCTGAGTGATCTAACTTTTCATATCAAGAGCAAAAAAGCCTTCTATGCCGACGATGCTAAGCTTTATGCGAATCCGTTTAATCAGCATGGCATCCTTCAGAACTCCGTTGGCAGGTAATGTATTGATTGTCTGCTTCCTTTGAACATCGAGAAATGTGTAGTATTATATATGGGGAAAAACAATCCGAAGCTATCCTACAACCTATGCGGCTCAACATCACAAGGAGTTTTATCGCATGTCGATTTGGGGGTGATCATTAATAGTGACCTGTGTTGGTCGGACCACGGTGTGTAAAAGAGCTAACTCGCTGCTCTATCTTATTCGTCGGTCTTTCGCGGAGATTTCGTTCAGTGCGTCCATCAAAGTTTATAAAACGTACGTGCGACCTTTGATGGAATACGTCGGTCCAGCTTGGTGTCCAGTTTTGTTGCACAATCGGAATTTGTTGGAGGGTGTGCAACGCCGAGCAACACGTTTGTCGTACGGGCGTACATGGCCGACGTACCAGGAACGTCTGAGTGCCGCCGATCCCTTGACGTTCAATCAGCGCAGCCTTAAGGGTGATCTGATCTTTACATTTCGAATAATTAAATTTAACTACGCGCACTTAGAAGGCTCATTCACACTCAGCTCTTATACTCGTCTGCGAGGCCATCAAATGAAATTGAGAAAAAGAGCTCTTCGAAACAATGCAACGCCAGTATTTCTTTAGTAATAGGGTATTCGATGTCTGGAATAGTTTCAGGGATGCGGTGGTTGATGCGTCGTTGACCAATATTTTTAAAAATGGTCTCGATCGGGCTGTTTTCTCGTGAACTCTCCGCTACCTACTTTAGTATTAGTGTTATTTTACTTTATTAGCATACTTGTTAGAATTTATTTTTGGGCCTAGAATGTATTTAATCTTTTTCTTCTGTTTTTTTCGCTCAGCTCAGTTGCTGTAGCTCTCAGAATTTGTTTTGTATCTGGGCTTTTATAGGACTTGGTCCTCAGCCCTCCATTATATTTTATAATAATAATAATAATAATAATAGTACGATGCAGACAGAAACACCACGTGTGCAAGGAACAACTCATCATCGATTCTGTGATAATGAAACAGGCACACGTAGGGCATCGGAACGTTCATTCAGCTTTTCTCGATTATCTGAAGGCATTCGATAGTACCGCCCATTTTTGGCTTGTTGAAGTATTGCAGATGTACAAAATTAACCCAGCCTTGGTAGAGTTCTCGAAGACAACAATGACACACTGGCGCACGTCTTTGCAGGTCAACATGAACAATAAATCAATTAAAACCGACGAGATACCCATACGTCGTGGAATTTTTCAAGGAGACTCTTTGAGTCCACTATGGTTCTGTTTGGCTACGAACCCATTGTCTTCAATGCACAATAGAACATGATACGGTTTTAGGATAAAAGCAGATAGAAACACACAGTCTCCCACCTGCTATATATGCTAAATATGGATGACATCAAATTATATGCTTCTAACAAGGAGCAATTGGATGATTTACTGAAAACTGTCAGTAAGTTCCCGGCAGATCTTCACATGAAATTCGGGATTGAAAAATGTAAGACCCTGAACATTCAAAGAGGAAAAGTCATACATGGTGAAACACAACTTCCAAACGGTGATAATGTACAGTACATGAGGGATGGCGAAACATACAAATATCTAGGATACCAACAAGCCAGATTGCTAGACCAAAAACAATCAAAGGAGAAGATTCGTTCAGAATACAGTCAGCGCCTGAAGACTGTGCAGAAATCAATTTTGAGCTTGGAGAATCTAGTCAAGGCAGTTAACACCTACGCCATTCCAGTGTTGCTTTACTAATTTGGAATAATCAGATGGACTGAGACAGAACTGGATGATATTCAAAGGCAGACCCGAAGAATGTTAACAAGGTACAACAACCATCATCCAAAATCGTCTGTGATACGAACAACTTTGAAGCGGAAAGAAGGAGGACGCAGATTAATAGATGTTGTCAATTTACACACCGAATAGATAAAAAATCTCAGAGAATTCTTTTCAGCAAAAGCTCTCACTTCTGAACTCCATAGAGTGGTATCGTTGACTGATAAGGGATATACACCTCTAAATCTTGCTACCAGAGATGACCTGCTGAATCTACCATTCCTATCAGATACTAAAAAAAAACAAGAGCAATGGTCAAGAAATGAATTGCATGGACGACATCACCATGAGATTAATCACACATCGACAAAGAAGCCTCCAACAAAAGGTTGATGAAAGGAGAATTATTCGCGGAAACAGAAGGATTCTTTATGGCCATCCAAGACCAAGTGATGGCTACAAACAACTACAAAAAATTTAATATGAAGGACGGAACATTACAAACAGACAGGTGCAGAAAATGCTATATAAGATCGGAGACTATACAGCATATTATGTCCGGATGCAAACAACTGGCCAATACAGACTATCTTCACAGGCATAATCAAGTGTGCAACATTATCCATCAAGAACTTGCACACAAGTACGGACTTGAATACCTTCCAGCCATATGACAAGTATCAACCGGCGCTCGTATTGGTAAATGACTCTATCAGATTATACTACGACAGGCCTGTTATCACTGACAGAATGGTGACGAATAATAGGCCGGACATAGTGGTGTATGATAAGAGAGCCAGAACAGCAATGCTGGTGGACGTCGCCATACCGAATACTAACAACGTGCTGAACAAGTTCCAGGAGAAAAAGTCCAAATACACAGACCTTGCTATTGAGATCAAGCAGATGTGGCACCGCGAGAAAATAGATATTAATCCTGTCATCGTATCCTCCAATGAGTTAATACCCAAAACTTTGCATGATAGCCTTGAGAAATTAGAATAGCATAAGAATACTTATATAGAAATGCAAAAAGCTGTAATTCTTAATACATGTAGGATAGTTAGGAAATTTATGTCAAGTATATTGTAATCGACCCTATTCCCGTTGATTGCTGAATCTGGGAAAGGTAAATCATATCCAGCTAACAGCTGAAATAGTGCATAAGTCCACGATAATAAATAATTATAATATACTTAATTGATACATCGTAACGGATGAATACGGCAAACGGTCAATAAACTATGCGGTATTTTTTATCTGAAAAGAGGAGCTGCTATAAATTGATTATATATTTTAGTCGAAATCATTCTCTGAAACTCCTAGAACCGATCAACTCAATTCACGAATATTTTGGAATAACCAGCGCAGAATATAACATGATGTCGCAACCGACCACACCCCAGGGGCGTTATGACAGTGGTTGGGGTCGAAAGTGACAGGTTCAATGATACTCTGAAATGGTCTGAAATCACTTTTATTGTAACTCTCTAGCATTGATATAACATAATACTTTTTCCGAAAAAAGGAACAGAAAGAATATTTTACTCACTTAAAACTCATAAGACACTTCATTATTTGTAGTTATTACAATCGGTCTTCACTTGTCTAAATTGAATAAATCTCTTTTCTAAATAGAATCTTGTATAACTAGCCTTACACTTTTTAAGAATACATATAAAATATGAATAAACGCAACATTAAAATCTTTGAAATAAGAACACGACAATGTGTTCTTCAATAAAATAATAAACATTTTTATATTAACATCAACACCTAAAATCAACGAAATAGGTGTACATAGTACGCAAAAAACTAAAAAGTATCTAATCAGGCTCATCACAGTTATGACAAATATAATGGCGACTACCATCTGTGCAGCCTAAATGAGACCATAGTTCACATTTTCCTCGACATTTGATTCATGTAATGGCTCCCAATTGCCGTATGCCACGTCTGGCTACGACTTTGTCTGGCCTTTGGACGGTAGTCACATCTAGTCCATCGATATTACTTATGTCTTGTGGCTTGTAGGTATGTCTATCCATAACAACTTGCAGGTGGTTATCGTAAAAAGCTTCTACATTTGTTCTATTAAAGCAGGTTGCTCTTGAAAGAGTGGTAGCTTGGCCACTGGAACTAAGAGCGAAGTATTTCTGTTCAAAAATGAACGGAACCATTCTCCGCTTGCCATCTCATTCTGAGCCCATGTAATTGGTCGTTTTAGAGTTTATTTATTTGTAAGTTCAAATGCTAACTTCCGCACCTCTTTAGGCATTGAGAGGCCAAAATAAATATCCGCGCAACGTCCATTTTGATAGATGCTGCTCTTGTTCATCCGACGACACTTTGTGAGCGGTGTACCCCATGATGAAATTACCACGGGCATTTCCACTCTCATACGTGTCGGCATGATCTCGTTTACGAATGTATCTAAGCAAAGTCATTCGATTGATTTGAAACATTTTTGCTGCTTGTTTAAAGTCGCAGAGAAACACCTCGGTTTGTTTCATAATATGCTTTTTCGTACTAAGAAATATCTCGTCTTCCCTCTTTGGTCTTTCTCAAGAGTTGTAAACAAGTATTTATTCACTAATATTTATTATATTTCAAATGGATGATTGAATGGTCTGCTTAGCAGTACTTTCTATGAGGAAAAGTCATGCCCTACCTAATTATTTTTCAGCAGAAATCTACGAAGAATATTACAAGACCAGATGGTTGCTATCCTTTGGTAATGTTCATACGAGCTGCAGAAGATGTACGAGTGTATATATTATATTGATAAATGACACTGAGTATTCCGTCTGTATAAATATAATAACAATTATTAAAAGACATCGAACAAAAAAACTTACTTTCGACTGTCAAAAATACATACGGGTCTCTCCTGGCGTACGCAGGGCACAGCGGCTGACGTTATATTGTGACACAGCTTCAGACAAGCAAGTATTTCCCTTCTCCTTGAACATTTCCCGCTACTCCGAATATTTTGGGTAATACTATGATTGCCCATAAGATTCTCATACCAGCTACTTTTAGGGATGGGTTGGTTCCACAAACTTCAAATTCACAAGTGGAAATTCGTTTTCTGATTCGGACTTGAACCTATCCTGCTATTTTACCGAAATTAATTAGTTTTTGGAAATATTTGTAATTGAGTAATTAATAACTTTCGATAGAATGGGACACTTGGTATAATAATCAAATTTTTCTGAAATGAAATATTCGAGTAGTCAAGCTTTTGAAAAGAAGTGCTGCTTAACTCATTATCCCTATAATGAGGAGGGTAATGCTAATGCTAATGCTAAAAGCATGGATTGAGAGAGTACGGAGTTGATTTCACATACCTCAAATCAACATCAAAAATGCCTTCACGCGAATCGAAAATTGACCTATTTCTTATTTTTTGCTTGTATCACTATTTTCAGAGTAAGAGGAAATGAACATGGACTACGTCTTTTCATAATATCACCTCCATTTATGGATGAAGTAGAGGTTGAAAGTTTGTATGATAATTCTTTCTTTATGTTTAAAGAGGGATGCATGAAAATTCGCTTTAAGGAGCTGAACTGAAAATGAGAAAGATGAGTCTCAGTTTTTTTGGGAGCAACCCATGTAGGTGCTGAGAAAGGATTGAAAGATTTATATAGAAATCTCTTAGATTTAAAGTTTGAGACATTGAGACCTGTTTTGCAGATCTTGATCACAAAGGAAAAAATAATGTTTCTTTTGAAGATGCGAAATAGTAGTTGAAACGTTGTATGCAATTTCCTCAATGTAAAAATTAAAGAAATTATAATTTTTAATAATATCTCAATTACAAAGTAAAAAACTAGTGTTTCAACATTTTCATCCGAACCACCCTTGAGAATGCGAAATAAGTATGTCACAACTTGTGGGGGGTAAATCTACGTGCAATTTTAAGAAAAAAAGTTCATATAAACATAGGCCCACAAAAACTTCGTTACGGAGCTACAGGGTGTTGAAATTTCCGGAAAAAATTGTTTTTTTCTTCAAAACTCCTGCAGTTTTTAAGTTATTCAGCCCAAATTTGGAATGCAAGCTATTTTTTACAGCCTTCATCATTACCTAAATGTCCTAAATTTTAACTAGAATGTACGAGGTATTTTCTTTTACGGAGCTATGTCTTTTTTGCCCTTTCAAACAAAAAAATTATTGAACGATAGTATTCTTTCGCTGAATTGAAAGCACTTCTAATTAAGGCTTTGATTTTTTTTCTTTTATTTATTTATTTTGACAGTTGCTAAAGTTGAACCAGTATCTGCTCGAATTGTTTATTAAATTAACGATTAGTTTCAAGACTTTGGAAGTTATTGTAAGAAAAGTAAAGAAAAGTAAGAAAAGATGGCTAATTTTACTAATGCCGAATTGGCTGATATCCATTATATGTACGGTTTGGCTGACGGAAACACAACAGAAGCTAGGCGATTATATCAGGTACGCTTTCCAAATCAAGTAACACCAGACAGGCGAACATTTTCAAATATCCACAGAAGGTTGAGGGAAAGTGGTACTTTTACTGCAAATAATCATTTAAAAGGTGCAACTCAAACTATGAGAACTCCAGAGATTTAGGAAGCAGTTTTGAATTGTATGGATTTGAATCTCCATGTGAGAACAAGAAAAATTGGAAATCAGTTGAATATTTCACATGTTCCAGTTTGAAGAATTCCCCACGACTTTTTATTGTGCCCGTTTCCGTTTCCTTCAAGAATGAATTTCTGCCGATGGTTCTTAGATAAAATTAGAAAAAATGCTCATTTTGATAGTGAAATAACGTTCACAGACGAAGTTAACTTTTCGACAACTGCTATCACAAATTTTCACAAAAATCATTATTGGGTTGAGAAAAACCCCCATTTGATTGAAGAATCTCATCATCAAGAACAGTTCTCACTAAATGTCAGGGTCGGAATAATTGGAAATTATTTGATTGGGCCATTTTTTTTGCCTAACAGACTAAACGGTCTCGCTTATAGGCAATTTCTTGAGGAGGAGTTACCTTTATTGCTCGAGGAGGTGCCACTTTTGGTGAGAAACATAATGTGGTTCATGCATGACGGAGTACCAGCACATTTTAGTGGAGAAGCTAGGGAATTCTTAAATATTACATTCAACAACCGATGAATAGACCGGGGTGGGCCAGAACCATTGCCTCCTTGGTCCCCAGACTTAAATAGCTTAGACTTTTTCTATATATATATATATATATATATATATATATATATATATATATATATATATATATATATATATATATATATATGAATGAATGCTGCAGCGCAGCGTAGGGATAGATCATTAAATATATTGGTATTCCTATTAAGCACCTATATCCCTCCCAAATTTTCTTTAAGTTTCGTAAGTTTAATTTTTTATTACCTATCATCTCGAATCTGAGAAGAATATTAGATATGAAAAATTTCATGCTGGTTTGTGCTTAATTCCACATGGAAGGAGTTGCGATAGTGTTCAGGGGCAGGACAACGTTTGAAATAAAAGTTAATTCAAAAAACACAGTCAAGTAAGATATAACTGTAATTATACCTGTGACTTAAAAATTCATTGATTAATTAAACGAAAATAAATATCAATTTCTACTGAATCATAACGTCATTCATCTAAACGTAATCTCTGGAATCGCTCATAACCATATAATACACGAAATTCTTCATTTCAGAAACCAAAAAGGAGACAGAATCACACCCACGAAAATCCCCAGATCTTCTTTGTGATCTCAACAACAGCCCAACTTTCATGTCAAGTTTAAACGTCAAATTCGCTCAACAATACTCCACAGTATGCGACATCAATCACGAAGATTTATACGCCGAAGTTTTTGAGTCGGAAGAACACAGAAAATTACCAAAGGGGTTGTTTGAAGAGTTAATGAAGTTGAAAAGAAATGGCTCCCCTGAAGCTGCAAGTTTGAAAAAACAACGCTGCCTTCTGCAATAGATTCATAGGTAATGAGAGCATTAATAAACCCTCTATCAAAATTAACCCTTCTCATTGAAATCTTAATCATAATCTTTTTAAGAAGAAAACGAGCAATAACTTTTTTTATAGACAATAATATTTTTCTTTGCTTGCAGATTGCTACTATTTCCATAAATATTGGATAAATACTTTGTCGAGAGTATGACAAATGCACATAAAGGAAAAAGTTTCAGCGCAGAAGAAATATATCAACATAAGACTGACTGTCTAATAATACCAAAATCTTACCCTTGAATCTCTGTTTTCATGTGTTAAAAATATGAAATCACACGAAAGTATCCTACAAAAACATTTTTACATATAACATTTTGATTTTTTCCCAACGTGTCTCCATTTCAGTATTCATAAAATTGATCCTTCTAAAATAAACATGCTTCTAGTATTATGTCAAAATAAGGATTTGTTCAAAATTTACATTCATTTTTATCAGTTTTGGCAATTATATTTCAGAAAGCTTCATATTCGTATACAAAACCGGTCTAAACTATTTAGGCCTATAGTGAATTTGACGTTCTTTTATATTTGGTTATGACAAAAATTTATACTGAATTTTGTAACATATTTTTCATGGAATTCATGGAAAATTTGAAAATTTATAATTAATAATAATAATAATTTTACCCATTCATTCTCTAAGCAACATAGATACATGTAAGGTATGTCATTTAGTCACGAAACATTCAATGAAAAAAAACAAAATAAAAAACAATTAAAATCTAATTTTTCTAGTTTTATTTTTCTCAACAAATTCTTTAATAACACTATCAAAATCTATTACTTCATTCTTAATAACAACGAAATCAAACTTTACTGGGTGATTCACCAGTGGCACGGTGCTCTATAGCTCGTACACTCTTGAAGATTTCATTTTTGTTCGAACGGTATTGTATTTAGATAGTAAGAATCTACTTCAGCAATTTATTTAGCAGTAAACAAGGTGTCCGAATTTTCTATAAAAAAATCTTGGGTTTTTTTTCAGATTGGAGACCAATTTTTTGTTGAAGATTCAGGAGCGGCCTAAACTCTGCTATAATGTCTTTGAGTAATAAGTTTTTGTGGTGAGTAGTTTCGTCACAATATTTTCTTTTCCTTAAAAAGTCATGAAATTAGGCTCCCACATCATCGCATGCTCCTTCGGCCTGAAAGGATGAATACTTTTTCCTTTCGTTTTCTTACTGCCCAAGGATAGCTTTATCGATGAATTGAAATCGATTATCCTCATTTTATACAGGAGTGACTCAAAAAAATTATTCAATATTGTAATTTTAAAAATATCATATCTTCATTTTTTCAAATGGAACACCCTGCATTTCATTATTCATGTCAACGCATAAAATATTATGCTATATTCTTGCAGAAGTAACCTTATCTATAGCTTCGACCGTTTTCGAAATATTCGATTATTTGTAAAAATTTTTGATGGAAATTCTACAAACCTTATCAAACTCATCAACATTTTTTTTGTAATGATTCAAGTAGTAAAAATGAAAACTAAACAAGATAGTTCTTTTAACGAAATGAACACCTCAAAAAAGTCTAGGGAACACTTCTGAATATCGATATATCGTATCAAGAACGATCAATATAGATGATTTTTTTAAGAAATGAACACCTGCATCAATTTCTCACCAAATTATGTAGAGTGCCGCCACAGATTTCAGTTTTTTTTATAAAAAACTAAAAATCGAGCAGATGCGACTCTACTTTATAATCATTTTATGTATTCAGTGTTTGAAATCAGTTAGTTGGCACTTTGTTACTCTTGTAAGGTCAAATTTAAGATTCAAGTTTCGTGATTCGACCATGGAACGACGACATTTGACTAGAGAAGAGATGTTACGAGCCGTAGGGATGCTCCAAGCTGGGAGCTCACAACGGGAAGTATCCAGGGTTCTGGGAAGTAGCCCAAGTGTCATAAACCGTTTATGGTCGCGTTTCAATGAAACAGGTAGCGTAGAAGAACGCCAAACAGGTCGTTTCAGGATTATTACAGTCGCCCAAGACCGATTCTTGGTTTTACAAGCCAGAAGAGATCGTACTACCACAGCATCTCAATTAGCTCAAGAGCTATCACGAGTTCATAATGTACAAATTTCCGATCAAACTGTGAGAAATCGACTGCACGCAGGTCAACTCCATTCCAGACGTCCTTTAAGAGTTCCACAACTGACCCATGGAAATCGCGCTGCTCGTTTAGCTTGGTGCCAAGAACTCGTAAACTGGGATCAAGAGAGGTGCGCCACAGTTCTCTTCAGTGATGAATCTAGATTAAGTTATTATCCCGATTCGGGAAGAATTCGAATATGGAGGGAACCTGGAAAGCAAAACCGTCTCCAGCATGCTCGAGAAGTTGTTAGACAGGGGGGCGGATCAGTAATGTTTTGGGGAGGTATACACCTTGGTGGAAGAACTGACCTCATACAGAACAACCTCACGGGAAATTCTTACCCAAATGAGATAGTTTTACCTGTAGTGGTACCGTATCTCCAAATAATGGGTCAAAATCCACTCTTCCAACAAGATAATGCCCCTCCTCATCGTGCAAGAGTTGTCTTGAACGTTCTTGAAGAGAATGATATCGATCTTCTACCCTGGCCATCCTGCTCCCCAGATCTGAATCCCATTGAGCATGTGTGGGACACCCCAAAAAGAAATCTCCTGCGTCAAAACGTCTTCCATCATGAACAGGAGCTTTGATTAGCAGTTCAGGGGGCTTAAAATGACTTAGGCCAAAATGTAATAGACAATTTAATATTGAGCATACCGCGACGATGCCAAAGTGTCATTAATAATAGAGGTGGACCTTCTGGGTACTGAAAAATATAAGTGCTTCCATATCGTTTCGAAAATATTAGTTCAGGATTTTTTTTTTTGTTTTACCAAATTTCGTCATTTCCAAATTTCAACTTTTTTTTTATAATAGGTGCTTTGGAGAAGTCAAATATTATTTTGTCCTCTTCAAAATACGTTATATACAATACATCCTAACAAAAACCGAAAGATTTCTATAAATTTAAATCATTAAATTCATATTTTAAAGATATTGGTAAGTGTTCCCTAGACTTTTTTGAGTTGTTTAAATATATCATAAATAATATAATAAATCGAGATAAAATCAAGATGATTAAAACGTAAATCGAGGTATGTGTTGAACTTTTCTTTTATTTGTGCCTACTGTCAGGTGTCCGCACATATCATATTCTGCATTTTACGTGGTGAACTTATCAGTGTTTCGTTATTGAACATTGTTGAAGTGAGGTTTGAACCCAATTTTCTCAATTGACTGCCATAAAGTTCTCCAAAGAAGAAATGGTTGATATGATTTTTATTCTGGGTGAATGTGATAGAAATTCTTTGTTGGCAAGTAGAGTTTATGCACAAAGGTTTCCTGATAAGAGGCATCCTGATGCAAGATGATTTGAAAAACTTCTGATTAGATTTATCGGAACGGGTAATATCGCATACAAAAAACATGAAAAACCAAAAACTGCTACAGATAAATACAACCAGTTATCAGTTTTCTTAGTGACAGAGGACCCATATAAAAGCCAAAGAGAGATTTCTCAGTTAACAGATATGAGTCAAACTTCCGTCCAGAGAATCTTGAAAGTGAATAAATTTCATGCATATCATGTACAGCTGCACCAGGAACTGAACAATCAAGACTATGTCGAATCAGTTTTTGCAATTTGGCAGGTGACCAAGTAGCGGAATATCCAAATATGTTTAGCAGAGATGTTTTCTCGGACGGGGCAACTTTCCACAAGAATGGGCTTGTTAACAGGCACAATTATTACGCCACGGAAAATCCACACCTCATGAGACAAATCATCTACCAATGTTACTTGCCAATGTACCAGAGCATATAAGACAAGATTGGTGGATTCAACAGGATGGAGCATCGGCACATTACTCACATCAGGTTAGGGAGGATTTGAATCATGTATTTCCAAACAAATGGATAGGACGTGGTGGTCCTTTTAGATGGCCAGCTAGGTCTCCGGACCTTTCAAGTCTAGATTTTTTCTTGTGGGGTTATATCAAGGGCATCGTTTACCAGATTCCTTCTACAACACAGTTGGATATGAGACAGAGAATAGTCGACGCCTTTCAGTCAGTTAATCCGCATATGTTGTCGAGAGTTCAAGGGTCTTTCCTCAGAAGGATTGAGTTGTGTCTACAAAGAAACGGGCAACATTTCGAATACTTATTGAAATAATTTAACACCTTGTAGATCATCTTACCAAAAACCAATCTATTACGTGTTTCATACACGACTACCTTAAAATATCTCCATTTCTCTGATAGAGAATAATGGTGTGTACTAATAAACTCTTCCTTCGCAACCTCTGATTTTATTTTTTCAGTTTATTTTTTATTTCGAAAATGGTCGAAGATAAAGATAAGGTTACTTCTGCAAGAATATAGCGCAATATTTTATGCGTTGACATGAATAATGGGTGTTCCATTTGAGAAAATCAAGATATGATATTTTTAAAATTACAATATTCAATAATTTTTTTGAGTCACTCAAGTATAAAATGATGATAATCTATTTCAATTTATCAATGAAGCTATCCTTGGGCAATAAGAAAACGAAAGGAAAAAGCATTCATCCTCTCTAGCCGAAGGAGCATGCGATGATGTGAGAGCCTATTTTCATGAATTTTTGCGGAAAAAAAAAATATTGTGACGGAACTACTCACCAAAAAAACTTATGACTTAAAGACATTATAGCAGAGTTTAGAAGCTCTTCAACAAAAAAGTGGTCTTCCAATCAGATTTTTTATAGAAAATTGGGATATCCTGTTTACTTCAAAATAAATTGCTGAAGTAGATTTTCATATTCTAAATACAGTACCGATCGAACAAAAATTAAATTTTCAAGAGTGTACGAGCTACAGAGCACCGCGCCACTGGTGAATCACCTAGTATATTCATTGTAGATTGCAAGAACGTTTCTATAAATTTTTTAGTATGGAGAACTGTGCTCGCAATACTGCAAAATTTCAATACAGAACTTCTTAGAGACAATCAATAAGTAATAGGCAATCAGTATTTTCTCAAAATTCTCAACAGAAAACAAAACCATGATATAGAAGAAGACAAAATTGTAGGAAACATAGCCTCAGCTTTAACCTCAAAATTGAAAAAAAATGTTTTTTTTTTCCACAAATAAGAGAAAAGATCGTAGAGGAAAATATCAATCCATAAATTTGTATGTGAAGGAAGATCTATCGGCTCATCCCATTTTATATTGATCGAATTATGAAAATATAAATTTTTCAAAAGAAATGATGTTTTCTAACACATTTCGACAGATAATTGTGGGAAACAAATTTGGAATAATTTTTTCATAGAAAATTTAATTATCACAGTAAAGGAGAGTTATTGCTTTTGAGTATACGAAGATGAATTTGAAATATTATAATTTTTTTTAGATCACATTTGCCTTAAATATTTATTATAATTTTCCTCTAACGGTAAGTTCTGTTAGTTTTTACGAAAGTAGATTGCTGGCATTCTTACATGAATTTAAAACAAAAATATTTCTCATTTAATATTTGAAGCCCAAGATATATTTTCGTTGAACTCGTATGCCAGCAATTGACTTCTGCAACCGCCTTTATCGAAAAATGAAAATTGTGGGAACCATTGAACAAAAACTCAACCGAAAAAAAGTGATTATCTGAAAATCTTTTTGACCATGTCATAACATAGAAAAATATTACACAAAATAAATTTGTGTAATATTTTTGTGTCGAGATGTGACAGCTGATTAGGGAAAACATATTCTGGTCAGATATTTTGCACCTTTATATCACGGAATACTTAAGTCCCATTTCCTACTCTTCCTCGACTTATTTTTCCACTCCATACAGTAATGGTAATGCTATACTTTTCATGTAATCCTTTAGGAATGATGGTTTTCATTATGAAAATCGGGAGGTTGTTTCTTAGCCGTATTGTTTACTGCAGAACATATGTTTCATGCTTTTTACGAAGTTGATGACTCAATTACATAAACACCTCAAAAAAGTCTAGGGAACACTTACCAATATCTTTAAAATATGAATTTGATGATTCGAATTTATAGAAATCTTTCGGTTTTTGTTAGGTTGTATTTGTATATAATGTATTCTCAAGAAAAC
The DNA here is from genome assembly GCA_013387265.2 of Cryptolaemus montrouzieri. Classification (NCBI taxonomy): domain Eukaryota; kingdom Metazoa; phylum Arthropoda; class Insecta; order Coleoptera; family Coccinellidae; genus Cryptolaemus; species Cryptolaemus montrouzieri. Next base: position 34,535,579 of record JABFTP020000062.1, read on the forward strand.
AAAATAAGATTTGCCTTCTCCAAAGCACCTATTATAAACAAAATTTGAAATTTGAAAATGACGAAATTTGATGAAACACAAAAAAAATCCTGAACTAATATTTTCGAAACGATATGGAAGCACTTATATTTTTCAGTACCCAGAAGGTCCACCTCTATTATTAAAGACACTTTGGCATCGTCGCGGCATGCTCAATATTAAATTGTCTATTACATTTTGGCCTAAGTCATTTTAAGCCCCCTGAACTGCTAATCAAAGCTCCTGTTCATGATAGAAGACGTTTTGACGCAGGAGATTTCTTTTTAGGGTGTCCCACACATGCTCGATGGGATTAAGATCTGGGGAGCAGGATTGCCACGGTAGAAGATCGATATCATTCTCTTCAAGAACGTTCAAGACAACTCTTGCACGATGAGGAGGGGCATCATCTTGTTGGAAGAGTGGATTTTGACCCATTGTTTGGAGATACGGTACCACTACAGGTAAAACTATCTCATTTGCGTAAGAATTTTCCGTGAGGTTGTTCTGTATGAAAACATCACAGATCCGCCTCCCTGTCTAACAACTTCTCGAGCATGCTGGAGACGGTTTTGCTTTCCAGGTTCCCTCCATATTCGAATTCTTCCCGAATCGGGATAATAACTAAATCTAGATTCATCACTGAAGAGATCTGTGGTCCACCTCTCTTGATCCCAGTTTACGTGTTCTTGGCACCAAGCTAAACGAGCAGCACGATTTCCATGGGTCAGTTGTGGAACTCTTAAAGGACGTCTGGAGTGGAGTTGACCTTCCTGCAGTCGATTTCTCACAGTTTGGTCGGCAATTTGTACATTTTGAACTCGTGATAGCTCTTGAGCTAATTGAGATGCTGTAGTACGATCTCTTCTGGCTTGTAAAACAAAGAATCGGTCTTGGGCGACTGAAGTTATCCTGAAACGACCTGTATGGCGTTCTTCTACGCTACCTGTTTTATTGAAACGCGACCATAAACGGTTTATGACACTTAGGCTACTTCCCAGAACCCTGGATACTTCCCGTTGTGAGCTCCCAGCTTGTAGCATGCCAATGGCTCGTAACATCTCTTCTTTAGTCAAATGTCGTCTTTTCATGGTCGAATCACAAAACTTGAATCTTTTATTTGTGCTTACAACAGAAACAAAGTGCCAACTATGTGATTTCAAACACTGAATACATGAAATGATTATGAAGCAGCGTCGCATCTGCTGCATATTTAGTTTTTTTATTTTTATAAAAAAAAACTGGAATCTGTTGCGGCATTCTACATAATTTGGTGAGAAATTGATGCAAGTGTTCATTTCTTAAAAAAAAACCATCCATATTGATCGTTCTGGATACGATATATCGATATTCAGAATAATATAATATATACCGGGTGGGGCAACTGAAACGGAAAAGAAACAATAACTGCTGAATTATTCGTTTCTGGACAAAAAGTAAAAACAAGTCAATTTTTATCTGAAGGGCGACATCTTCTAACACACGGTGATTCTATTTTACATCAACCCCCTGAGCAGGGGTGTGCAAAATTCACATATTCGGAAGAAGATACAGGCTGGTTCGTCCAAAGATGAGTTATTTTCAGTGATTGCAAAATCTGTTTATTTCGGATGAACATTCACCGACATACTGTTGTATTTTGGGGAAAAATATCTTTAAGCAGTGGTGCTTCCACTACTCCCCCTCAAATGAGGGTGTCAACCCCTCAAATTTTCGAATTGATCAGTTAGTCTAAGTTATAGCCCATTGGATAGGTTTCAGAATTATCCGATTACAGAGAACGAATTTTCAAATCCGATTACATTTCGATGAGGATACAGGGTGGATTATGGAGAAATTCATACACAGTATAAGAGCCTCTTCACAAAGAAGCGATGATCGCTTTGTGTCATCGATTGAATCGCAAAAAATGTTCCCCATCGGTGGACTGATGGAACGTAGACATGTGTAGACAACCACTAGGGTAAGGGCCTTTACGCCTCACGACCGCATACTCAACCGATCGTCGTACGTGAAAAGCCTCTAACAGCATGGTATCCAACGTTAAATGAAACGAACTAAAGTAAAGTTCTTGTTCCAGAAAAATATTCATCCGAAATCACACAGGTGTAATGCAGATTTCTCAACAACAAATTCGGCTGTTTTTATTTTTATTCCAGATTGCCTGTATCTAATGAATGAAATTCGAATTAGTTTGTTTGTTTATCTAGCTGCTTTTCACACTCACGGGTTTCATCCATACCAGTATAATGGTTCATTCAATAGCCGCAAGAGTAGAAATTATTGAAATTTTTCTCAGCGATAATACTTGTGCAAATAGGGCAGCTGCTACTTTCAATGAACGCCATGACGAGAAACATGTAAGTTTCAAGTACATTTTGGAGTTAGTGGAAAAATTTAGAGAAACTGGCTCTGTTCAGAATAGGAAAAGAGAGCATGTCCGAAGACGCATACGAAATGAGGAAACTGCGTAGCTTGGGCAAGTAGTGATTGATCCCACTACAAGAAAATTGGTGTGAGTCGAAGAACTATTCGACGAGTTTTCAAACAATACAAATTCCATCCATATAAAAAGGAGATGGTCCAGGAATTGAATGAGGATGACTTCGACCGCAGAGTATAATTCTGTGAAATAATAAGTGAGTGAATCGCAAACAATCCCCACGTCATCTACAGTATTTGCTTCTCTGATGAATGTACTTTTTTTTTTGAATAGCACTGAAAATCGTCATAACTGCTGAATTCGGGCTCTCTCGTGGAGTACATACCCAAAATCCTAAGAAATTGAATGTTTGGGTTGGCATCTATGGAAATCGTCTGATTGGGTCATTTTCCTCACCAGGAAATCTGACGGGAGAAATATATTTCCAACTACTTGAAGAACCAATTAATCCAGCCATAACTGAAACTATGGAAAATGATCCTATCTATTCAGAAGAGGATGTTGTGTTTCAGCAGGATGGTGCCCCCGCATTTTGAACTTCCTGTTCGACAATATCTAGATCGAGAATTGCCTGATCGATATATCGGAAGAAGAGGCCCTACAGAATGACCTTCGCGTTCTCCCGACTTGTCACCATTGGATTTATTCATGGGGCCACTTAAAGAGTCAAATTTATGAAACTGATCTAGCAGATTTGGTCGATTTACGACAACGGATTGTAGTTGAGTGTAATCGTATAACCCCTGAAATGCTACGTAATGTCCGGGAATGTTTCGAGCAAATACTGTATTTGTATTTGGAAGTCAGCGGCGAACACTTTGAACATTTGTTCGACTGATACCGAGTTGACCTATAAAATGTATCGGGTGTAATAAGTTCAATTGTTTTTCAGATTTTCAATTTTCAATTCTTCCCTACTCACCAACATAGATGTAATTCTATAAATAAGCTCTATTATTTGAAAACCAAACAAACGTGTTCTGAATCCACATCTAAGATCAGCAGACCTCGCAAACACTGTATCGCTCTCTATTAATTCACCCTTTATCTTTATCACAAAGCAGATGAGGCAAGAATTTTGTCTACAATATTCTAGAGATTCTAAAACCTTTCTAATGAGTTATTACTTAAACTAACTGATCAATTCGAAGATTTGAGGGGTCGACACCCTCACCTTAGGGGGTGTAGTGGAAGCACCACTGCTTGAAGATCAATGAGATATCACTCGACCTATCTTATCTATTCAAAAATTGCATTTTGAAACCGGAGGACGCCTGTGCACCTGCTTAGGAGTTGATGTAAAAAATAAATTACCGTGTGTTAAAAGATGTCCCCCTTCAGACTAAAATTGGCCTGTTTTAGTTTCCCCTCCCGGTATAATAGCAGCATGGCCGATAGCGTTTTTTTAGTATAATGAAAAATTAATATAAAGTTGATGTTTGGAAGCTTTTTAACTCCACAAAATAAAATATACTTTAAGCATCTAAGAGAATGCCTAGAAACAATATTAGACCTGTTTAGATGTGACAACTAGCCTATTATAGAATTTAATGTGCGACGGTCTAGGGTTCGAGATTATATTCACCTCTTGAATACGTTACACAATTCTTTTTCAAAAATTTATTTCTCTAGAACTACTTGTCATCTGATTTTCGGGAACATGTTTTTTCATGAAATTGATGCAGCTCACAAATTTTACAATATATATTTTGAAAAAAAAATATACTTTTCTGGTTGGCGATGAGCGGTGAGTAGCATTTACAGCAACAACTAGCATTAATATTCTAGAAATATGGCAGAAACAAAAAAAGTCGATCTTCGATATATCTCGAGAAGTAATGCACCGACAGATATGAAAGAAAAATGATCGATCGATTTTTTATTACCTCAATGTTCTGACTCTTTAATAAGAGCTGTAGCTTTTTTATTTACGAACCCGTCTTGTTCAATTTAATGGGATTTTATTTCATTAAGTATTTCTTTCTTTATGAAGAACATTAGATGCACTAGAAAAAAAGCTAACGTTGTTGAAATCTTTTATTTTATAGGACCATATTGTATATTTCTGAGAAATTATACAATGGTCACTTATCTGTTGATTGGATTGAAATAACGAATTATCATGCAACAAACGTCAACTTTCATCTATAATATTTTGAAAGTACATAATAAGCCAATAAGATTGGCTAATAGAATTAATTTTTGTTGATAATGAATTGTAAGAGCAAATCAGCGTTATCTCTACTTTTGACTTTTGTTAATATGATTTTTATCCTATGGTACCTCCTGTAACAATAATTTTTCTCACTGTGAAATATGTTACACTAGCTTGGAAGCTCATCGTCGGTGGCAAATTGAGCTAGGGTATTTTGAGATTTCAGTGTCAATAAAAATGCAGAAATTTTCTTAAAAGGTTGGGCACCACAACGTTTTCATTTTTAATAAGATGTTAAATATAGTATAGGGTGAAAGAAAAATCGTTGAGAAAAGTAAACAAGGTAAGTATGCAAAATATTCTACAAATCTTAGTAAGATTTTAAGAAAGGCCGTTGGTGATCACCTTGTGACTTACAATTTTATAAAATTCTAAATATATGTATTATAGGGATGTGTCAAATTCTTCATTCATATTTTCATTCAGGTGAATATTCAATATGGAAATTTTCAATAAACAAGAAGAAAAATTAGGTGAAATATCACTTGAAAATATCACAAAGTTTAACAGTTCGACAATCTTACAAATACCGTCCTTCACAGAAGTATGGATGGCCGCTACACAGGGAAGAGTTCGTCCTATAGGGCGTCAGAGACTACAAACTGCTCTGGCGATGGGGTAAGTAAAACAAGGTAACTTCATCGACTTTGTGAGTGATCTGCAGATAGCTTGCATGAACCAAAAGTTAGAAGATGTGGATTTTTCTGATGGAATATCCCATATTTCTCTCCACAAATGAATGTTAGGATTTTTTCCTAACCAAAAAAACCCTGTAAGAGTACAGTACTAATCAACAAAACTATTCTCAAACATATTTTGAGTAGAATTAATTTAAATTTCAAAATATGGGAGTGAATCAAAAATCATGACAGACGCAAGAAACGAAATGGAGATAATTACTCTCACCCTAACTTTTTAGAGGTTATTTACTCTATAATAATTTCCCTTTGATGGTCAAAAGGAAATATACACTTTAAATTCAGCAAAAGGAAACTCAACAAAAGTTTCAACTAATTTCTTAAGTCAAATTTCTTCAAAAAAAACTCTGTATTTCAGAGATAAGATGTTCTCTATACGGCATACAGAATTAGAAAAGAAAATCGTTATCAACACCTTCCCAACAGTTTGTATCCTCTTATCATTTCTGAAACCAGGAAGAAGTGGACTACCTTGAAACATTTCAGCGAGCGTATACATTCGAGATATGAGAGCAGAATTATCGTATTACAGGAAAATCAACGCAAGAATGCTGCAACTTTCTATGCATAGTTTTGATTTATGTATTGTTTCATCTTGAAACTAATAAATATACCCGAATCATATTAAATTCATTCATATAGAGAAATGGGACCGTTACACTCCAACTCGATAAACTGATGTTTGGTTTTTTGATCACATTAAAATCACCACAAGCCAATGTTTCATCGGAAGTCTTTGCCCTTCATCCTCTAGAATGTCGTCCGAATGCTGAGCCGTTTTTGGACGTCAATCGACTTTTAGCAAAGCCAAATGTTTGATCAAACTGTGATATTCGATACTCATTCTTGTACCAATGACACAAGTATACTGACACTTCATACTCCGGTTTCAATGCACTGAATAGGGGTGCTCAACCGGTCGCGATCGACTGGTCAATAGCGATCGCTTTTTGAGTAGATCTCGAGAAGAGAAAAATTTTTCAATGAGCAGGTAACTGAACCACAAAAATGTATCACTTAATAAAATAACACTCTGCTAGCGACAAGAGACGGCTTTATCGAAGGAACGCGCGATACTTGTCAAAGAAAAGCCGCGTTTTTTATTCTTGCCGCTTTTCTAGAAATTTCGGGCGCTGCGTTTGACGGGAACATTCGAGACTTACGTTCACGCAGAAATGTTTGCCTTCAGGAATTGGAGTCATTCTGAATTGTAACTTGAAGGCAATACTACGTCGATACAAAGTTTATTATTGAATAGTACAAAATGAGTGCATCGTATCATTTTAATAACGATTGGGAGGAAGAATTTTTCTTTTGTATGGTGAAGGATAAGTGCATTTGTCTTATTTTTCGTGCGTCAGTTGCAATAACTAAGCATGGTAACTTAGAGAGGCTTCATAAAAACTATGAAAAGGATTTTCCGTCCCAAAGTGAATTAAGAAAACGAAAAGTACGTGATTTGTTATCTTGTTTAAAAAAAGAACAAACCATATTCACAAGACCAGCCAAACAATCAAAAGCTGCTACGATCGCGTCATTTAAAATATCTCATATATAAGCGAAACACCAGAAACCATTCGAAGATCGATCGGTTGTGTAGGAAGCATTTATTGGATATTTTAAAAATTAAACAGAAATCATGTCTGCTATTAGAGAACTTCAGTTATCTCGTCCGACTGTCACAAGGCGTATTGAAGTCATCAGTCAGGATATGGCAGATAAACTAAAACATGAAATGTACATACTTTGCTTTACAGTTCGACGAATCCACCGATATGGCAGACACTGCCCAGTGGTGTATTTTTATTCGGATGGTATTCAATTACATGTTGGCTAAGGAAGAATTTTCGAGAATCATTTCTTTGAAGTATAAGACCCGTGGCGAATATATATATATATATATATATATATATATATATATATATATATATATATATATATATATATATATATATATATATATATATATATATATATATATATATATATATATATATATATATATATATATATATATATATATATATATATAGTATATATATATATATATACCAAGTTACCAATATATAAATTAGTGTGCTTTATAACCGATGGAGCACCAGCAATGACTGGAAGTAAAAACCATTGCATTATACATCAACAAGTTTTGTGTTCGAAAGTTTTAAAATTATGAGCATTGCAACAAAAATTAAGAGTTCCATCCGTCCACGTAGCTTGCAACGGCGGCTATTTAAGCTGAAGTTGGAAGATAGGGAGTCAGCTAAACACGCTGATTTAGTTCTTCACATGGACGTCAGGTGGTTGAGTCGCGAAAAATTCGTAGAAAAGTTTCAAGAATTATCACTCGACATAACAGCTTCTCTAGATCAAAGAGGTGATAATACTCAGATGTTGAAAAACGAAAAATGACTGACCGATTTGACATTTTTGACCGACATCACAATGCACTTAAACACCATTAACTTAGAGCTTCAAGGTAAAGAAAAACTATTATTGAGATGATTAGCGCAGCAAACGCATTCAAAAGTAAATTGCAACTTATGGTAGATCAACTGAAAGGAAAGAATCAGAAACATTTTCCTCTTTGAAAGCAAGGATTCCCCAGTTGAATTATGATACATGTTGCAGTAAATTGGCAAATATAGCATCATTTATGAATTATCCTTTTTCATGTGAAAATATTCAGGAATTAGCAACTGAAATAGCAAGTAGGTTTAATATGAACTGATGATATCTCAAAGCATCTGACACAAACTTCTGGTGTTTTATATCTGAAGATATATTATCCGAATTTAAGGCAAATCACCCTTCACTTGAAAGCTAATATCTATATATGCTATGGTACACCCTACCTAGGTAGGTAGGTAGGGTGTATGTATCGTGTATGTACGACAGCCCTGCATCACACATACTTGCAGCCTCTCAGAGTCGATCGTAAGTATACTCAAAATATTGACGTTGATCGCTAGCAATTCAAGTTGGAGTCCCCTGCTCCACTCAATATACCTCGTTTAGGCATTGCCGCATATACTTTATAAAGAATAGGGCTGATAACTGACGCTTGCAGTAGTCCTCATTTAGCTTCCACGAATCCGAAAATTTTATTATTAATTTCATCAAAAGTATCTATCTTTCTATTTGAAAACAAATTTGAAATAAACTCATTGATATTATCCGGTATCTTTGAATCTGTTGAACATAATGCAAAATACTAAGGTTGACATGGCCATATGCCCTTTTCATATCTAAAAAACTGTAATGACAAATTCTCCCCTAGCAAAACTTTCAAATGATAGTTATACAATCATTCACCGATTTACCTCTGCTAAATCCAAATATGTTTTTCAACTCCTTAACATTTTTTCATTTCACCTTCAATTCGCAGCTAAATAATACCTTCCCTGATTTTTGTGATGCAGAGGGACAATGCTATAGGTCGATAATTGTCCGGATCTTCGCGATCATCCCCACCTTTTTTAATGGGAACTATAATAGACGAGTATTAATCTTTCGGAATATTCTCAGAAAGGAGAATCTCATTGAATATATCGAACATATTAAATTTGATTGACAGAAGTAAATTTATAAACTTTATACCCTAATGCATCTTGACCTGGAGGGGTATTTTTTTATTTTTCAGTAATAGTTACAGTTCGGTGAATTTAAGATTAGGGGCCATATGTTCATTCTTTTTAAATCATACTGGAATGGAAGAGTGGGACTAAGCCTTTTCAATATATTAATAGCGCATACTTAGACAGTATTGGTTTTTCCTTTATCTTGGGATTTTTTATCCGTTCTCCACATTTTCTTAGGATTCCTACTTGTCAACTTCTCACAGAATAAAAACACATTCTTTTTTCTTCCTCCGTATCAAAGGCCTTGTATTTCCAACAGCATTCATCATGTTATTATAATTTTCCTGACTAGGAATCAAGAGAAATTCCTCCTCATCCCACCAATGATCGTAATACTCTTCACTTTACGTATCTTATACTTAAGAACCATTCGATCAGCCACCTCAGTCAATACTTTCATAAACTCTTCATATTTTAATATATTGTTCCTATTTATATTCAGTATAACCAATATAATGAATTGATCCCAATTCACCTCTCTAAAATTGTATTTCAAATATTGTGCCCTCATTCGAACTGTAGAACTACTAGATTCACCATTCACACCGACAACAATAGGTAAATCGTCACTTGAACCCCTATCTCTATGTGTAATTTAAGTTCAATGATAAAATCGTTACATCTAGGTCACTTTCATTGGTACTCGGTGGTGTCAGCTGGGTTAAAGATCGTGCAATAATAAGAGGTCTTCCTCCCTCAAAAAGTCTTCTATAATTTCACCATTATGACTGCACCTCCAGAAGCCCACATAGGATTCTGTGCGTTAAAATCACCCCTCAAAATAAATTTACCCTGCAACTAGGGAGAAATCTCTTCCAAAGGTCTAGCTCTCAGATATACATCGGGAAGGGTATGTAGATTAAAAATTAGATATGGGCCAATTTGAACTGACATAACTTTGATGATTTTAAGGAAGATTCAAGGATTGTAATGGGAAGCTATTATACTGTATATTATTTCTATATACTATAGCACAGTACGCATCGTCTCTATCATCCCTAATTAAGTCATACCCTCTAAGGGTATGCGTTCTCCACTCTCGAAATCGAACGAGTTCGATTTCGAGAGTGGAGAACGCATCTTCTCCCTGTTCTTCGTTACCGTTCAGTAAGACTAAGCAGCCGTTGAATTATCTAGATATGTATCTTTCGTTTTACTATTACGTAAGATATCTGTGTATACCTTAGTCCTGAAAAAGGCAAAATATTGTGCCGAAACGTCGACTGAATGTATAAATAAAGATCTTCGGAAAAAACTGGCTGAAGTCCACCAATTCGAAATAACTTATAAGAAAAATAGCCAACTAATAATTACCTACATTAGTAATAATGTTAGTTACTATTGGGAGGCCGAGATACTATGGTTATAATCATGTTCTCTCCCTCCCTCAAATAACCTCCTCTATATTTTATGAATTTTCTATTGGTTTGCTCTGAAGCATCTATATATCTATATATTCCTATCAGAAGAGGCATTTTTCAGATTCTCTAGGTGTTCTTTGGTTTTGTCTTTGCCCATGAATTAAATGCTACGAGTTTCGGCTTTTAATTAAAGAATCTATCAGATGAATTCAAATTAACTCACTTAATTTATTTCGACGATATTAAATTATATGCCGGAAGTAGATCTCATTTGAAAAGTCTACTGAAGATTACTTTCAAATATTCCAATGATATTCATATGAAATTTGGGCTTCCTAAATGTAAAAATCTTTCTATTGAAAAGGAAAGATCACCTCTGATTATATAGATTTCCAACATCGAAATCGAGCCAATGTATCAAAGAGATACATGGAAATATCTAGGATTTGTTCAAGAGAAGACAATTAACCATAGCAGCACTAAAGAAATTATTATACCAGACTTTTTTTATTTAGGAAATTTACGTGTATCGAGTACTTTGGTCATTGACACGATAAAACCTTACAATAGTTGAAACATATGATATTTAAGTACATTGTGAGTTAAATAAGATTATATATGTCGATATTCTTCAGGTAGTCAAATAACTTAGGAATTTGATCTTCTGAACTTAGTAAATCTTTCAAGTTCCTGCTGAGATTGTAGTGTAACCTAGCATCTCTAAAGTGTGAGAATGTGTTCTATTGATAGCGGAGTGTTACAGTGTTGACATTATGGTGCATTGTCTGATGCCATAAGGTAACTATGAGTGAGACGTATGTGGCCTATTCTCATTCTTCTTACTATGATTTTATTCTTCCTCCTCATCGGGGGAAGTTTGATCGAATTTATAATTGGGTGTATAGTAGGAAATTTTGTATTCGCAGTGTTCCACAGGTTTTGCCACACCGCAAGGGTTTGAGTCTCTATGGTTGACTTAAGATCGTAGGTAGTTGAATCTCTTCTGTGATTTCTTCAGATGTGGCTTCTCTAGCTGCTCTATCTGCTAGATCATTGCCAAGAATTCCGATATGTGATGGAATCCAGATAATGGTGATGGATACTCCGTTAGAGGCGAGATGGTGACAATTCTCCTGTATGTTTTGAACTATCCAATGCTTAGAATAGATGTCACTAATAGAACATGTAGAGGACAAGGAGTCAGTGCATATCGCGACTTTTTTCTGGTTCAGAGTCACTGACTCAAGGGCTTTGAAGATTGAAAATAGTTCATCAGTGTATGCCTTCTCAAATTGAGCCAAAAAGGCTGGATAAACAATGAGCTCTTTTTGGAGTTTTTCAAACATTTTTTTGAGAGTATTCCATTGGCAAGGCCAGTTATCCTGTTCATGGACTCGCACAAATCACATTTGGCACCAGAAGTTCTGCGAATTGCCAGTGATGAACAAATCCAAATAGTGACTCACCCTCTGCATTGGTGGTAGGAAAGTAGATGCACAAAACCGAAACGAAAACAAAGCTCTGAAAGACAAAAAATGATTTGAAAAAGAAGAAAGAACCGTGATGGGCGTATTATATTTAGATATCCATAAAGGGAAGACATTTAAGTTTTGAAGCAGCGGAAACGCACCGCAAGTGGCAGTTATGAGATTGAAATTCCGAAACTAGATCTTTCAAAGATGAAAATAGAGGGATATATTGGGGAGGAGGATACAGAGGCTCTGGAAAAAATATTAGAAAGCAAAATAAATGGATTGTGGAGGGTAACACACTGAAGGTTATCTACGTGAAAAAATTTAAACATAAAAAACATCAACTGTGTTCATTGAATGTGAGCTGAAGTTATATTGGAGATTGATGGACCTTCAGAAGTTATACATTGGATGGAAAAATATAACGTTTATGAGAATATAAGTGTAACCAGATGTTTCAAGTGTCAGGGCTACTATCATAAAGGAAGAAAAATGATGTAACCTCTGAGTTGTCTGCTGGGAAACATTAATCAAAAACCTGTAAGATTGAAACACCCCAATGTTCCAACCGTATCAACGGCCATAGCAAGTATAAACAGGAGTACGAGACTAACCGTGCGGTATCTGATTTGGGTTGTCCTACACTCAACTACCACATAAACCTTATGAGGAATAAGACTAATTATTCCATGACCTGATAATGGTCTGGTTGGATCAAGATGACTTATTGGAAAACATACAGGCTGACTACAGAAAGCAATCGGTGTTGGTGGATAGTGACACACTAAAAGGTAAAACTAAAAATTCAAATATTGTTTTCAATTTACTTCATCCGAATATCAGGAGCATGGCGAAGAACTTAGATAATCTTATGCTACTCTTGCATGATTTTGATCTATACTTTAACAATATTATAGTTTTGAGTGGAACTTTTCGTACATCCTCCGTAGCCCAATGCAATGTTCCGGGTAATCAACTGTTTTATAATAGTGCAGATTACAATAAAAACGATGGTATAATCGTTCTGGTGAAAAAAAAACAATTATGTGTGAATTTTCAGCTGAAAAGTTGTCAATTTCTCTGGCAACTGTGTGTAGAATAACTTGTGTTGTAAATGGCATGAAGATAGGTATAACGGCGGTTTATAAGCCTCCAACTATACCAAAGAATGATTTTGTTGAAGATATTCATAATTATCCTGAGACAAATGCACTTGGAGGTGACAACAATTTTGAATTACTTGTCGGTGATATGAATATGGATCTGTTGAATATAGATGACATTTCCTATAACTATTTAACAGCTATGTCACAATTAGGGTTCGAATCCTATATTAACTAGTTTTGATAGTTAAACTTGCCTTGATCACATATTTGTAAATACCAAATCAAAATCGAATAACTAAGATTTAGAAAGTTATCTTTGGACACTCATATAACGGACCAAGGTCCAGCAATGATCAATATAGTTTTGAATAAGAAAATTCGCACTGATAGACAATCCCCTGTGAGGAAAACCAAATTTCATAAAGTAAGGTTTAACAATCATTTAGCAGAACAGGACTATACTCAAGTTCTGAATGACCTAAATCCAACAAAATTCCAGTACACTTTTCATTGAAACTTTCAAAAACTTGATGTTGAAGTCAAGAACTGAGTATAATGTGAAAAATATGAACACACGTAAAAAGATCAAAAAATGGATTTCAAGTGGGATTATTACTTCTATTAGGCATAGGGATAGAATGAAAAGAAAGTTGTTGAACAGTTATAACGTGGAACTTGCGAATAAATATAAACAATATCGTAATCAACTGAATAAGTTAATTCAAAAACAAAAAACTGATTATTACAAAACACTGTTGGATAATAATAAAAACGATATGAAGAAGATATATGAAGTGGTGAAGGAGGTTTCAAACGAAAGTAAAGATAAGATGAGGTATATTAAGTTAACAGATGATCGGAGTCCAGCAATTGAGTCAGTTGTGGGTGCAGCTGATTACTGTAACCATTATTTCGTGAGCGTAGGGGCCAAAATGGCACAATCCATTCCAGATGCTAGGGGGTTGAAAAGTAGGGGACGAACAGTAAAAAATTTGTTGATTTTGTCACCGTTAAGTGAAAGCGAACTAATTAAACATATTGCCTCATTGAAGAATTCTGCGTCTCCGGGTTCGGACAGAATCACAGCTGATTTGATAAAAGACTCTCATCCACTCCTTATCGAACCATTACTACATATCATTAATTGTATTTTTGAAACCGGAATTGTGCCTTCGCATTTCAAATCAACAATTGTAATACCGGTTTACAAGAGTGGAGTGAGAACGATGGTTAAAAATTACAGAAGTTTAATCAGTTGTCTAGCTAAATTGTTTGAGAAAGGCCTGAAAAAGAGACTTGTAAATTTCTTCGATGATAATGAAATTCTCTCAAAAAAACAGTTTGGGTTCAAAGACGGTTGTAGTACGGAAGACGTCATGAATAGACTGATATCGGAGATCACAAGCCATCTTAACTCTGGGAATAAGTGCATAGCTGTTTTTCTTGATTTAGCAGAAGCATTTGACATGGTTCCGCATGATTTTATAATTTTTTATGGCACTACTATGAATCAACACACGTTGAGCAGTATGCTTCCTGTAGAGATAGGTATACCCTAAGGAACGGTCCTGGGTCCAATTTTGTTTTTAGCATATATTAATGATCTGTTGTTCCTTGATCTCGGCGGTTCGGTGACTTCTTATGCGGATGATACTGCCATCGTGTTTTGGGGTGCAACATGAAAAGAGGTGAAAAGTAAAATGTGTGAAGGTCTGAAAATCACTAAAACTTGGCTGGACTCATATAAACTGTCTTTAAATTTGGAGAAAACGAACTATATAGCATTTTCGTTGACTAACGCAAGTAGACCTATTTTCATGGAATTTAACATCGATAATCAAAGCTTCATGGAGGTTGCTGCGACGAAGTATCTGGGTGTAATGATAGATCAATTTCTGAAATGGAAACCACAGATGGAGTATTTGTCAAATAGAATCCGTAAATTGATTCATAAGTTTAACCTCATCAGACAGGTCATTGGTACACGGACCCTTTTCATTACAAGTCCCGGGTTGAGTCATTGAGTAAATACGGAATATTGGTTTGGGGTGGATTATATGAAAATGCACTCCATAGGTTGAATGTTGCACAGAAATATATATTGAAAATCATTCTTGAAAAGAAAAGATTTTTTCCGGTGAAATAGTCAACATTATAACTTTGTATATGGTGGCAGCAGCCACATTAATTCAAAAGAATAAAGAAGAATTGAAAAGGGTAAATCACCTCTACTTCACACGTTCCAAGGAAAATCAGGATATTGTTATTCCCATAAGCCAAAAGCATATAAATCTTAGCTAAGCTTACTTGGGTCCTAAGATATACAATAGGTTACCATCTGAAATAAAACAGTAGAAAACTATACATACGTTCAAGGTTGAGTGTAAAAAGTTTATACACAGTGAGTCAAAGAATCTAGAGAAATTGTTTAAGTAAGGTTAGATTTTTATGTGGATGGTGTCTTTGCTGTCTTCTATTTAGGTTGCAGTTTGTTTTTCTTTTTGTGGTGCCGTATATTTTTCTGGCGGCAGTATCGTAGATAGGATTTTTAAGATTAAGGAATTTTCATGTATTGTATTATTGTTAAATTTTTCAAAATAAAGCACACACAAGTAACTTATTGTTACTTAGGTGCTCTCAATAGGATTCAAGTTCACTATAGGCTTTGAGAGAGCAAAGAAAAAAAACGAAAGTATTACTTAGACATCTTAATTAACTATTGTGAAACATTTTCATATATATCTTTAATATTCTGTTATTGTAATGTTCTTTATGAATCTATCAATCTGTCAATAAACAAATCAAATGAAATCAAATGAAATTTGACACATCTACTCCAACCCCTAGACGTTGGAGTATTTGGGCCATTAAAACAGAAGTGGCGTAAAGAACTAAAACAGTTTCAGGTTGATAGTCCTGGAGAGAAGCTGAGAAGATATAATTTCATGACCATATTTTCAAGAACATATACGGCAGCATTGGATACTAGAGATATTTTTCCTATTGACAATAATTCAATTCTGGATACTGCTGCTGCACCATCTTTAGCCTCTGCAAGCAAGAGACGAGAGAACAGTTGAACTTTGTGAGATCCTGGAGGAAAACTGTAACATGAGTCATTAATCCAATGAAGCTGAAAAAGAAAATGTAGAACCGCAGTCGGGACCCTCAGCAGTAAGTGAAATTTTGATTATTCCAATTATGAACAAACCAAGTAAGGAAACTACAAAGAAGAAAACAAATATATCAAAGAAACAAATTACAAAGGAAAAAACAGATTTGAAAAAAGGAAAAGTCTTTAGGTCTAAGCCAAACCGAAAAACTTGGGATCCAAAGACAAATTCAGATGAAGGGAAAGTATGTAAACCATCCCCAGGATAATTAAATACAAATGTATTTAATACTTGCAAAGGACCTATGAAGCCAAAAATGGAACGGAATGGATAGAGTGCCAATTTTCTAAAAACTGGTACCATGATAAATGCCAAAATGTTTTGAATTCTGCCTTTTTCCTTAGTTCTAATTGTGAACTGTTAGATTGAAATTTAATTTATTTTGTTTGAAAATTCTCAACAAATTTCATACTCAAATATGTGAGATATACCAATGATTAGAATTATTGTGTCACACATAAGCTAAGATTCTTATGTTAAATGTGCAATAATAAACATTGTGTACATTTCTTTTGATTCTTGTTTATAACGTCTAATAACACAAGTTAACCAAGTACATACAACACGTTAACCAAGTGCATATCACAAGTTGACCAAGTTCATATCACTAAATTACCTAATAATTTTTTTTCAAAAAGCAAAGGTCATTTATAGATAGTTAATAATAGCATTTATTTGTGTTACATAATTGTAGGGCAGGGTTATATTATGCTGTATTGTATTCTGTAGTTTGGTAAAATATGATCTTATTTATCTTCATTGTATGCACATAATTACTATTGAAATTGAAATTTGAAAACAATTCGAATACGAGTTGCTATCACAAGTGTTCAACACAAAGTTCCTTTTTATCAGTATTAAATACAAATCAATGGAAGAAAGAAACACATCTCAAAATAGAGGAACAATAAGACACAATAATCAAAATTTGAAACAAACAACATCACATCACAATTTTGTACACCTGCAAGGCTAAATGAGCCCGTGTGTAGATAAATTTTTTCAACTGTATTTAACATTTTATGATAAGCTTCAAATAATGTAAATGATAGCATGGCATCCGCAGGGCTGAAAAAACACGTAATATACAGACACGTAATTTCGAGAAAGATTCCCCGCATCTTCAGATTCAAGAGGGTAACAATAGTTAATTAAAAAATAAAGGCAAACACCGTTACGTACTAAAGTGCGATACCACCGTGGACACACTCCATCACCTGCCTCTGGCTCAAGCCACCATGTATTTTCAAGGAATTGAACATCTTAGGCGCCAAGTAGTTGAAGCAACAAGGTGTGTTTGACTACTAGCAATTTGAAATTCAATTTACCTCTCTTGTTAGTAAACAGCAATCATCTGAAATGGATTCGATGCTTGTAAATTGCCTTAGTGGCTTGCATCCTGAAGAGTTCGTGTATGGTGAGTAATCTCAACTTATTGAAGAGTGGTTTCGATTCATAACGTCTTCCCACTCAACACATTAATGTAATGAAATGTTTCTGGACTACCACAAGTGGGTGAATATTCGTTTTGTATGTACCTCCCGTATACTTATTCCATACATCAACACAAATTGGACTATTGCACAATATAATGTTCTTTGAAAGGATAAAGGAATCAGGTTTCGAACAAAATAAAACTTTGGGATGATTGCATTGAGTTTTTGCTTAATTTTTTAAATATGAACTTTCCAGTTCATACTTTGGTCAAAGTGTAATCCCAAATACTTAGTCGAGTCCACCTGTTCTAGCCGTTCACAAACACACGAGTCTTTGGGGCAACCAAGATTATGTATCAAGAGAGGCGGTCAAACTCAAATGATTTCGTTATTGAAAAATTTATGTATTTCGTCTCTTTTGTGTTAATCAATTGCTCGTTGGTGAAGAACCGATTATTCAACTGATCCAGATCATGGGTTATATATTCGTACAAAGATTGTTTATTTTTAGCGCCGAACAATAGTGCTGTATCATCAGTAAATGTAAATATAAAAATATAGATCCCGTTGTGTTGGCGTCTCAAGGTCATTGATGTATATTAAGAATAAGGTGGGTGATAATATTGTACCCTGTGGGACGCCATAGAGCATGATCTGCTTCTGACTTAAAGTGTCACCTATCTTTACCTGTTGTGTACGGTTTGTTAAATATGATTCAAACCATTCATGACAGTTTCACCTGACTCCAGCATTGAATAGTTTCTGTAGCAATATTTTGTGAGATATAGTATCGAACGCATTTGAAATATCGACAAATAAAGCAGTCACAAAATTTCCTTTATCTAGTTCTTGAAGAACATGCGATGAGAAATTTATTAATGCGAGTTCAGTCCCTCTCCCCCTTAAAAAGCCGTACTGTTGCCTGGAAAAATATTGTTGATTTGCTAGTAAGTCAAGGAGAGATTTTAACATTAGTTTTTCAAAGATCTTAGAAAATACAGATATTAACGCAATTGGTCTATAGTTGCGTACGTCGATTTTAGTCCCCTCTTTATGAATTGGTATTATGTTAGCGTTTTTTTAAATGTCTGAAACAATACCCTTCGCTGCCGATTAATTAAAAAAATCCCTCAGAATTGGTGCTATTTCTGTTTTTATTTCTTTGACTAAGTTGGAAGTGATATTATCTGGTCCTAGGGATTTATTACTTTGAAGGCTACTGTTACTTTCCTTAACATCTGGTTTGATGAAAGCTAATAGGAAGAGACTTACTTTTATCGTTTTTTGCGTATCCAATTTTGTTCTGTCACCTTTCTTAATGTTTACTTTCATATTTTCTATATTTTTCAAAAGAGTCGTATTCATTACTTCAGTTATTTCAGATTTTCTTGTAATTTTCTCTTCATTTATTAGTTTTACAATTTCTGTTATTTCTTCTGTAAATTCTGGTTGCCCTACCAAGCTATTAACAATTTCCATTTTTCCTAATATGATTGGAGTTTTTTAAATTTCATTCTCATAATACATTTTTTTACTAATATTTATCAGTTTTTTTGTCAAACTCGGTACTCAGTATACTCCGGCCTGATATATTCATTATGGGGACAATTTCTACTTTTCTTAAAGAGTTCATCTCTTTTTCTGATGGAATTTAAAAGACCCCGAGTCAGTCATGATTTTATCTTGGTCATTCTATTACAACAATAGATATTCCCTCTACTTTCTTGCACCAACTCATTAAGATAATCTATGAACAATTCAAACTTCTCATTTACTGCTTTGGATTCGGCTTAAGGGATTCATAATCGATTGTTTCTTGATTCTGTGATTTTTGAAGTTATTCTGATCGGCATGTACGTCGATGGGAATCATACCATAAATAGCGTAGTGATCAGATATATCTGTTTTAGATACGGCAGAATCAAAAAAGTTATTATGTTTTGACCTTACAAATATATGATCAACACAAGTACCGGTTTTGTTATTTGGTCGGGTTATTTCATTCATAAGACAAGCAAAATCTCTGGAAGCAAGCAGCAGCTTATACTCATCTCTAAATATAATTCTATGGTGGGAAAACCTTACTATCACCGATTAGCAAAGTTTTACCCTAATACATGTCCAAATGTACTCCGTTGCATCATACGCAGGTGTAATTAAATTTTGCATTGAACGGCAAGAAGTTTGAACAGCTCTTATAAATACTAAGGTACTGATTATCCTTATGATTTTTTAGGTCTTATGATTGGAAGTTATTTTATTTAATTATGTTAGTGTAAAATACATATTATCCGTTCCTTTCTGCACAACAAACAGAAATGTAGCAGATGCTACGTTTCTGTTTGTTTGAATATAACATTCACGTAAATCGTATTTATCCAAATTCGAATGACCATTCACCAGATTACCTACTATCTATGTCCATAATTTTAACATAGATTGTTTGGTATTTAATTACTGAGGACTGAAAAATGAAATTTATTATTTTAGAATCCAATTCGAAAAATACAGAAATATCGTAATTCTCGTCAGTTTTATCGATAAAATGGTAAATTCGGACGTATATTGAAAAATGAAGGTGAGTGTAGATTAGCGGGAACTTTTTTAATTTACCGCGAAATATTTTTGTGTAAGTTGATATTACCCCATGGCGAAGAGCAAAAAAACCGAAATCGCCTCTTTTTAGCATCTTTCATATTATAGCCACTCATGATGATTTTTAAAAGAAAACATTTAAACATCATTTATTCAATTTACCAATATAATACCTAGTAATATATAACGGTAATAATAGTACTATGAGTAATATATACATATAACAAATTGAAACTCATTAGGGTACAATTGAGGGTTGACAATTTGGGGAACTGACTGTATCAAATTATAATAATAATAATGGTGCTACAAACAAAAATCAGAATTGAAAAAATTAGAAAGAAAAGAATAATTGAAAACATTCCTCCTCCACGTTTTGGAAAAATGACGTTGTTTCATGTTCGATACAATTGCTTCAAAATTCGAATGTAAGAGCGATTTGAATACAGTCTTCGGCGTTTAATTGATTTCTGTTCTTCGTTTTTATGTTCATTAGAGTGGAAAAGCCTTGTTCGCATAAATATGTTGTTCCAAATGGCAGCAATTCTTCAACCTCTCTTCGTGTGAAATTTTAAAAGCCTTTGCAGCTTTTGAAATCCAAAAAACGTCAGATTTGGTTTAATCTCAAATTGAATTTGTGCTTCAGTATTAGATCGAAGTTCAAGAATTGCTTCTGCCAAACCTGAAGGTTCTTCTGGTATCACAGCAATTTCACATTCCAAAGGATCTATAATCCAACTGATAGTACGTGTATCGAGATATGGAAAGTAATCTGCTCTCTGAGTTTGATACGATGTCTTACAATTGTATCCTTGATGTCAGCAAAAGTAATATTTTCGCAACCTCCCAAAAACAAAGCTAACCTTGAAAAAGAAGCTATCTTGTTCTGTTCTACTTTCTGTCCCCAATATTACAGCTTTAATCCAAACGCTGACACTTTTTCTCTCGCTGTAATGATATTAATATTCTTTCCTTGCAATTCTTTGTTTGATATATTTATACTTTCATAAATGTCCGCTAAATATGTGAGATATGCAACCCAGGAAGAGTTTTCAAACTTATCTGCAAGAACATCTTTTTGATCAACCATAAAAATTTCGACTTCAGTTTTGAGAGTCCATACTCAATTTAGTAGATTTCCACGAGCCACCTTATTTCTGTATAATAAAGTAGGTCCGTATATTCAGCTTTACCGTCTTGACATAATTCACGAAATAGCCGCGTGTTGAGTGCATGTCCCTTGATAAAATTTACAATCTTGATGACATCATGCATGACGGCTTTCAGTGTAGGTTCTAAATATTTGACCATAAGGGCCTGGCGATGGAACATACAGTGAGTAACTTCAATATTTGGGTTATTTTTTTACGAAAGCCGAAAAACCGTTAATATGACCCAGCAGAGCTGGAGCTCCATCCAAAGATACAGAAATACAGTTTTACCGTTTTAAACTTTGCGCATTGGAGTATTCATTTACTTTATTGTAGACATCAATTCCACGAGATCTCAACTCGAAAGGGAACAAAACAGTAATTCATCTTCAAAATTATCTGCACCTTTGTAGCGAACACATACCATTAGCTGTGAATTGCTACTAAAATCAGTTATCTCATCAAGCTGAATAGCAAAATATTTAGTCCGTTTTAATGCGAAACTAACCTGTTCCTTCACATTTTCTGCTAATATAGAAATTCGTTCTTTCACAATTCTTGCAGACAAGAGCACTGAATTCAGTTTCTTCGCTTCTTCTTGACAACACATAATCTCTGCCATTTTTACAGCAGCGGGTTTAACCAAATCTTCACCAATAGTGTATGGTTTTTCATTTCGAGCAATCAATCAGGCTACTTCAAATGCTGAACGCTGATCAAAAGTACCAAACAAGTTGCTATTCAATCTTTGTCTTTTAACAGATATTTCCAAATTTGTAAAGTATTCTCGCGGTATGGAAGACAGCTGTGAATGCAAATTATCTGAATGTTTCTTCAATTGACTTTTTTCGAAAGATTCTGAAGTCAGTACCTTAATACATATAACACATTGTGGTTTCATTGTATCATTATCTTCTATTTGTGTAAAACCGTCTTGGTCTTTCCTTTTTCTATTTGCTGCCATCTGAAGGGAGACAGAAAATAATATTTGTAAAATACATTAATTTCTAAATTGCGTCTTACCTTGATCGATATATCGATGATTAATGATGAAATGGTGGTCTTGTCAGCAACTAACTAGTAAAAACTCGCTCTCTGACTCGTCAATGTATTTGTATCGTGACGGCATGGCACGGACTGAGCAGGTAGCCGGGGCTGTGCTTTACTGCGCAAAGATATAAAACCTCAAAAAAGTCTAGGGAACACTCACCAATATCTTTAAAATATGAATTTGATGATTCGAATTTGTAGAAATCTTTCGGTTTTTGTTAGGATGTATTGTATTTAATGTATTCTCAAGAAAACAAAATAATATTTGACTTCTCCAAAGCACGTATTATAAAAAAAAAATTGAAATTTGAAAATGACGAAATTTGGTAAAACACAAAAAAAAATCCTGAACTAATATTTTCGAAACGATATGGAAGCACTTATATTTTTCAGTACCCAGTAGCTCCACCTCTGTTATTAATAACACTTTGGCATCGTCGCGGCATGCTCAATATTAAATTGTCTATTACATTTTGGCCTAAGTCATTCCAAGCTCCTGTTCATGATGGAAGACGTTTTGACGCAGGAGATTTATTTTTAGGATGTCCCACACATGCTCGATGGTATTCAGATCTGGGGAGCAGGATGGCCACGGTAGAAGATCGATATCATTTTCTTCAAGAACGTTCAAGACAACTCTTGCACGATGGGGAGGGGCATTATTTTGTTGGAAGAGTGGATTTTGACCCATTGTTTGGAGATACGGTACCACTACAGGTAAAACTATCTCATTTGCGTAAGAATTTCCCGTGAGGTTGTTCTGTATGAAAACGAGGTCAGTTCTTCCACCAAGGTGTATACCTCCCCAAAACATCACTGATCCGCCTCCCTGTCTATCAACTTCTCGAGCATGCTGGAGACGGTTTTGCTTTCCAGGTTCCCTCCATATTCGAATTCTTCCCAAACCGGGATAGTAATCAAATCTAGATTCATCACTGAAGAGAACTGTGACCCACCTCTCTTGATCCCAGTTTACGTGTTCTTGGCACCAAGCTAAACGAACAGCGCGATTTCCATGGGTGAGTTGTGGAACTCTTAAAGGACGTCTGGAGTGGAGTTGATCTTCGTGCAGTCGATTTCTCACAGTTTGGTCGGAAATTTGTACATTATGAACTCGTGATAGCTCTTGAGCTAATTAAGATGCTGTGGTAGTACGATCTCTTCTGGCTTGTGAAACCAAAAATCGGTCTTGGGCGACTGTAGTAATCCTGAAACGACTTGTATGGCGTTCTTCTACGCAACCTGTTTCATTGAAACGCGACAATAAACGGTTTATGACACTTGGGCTACTTCCCAGAACCCTGGATACTTCCCGTTGTGAGCTCCCAGCTTGGAGCATGCCAACGGCTCGTAACATCTCTTCTCTAGTTAAATGTCGTCTTTCCATGGTCGAATCACAAAACTTGAATCTCTTATTTGTGCTTACAACAGAAACAAAGTGCCAACTAACTGATTTCAAACACTGAATACATGAAATGATTATAAAGTAGCGTCGCATCTGCTGCATTTTTAGTTTTTTATAAAAAAAAACTGAAATCTGTTGCGGCACCCAACATAATTTCGGGAGAAATTGATGCAGGTGTTCATTTCTTAAAAAAAATCATCCATATTGATCGTTCTGGATACGATATATCGATATTCAGAAGTGTTCCCTAGACTATTTTGAGGTGTTTAACTCGAGAACACTAGTCGTGGGTAGTGAGATGGCGTCGCCTGCATATGTCGCTGAATTGTTTAAGTTGGAAAAAATACTAACAGGTTTATAAAATAGCAACTTAAAAGTATATACTTTTCACTCACAAAAGTTTCACTGTCACCCCCATTTGGGGTAATTCACCCCGGTTCCCCTACTACTGATGTAGATGAAAATTCAATTTTATGTCATAACTGTCAAATCATATCCCGAAGAAAATGGGCTTGGCTACTGAATGTTGACAAAGCTTACATACAGGTAGTCTTTGATTCGAAACTTCAACTTAACTGATAAGAAAGATATTGATAGTTCGACGAATCCTCAAAAACTCAGTAGATATCGAATTTGATACACCCTGTACAATTATTTGCAGACTAATTGACCAATTTGGAACTCACTAATGAATAAAAAAAAACATGCCATGCGTGTTTTGGAATTTTACTTAATAATTATGATTCGAAACGCGTTTCACTACACCGTAGCTTCTTCAGACGAAAAGAAGCTACGGTGAAACGCGTCACGAATCATAATTATTAAGTAAAATTCTAAAAAACACATTACTTGTTTTTTTTATTGATAATGGATACGTGAGATTCATTAAAGATGAAAAAATATGCCAAGAAGTATTGCTTTCCAAAAAGGGCCCCAAACACAATATACTGAAATTTGCTTCTCGTGAAAGTTCATCAAATTATAGAAAGAAATAATCCTTGGTCTATTGATCTCAAATCCACATTGAAAAATAAACATAGTTCGATTGGATTTTCAGCTGCAGGCTGTTTAATTTAGACTCTTCTCGAAGGTGGTTTTTTCCGATTGTGCTGCATCCACAAATTAGGTTCAATACTTTCTACTCGAGATAATGGAATTGATTCCTACATATGCATTTACCATAAAATTCTATTTCCGGCATCTAACTATATCGGCCGCAGAAAAAAAAACGTGAACTTGGTAGACACAACAGATTCGAATGTTCGAACAAGAACAAATAAATACATAACGGTACAATATAATGAATATTGTCACTATCAGTGAATTCATGGTATACACAATGTGACTAGAAATCTTCTCGCATATACTAAGTGTCTCACATGATATGTTCTCTGAGATATAAGGAATCATTAAAACATTCGTGTGGATTTTTCTAGTGAAAAACTGATATTTACCTAATCCCTTGGGGCCAATAGTACATTCTTGTTCTCTATGAATGACGATTCTTTTCTCAATTCAAAATTTAGTTTTCTGTATTGATATGAAGGAGTCAAAAATAAAATACACCCATTCGGTCTACACTTTGTGTACTATCGCTGTCTGCGACCAGCATCCAAGATTATTAGTTCTCGGTGCCTTGCAAATCCCAAGAACCATAAGACCGCCGTTACATGCGTTACATTCCAACTGTCCTCGCAATCATTCTGCAAATGGAATAGTATGCTAATATCTTTTCTGGCACATAAAACTTCGGTGTGAAAGTTCTAGGAATTTGAATTATGTATTCCAAAAGACTAGGCAAAAGTAAGTTTGTCATTAGAAAAATCCACACAAAAGAATCCTTATAACTCAGTGAACATATTATATGACACATCCAGTATACGCGAGGGTAGTTTTCATTATATTGCAGTCTTATACATTTGTTGGTACATTCAAAACTGTTGACAACACGGGGAATCAGAAACCTACTTCGAGAAGAGCGTAAATTAAACAGACTGCATCTAGAAAATCAATTCAAAATCAAACTATGCTGGCTTGTCTAATATGGATTTGAGATCAGTAAACCAAGAATTATTTGTCACTAAAATTTGGCTAAGTAGGATTGACAGGGGGCATTTTCAGTGTATTGTGTACGAGGTACTTCGCAATCGGATACAAGAAGAGAAACTATATTTAATACTCTTTTTTTGGAACTCCCTTAGCGTTCTTGGGTGCACTGACACCGACCTCTACCCAGTTTTCACCTAGCTGCTTCATCTGAGGTAGAAATGAATTTGTATCCTGTGTCATCCACCATAATAGCTCAGGAGCTCATCTGGATTTCGGTTAAAGAGCAAATGCTCATGCAAGATGTTAAGATCTCTTTTATTTGAGATGTTTACAGTCCTGTTACCTCAATGGGACATCCACGTTGATTCAGCCGCTAGAAACACAGTAAACCCTTTATGAATCATTTTAAATGAGCGGAAGAATCACCGTAGTACTTAGAAAGGGATCTTTCGTTTTCCATGGTGGTTTTCAAGCATAAAAAGAAACGTATCATTAGAACTCCCTTATTTCCATTTCAACACAGAAGGAGCAACCCGTCCGCTTTGATTGATTGATTGTGAAATCAATAATTTCCAACATATCAGTATGAAATTTCATTTGTGAACTTTCAAGGCATTGTATTGTCCGACTACCGTAAAGTGGGGTTACTTTGAACTCTAAGGGGCTACTTTACGCCATTGGCAAAGAAAGTTTCAGTTAACTATTCTCACTCATTAGGCTTAGACAAAACGAAATGTTTGTCGCGATTTCAAAGGTTGACTATTACCCTTCCTAAAGAAAACCATCGTTTAAATCTTCCTCCCACTTTCAAAACATGCGCAGGCGCAAAAGTTATACACCAAATTCCAGACGATTTGGAGCTCTAAAAATTTTCCGATTTTGGAAGAAATTATCAGCGGTTTAAAAGTAAGTTCTTCACCAGTTGCCTCCCAAATTTCTTGTGCAGTTCTTGCACAGGGAATGCTACTGTAAAGTTCATTACAAGTAATTTCATTTTCATTTCTCGAAAATGAAAATCTAACCTAACCTAACTAAAAAGTCTAATTGCCGGGTAACTTTGCACAGGTGCAAAGTATCCCCAATTAGACTTTTTAGTTAGGTTAGGTTAAGTTAGAATTCATCGTTTGAATCTAAGACGCAATACATGCGCAGGCGCAAAAGTAATGCACCAAATTCCATACGATTTGGAACTCTAAAAATTTGCCGAGTTTGGAAGAAACTATCAGCGATTTAAAAGTAAGTTCTTCACTTCCTGTGCACTTCTTGCAATCTAACCTAGCCTTACTAAAAAGTCTAACTACTCCAGAGAAACATTAACAGCTTATTAGAGTGAAATTCGAATCGGCTCAATTTCGCAAAGAAGGACCACAGAAAAATATAGGATTCTCAGGAGAAAAATTTTAATAAACTGGATCGAAAACACTGAAAAGCGCCCGGACATCAGACCGTATCCACGCGAGAGGAGGAAACTCTTTTCGTCGTCTCTATGGGAAATTTCGGGTTTCCGGTTAATGTCACAGAATTGAAACACATTACAAAAAACTAAATGAGTTTGTCCGGAAAGAACGTTAAAATTTTCAAAGATAATTTGTCTGGTTGTGACTTATCCCAGCGATTCGCGGAAAAAGTAAACCATACTCGTGCAGCAGTAGATGAGTCAATATGAAGAAGCTTTCTCGAGAATTTGGCTGAAGAATGGAAAGACATTCCTTCGACTAATATTTGGAATTGTGATAAACTAATCTCTCCGACGATCCAGGAAATAGGTTTTAGTGAAAAGGATGGTGCAAATATCCAGAAATAATCCGTAATGCATCGAAAAACTCAGTTTCGGTTATGTTTGCTGTAAATGTAGCTAGTGAACTCCTGTCCCCTCATGTAGTTTATCGAGCTTCCAAAATGTGGACAATTTGGACCGAAGACTGACCAAAGGGGTGCTGATACAATTCAACCAGCTCAGAACGGTTTGATGCTCAGACTTTTACTGAACGGCTTGAAACCCAAATGATTCCCAGACTGAAAAAAATAGAGGGTAGAAAAGTTCTTTTATGCGATAACCTTTCTTCGCATTTGACGGTACATTCCCTTCAATTGTGCGGAGAAAACCAGATAAGTCTCATATGCCTACTACCCAATAGTACCCACTTAACACAACCTCACGATGTGGCGTTTTTTAGACCCTTCAAAATAGCTCGGATGAAAGTTCTAAGCGAGTGGAAAGGTACCGATGCAGGTATGCGTAGTACCAACATATAAAAGCAAGAATTTTCACATGTACTGTCGAAAATGCTGAATATCGTTCAGCCAAACATTGCTGATAAGTATATGAATGAAACGCATCTCTATATGTTCCAACAATCAAGAGGAATTTCAAAATTCATTTTTAGAAGCTCTTGCTAAAAAGAGTTCTGAAGTCACGAAAACTCAAAGGAATCGCAGAAAAAAGAATCGTTGTTCCTGCTGGAAAAAGTGGATGTGTATCAAATCCTTTGAGTGAAAATGAAGATATAGAAAATGAAGAAATCGGCAAGGATGAGGTGGATAATGAACAGATAGAGTATGCAGAGATCAACACCAAAGAGAACGACAGACGCATTTGGCTGCAATGAATAATGCTGAGGTTATGAATGCAGAAAGATTGATTTTAGATGATAACTCATTTCATGATAATGATTTTGATGAGATAGATGCGGAACAGCAAAAAGAAAACGAGTTCTTGGAAAGTGTTGGGAGGAATCACTTTTTAGATAATGATTCCCGATTTGCTACTGTCATTCGAGAAGTAGATCAATTTATTGTTTTCACTTACGAAAACAGAATGTATCCTGGAGAGATAGTAGGCGTAGATGAGGAGGAAGTTTTGATCAAATCAATGGGGAAATCATTGAAAATGTGGAAGTGGCCCAGTAAGAAAGATGTTTTGTATTACAACTGGGAAGATGTTCTCGGTTCCATAAAACCCTCAAAGCTAATTTCAAAACGAAGAATTTTCTCAGTTCCCGAGTTGGACACGAATATCTATTAAAATTTTAAAAATTACCTTCTTTTTAGTTTTTTCTATTTACTCATATTTAAAAATCCACATGTTCTTTATTCCTCTGTGCATTACTGAATAGAACGAAAATTATTTTTTGATTTTTCATTATTAAAGTTGAAGAAAATAAAAATATTCGGTTTCCCGTTGTCCTTATGTCAGTAATGCATTACTATTGATGAAATTACGTGCATTACTTTACTTCATATTCTAATATTATAGATTTTTAGCGGATTTAGTGAACTGGTGCACCATTCGTATGACTCTGCTCCAATTTTCATCGAAAAAAAAATTATCCGTAAAATTTTCAAGCATATTTGACTTCAGCATGAGCTCCTCTGATATCTTCAATATACAGGGATATCCACCGAGACAGTCCGTTAAAAAATTTTTAAGTTCCAATTTTAATATCAAGCTGAAATTTTATACGCGGCGCGATTTCCAATTGGAGTGAAATATTTTCGAAGTGATACCATTTCTGGTTACACCGGAAGTGGCTAATCACTTTGTTATTTCAAATGGCAATCTACCTTTTTTATTATACATTTAGAACCGACATTTGAGCAAGGCATAAAATACCCAAATTGTTGGCACTTATCTGTCAAAACTTTCGACAGATTTAATTATTTTTGTTATAAACTCGATTTTTGAGGAACATTTAAGAAAATTGTAGCTCGTAGATCTTTTTCACTACAGACACAATTTTTGCTTAGGAGGATAGAAGATCAAGGATTTTTTGAGCAATCTACACATGTCAAATATTTATTGCGTTGTTTTGTATGATTTTTTCAAGTTGGCCTTTTTCAAACAGCAATAACTCAATTTTTTCAAATGCCACGTGCCAATTTTTATATCGCCATCAGATGAAGCGTCAAATTTCAGATGGAATTGTATCAGCATGTACTATACCCATCTCTCTTAGTTCCGAAATAATTTGGGAATATATTGAATTTTGATGAATTTGCAAGAGCTAACTGAGAATGCTTTGAAATATTTGAATCAAGTAGCTGAACTGGCTACGGTCACCTGACAGGTGCCCACAATTAATGTACTTGTCACTCCGTTCACTCGAATTTGATATTTCAACAAGAATTGTTGGTAATTTGAAGTGAAAATTTTCGAAAAACACCAGATTGATAATAAAATGGCTGATTATTCAAACGGGGATATGTTTAATCTCTTTTTAATTCATGGCGAATGTCAAAAAGTGGTAGAAAGCGGCAACTCAATAACCAATTTCCAAATTTGCCTATGAGTAAAACAAAATTTCGAAGGATTGGAAGCAATTTTCTGCAATTTGGAGGAACAAAATACATAGAAACTAGAAGAAAACCAATTCTCGAGGACGACGAAAATCAAATTAATTCGCTAGCGTATTTTCGTGCCAATCCACATGCGTCCATTAAGTCAGCATCAATGGATATTGGATTGAGTTATACTTCCATTCAAAGGATCCTTAAGAAACATAACATGCACCCGTATTCCTTTATCAGACTACAAAAATTGAAACCAACTGACCTACCCAAGCGGCTAAATTTCTGTGAAAATTTATTAATTCGGCTTCAAGAAAATGAGACAATTCTGCAAAAAATTATATGGTCTGATGAAGCCAAGTTCAATGAAAGTAGAATAACCAACAGGAGAAATCGACATTTTTGGGCCACAGAAAATCCACATTTCATTGAGGTTATTGATTTCCAAAATAAATTCAGCGTGAACGTTTTTGCAATTTTAATGAATGATTTGTTGGCTTATCACATTTCTGAGGAAAATCTTAATGGACAAAGATACCTGGAAATTTTAAGGGGAACATAAGCAAATTCTTTAGATGGATAACCCCTTTACATTCTGAGGGATTGCTATTACCGAATGAATGGTGCACCAGCACATAAAACACGAGCTGTAGATCGACAGCTAACAGAAATGTTCGAGAATAGATAGTGGGAAAATCAAGGACCAAATTTATGGCCTCCGCGTTCTCCGGACCTGACGCCCCTTGATTTTTATTTATGGGACGAAATCAAGAGTGAAGTGTATCTTATTCCTGTAAGAAGTAAAGAAGAGTTACTAGAGCGCATCCATAATGCTTTTCGTAATATTGATCCTGAGGAAACTAGGAGGGCAACTCATCATGTTCGTATACGAGCTGTCAAGTATATCGAGCAAAATGGGGCCCATATTGAACATTCATTCAAATCGTAAATTTGTTTTCTCCTATGATGTTTGCTATCATTTATTCGTTTTAATGTAATTATTTTCGATGATTGGTTTTCGCATAGTTCCTACAATTCTTATTCATCCGAATTGTAGAAAATTGCTTCTAATGCTTCGAAATTTTATTTTACTCATAGACGGTAAATTTGGAAATTGGTTATTGAATTGCCTGCAATTTCTACCCACTACTTTTTGACATTTTAAAATGAATTAAAAAAAGATTAAATATATTTTCGTTTGAATAACCAGTGGTTTTATTCCAAATGTGTTGAATTTTTTGGATATTTTCAATCTGAAATGACAATTCTTGTGGAAATATCAAATTCGAATGAACTAAGTGACAAGTGAGTAAGTAAGTTCACTAATTTCAGGCTTCTGTCAGGTGAGCGTAGCCAGTTCAGCTACTTGATTCAAATATTTCAAAGCATTCTCTGTTAGTTCTTGCAAAATCATCAAAATTCAATAT
This sequence comes from Cryptolaemus montrouzieri, assembly GCA_013387265.2. Taxonomy (NCBI): domain Eukaryota; kingdom Metazoa; phylum Arthropoda; class Insecta; order Coleoptera; family Coccinellidae; genus Cryptolaemus; species Cryptolaemus montrouzieri. Next base: position 34,567,103 of record JABFTP020000062.1, read on the forward strand.
ATTCCCAAATTATTTCGGAACTATAAAAGATGGGTATAGTACATGCTGATACAATTCCATCTGAAATTTGACGCTTCATCTGATGGCGATATAAAAATTGGCACGTGTAATTTGAAAAATTGAGTTATTGCTGTTTGAAAAAGGCCAAATTGAAAAAATCATACAAAACAACGCAATAAACATTTGACATGTGTAGATTGCTTAAAACATTCCTTGATCCTTCTTCTATCCACCCAAGTAAAAATTGTGTCTGTAGTGCAAAAAATCTACGAGCTACAATTTTTTTGAATGTTCCTCAAAAATCGAGTTTATAACAGAAATAATTGAATCTGTCAAAAGTTTTGACAGATAAGAGCCAACAACTTGGTTATTTCATGCCTTGCTCAAATTTCGGTTGTAGATGTATAATAAAAAGGTAGATTGCCATTTGAAATAACAAAATGTAATGATCACTTCGAAAATATTTCACTCCAATTGGAAATCGCTAGTTATGGCCGAGTATACAGTGTGTTCCCACTTCCTTGTCAGATCAACCCCTACCCCCAGCAACCCTAATTTCGGTATAACCGGAAATGGTATCACTTCGAAAATATTTCACCAGTTGTGCAATTGGAAATCGCTAGTTATGGCCGAGTATATAATTTCAGCTTGATATTGTAATTGGAACTCAAAAAGTTTTTAACGGACGGTCCCGGTGGATATCCCTGTATATGACAAGAACAATGCCATTCTTATTATAACCTCAGGTATTTTTTCACCATTATCAAAATTAACTTCTAAGAGCGGAGCAGAGTGACTCTACTCCCCACTCACGGTATATTATATTTTGTGTACTAATGTCACCACTTCATTTCTGTCTGATTTATCATTTCTGCCTGATTTATCAATTCACCCTCGTACAATCTGATTAGATGTAATACAGTCGTTAATTCGAAACTCGAGGGAGTCTTAAAATATTAAGAATTATCGAGTGTTTGAAGTATCAAATGTTTCGAAATTTGTGAAAGAAAATAAATAAAACTTCGAATAATTAAGTGTTGACCAAGTATTAACTGCGAGGTACGAACGTACCTCTAAACTTTTGTCATTGTTATAGAATAACAATGACAAAAGTTTAGAGGTACAATCGTGTACATACATGTATTCATAACGTGAAATAATTAATCTTTTGAAAGACCTCTGTTATACTGGTTTGCTTCAAAACACATTGCTGCTGCTCAGATTGCTCAATAACTTTTTTTAACAGAAAAAGTGCCTGAAATGCTTTTTCATCACTTTCGTTTTGTAAACAGAAGCTTTGTGAGATATAGTATCTTGCTTCCTTAACTGACACATCTGACAAAGGTTCTGATGAATCATCCTCATCTTCATCGTTGCTTCTTTCATTCGTATCTGTCGCAGATAAAATTTCGCCATCGGTTAGAGAACCTAAGACAGCAACATCTTCATCCACTTGAACAAAGGCAGAGAAACTCACACCGCTGATGTCAACTAATGGTTCTATTACTGGTTCATCATCATCCATAAGCATTGGAAGATTTTCCTGATCTTCTTTTAAGAAGTCCCGGATTTTTTGAAGCAATTGAGAATTGTTAGGGGTGTTACAGCTCTCCATGCCTTGTCAATCAGTGAAATAGCTGTCAGAATCGTGGTATTCGTAGTTAGCTGCTTGTCGAAGGATTCTGAAACGAGCTTAACAATTTCTTTACCTCAAAATTATGGATGATCCCTTCATCAAATTGTTGCAATTTTGAAGTTGCATTCGGCGGAAGGAAGTAGAGTTCCACGGTTGGACAATGTACGAGGACTGTTGTGGACAGTGTAATAGTCTAAAACTAGTAAAATTTTCCGCTTCTGTCGTATCATGTCCCCATTAACTATTAAAAGCCAATTGTTAAAAAGTTCTGTCGTCATCCAAGCTTTTTTTTAAGCACGATAATCAGTAGGAAACGGTTTCACTCCTTTGAAACATCGCAGTTCCATTGCTTCTCCTATCACTAAGGGCTTAACTTTTTCCGATCCATCCATATTTACTTCAAGTAAAACTTTCAACCTCTCTCTTCACTATGTTTCCCCCATGACATTTTTCATCTTTAAAAGTAAGCGTCTTGTCCGGTAAACATTTGAAAAATAGGCCAGTTTCATCAGTATTAAAAATGTCTCGGGCATCATAGTTTTCAATCAAGGTCTTCAATTCACCATACCAATCTCAACACTTCCACTTTCCCCATAAACTTTTTTAAACACAACTCCATATCTCTTTTTGAAATTTGTAAGCCACCCTTCACTTGCCGCAAAGTTTTTGATGCTTAGACTAGACGCGAACTCTTTTGCTTTTTCCTTTAAGAAGATTTCGCTAATAGACACTTTTTGTCGTCTGCACTGTCTTAGCCAAATGACAAGGCTTTCTTCCAGACGAGGAAATTCACCTTCAGTAGTTCTTTTCCGTACTCCAGCAGTTTGAGCAGCATTTATTTTCTCCTTGTGCTTTATTATGGTTGAGGGACTACTCAGAGGAATCTCAAATTCTTTTGCAACATCATTTTTCTTCTCACCTTCCTCTACTTTTTCTTCTTTTCAGCAATCGTCAAACATTTATACTTTCTAGGACTCATAAGTAATACAAATCTTTAATTCGTATACCAACGAAAGAGTAACAGTAACTAAAAGAGTGAAACAAACCAATTCGTGGGGAAGTGTGTGTCCAATAGATAAACTCATAACAAAAACAAAGGCTCGTGTACGTTGATACATGTCGGAAAATGTACTAACAATCTTTCCGCCTCTTTCTCACTGCAATTTTGAATTGTCGAGTGTTGGACGCCGATGAGTTCGAATTAACGCGTCATTTCGTTATTTTTACTATTATTATTATATATTTTTTTTTACTAATATTACACCCACGCGGGTTTGCTAGATCCACCGTTGGGCGCCTCCCTAGGTGTCGGATAGGGGAAAACCTGTCAGATATGACAGGCACCGAGGAAATTGAATACTCGGGGCGGACTAAAATCTAGCACGGTAGCGTATGATCCAGAGTGGGCGGCTACCAACAGCGTCTGTACTCGTATCGAGCGGCTGAAATTTGAATTCACCAACCCACCTGGCAAGCGTGGTGTTTTAATGCCAAAACCTTCCAAACTACCCCAAATGTCGAATTATACAACATCACTACCCCAGGCGAGTAGATACTCTGGTTCCGAATATCGCACTGACTCAGTGTCAGTCTGCCTCATGGATTCTGGGGGAGGCAATAACTCGACTCCACAATTTCGAAAGGACAAACAGAAATCCTCAACTACAAAAGAGGAAAACAAAGCAAGAGATCATCGACATATCTTCAAACACGCCACTTATAACATCAGAACATAGAGATCCCAACAACATATGCATTAGAGGAGGAACTGAAAGAGATAAAGTGGGATGTTCTGGGTCTGAGTGAAACAAGATTGAAGGGAGAAGCAACAACCTCTACAAATTCGTGGCATCTGTTGTTTCAAAAAAATAAAGATACAGACAATCACATAGGCGGAGTGGCACTCATAATCAACAAAAGAATGAAACACCTAGTAGAGCAGTTTGTTGCAATATCAAATCGTGTAATATATGTTGTACTTAAACTAAACCACAGATACAGCCTACGAATAATCCAAATATATGCTCCAACATCTGTTGCACAAGACGAAGAGGTAGAACAATTATATGAAGATATCACTACTGCAAAAAGTAGGGCAAACGCCAGGTTCGTGATAGTTATGGGCGACTTTAATGCCAAAGTACGCGAAAATTCGGATGATGATACCCCACACGTTGGCAAATTTGGACTCGGTTGTAGAAATACAAGAGGAGAAATGTTGATTGATTCTTGCAGAAATGAAAACCAATTCTGTGTGAATACCTTCTACCAAAAGCCTTCACAAAGACGATGGACATGGCGAGGTCCAAATAATACTGTTAAAAATGAAAGAGATTTTATTCTCACTAATAGGAAGGAAATCTGCCAGGATGTCACAGTACTGAATCAATACGATACCGAGAGCGAGCACTGACTTGACACAGTGACACAGGCTTTTCCAAGATAAACACAAAAATAGAGAGAAACAGCATGATCCTCAAAGGGCAACCATACCCAACTTAAGAAGTGTTAACTGAGAGCAAGGAACAATTCCAAAATACACTGACACAAAAACTATCAAAACGAAAAAATCTTTCAGAAATGACCATCAACGAACTAACAGAAATGATAACAAACAGTTTAAAAACATCAACGAAGAGAATATGCACAAGACAAAAAGACACTAACACGAAGATCAGTACACATACGAAAATGATATTGCAGCAGAGAAGAATAATGCTCCGGAATGAAGGGAATTATAAAGAACTGAACAGAGAGATATTCCGAAGCATTCGAAAAGATCTAAGGGACAACAATACAAGACTCATAATGGATGCTACTGAAGACAATAAGAATATGAAAGTTCTAAAATCCAGGCTCTCTTGCTCCAACAGAAAACCAATACTGAACAGCATTAGAAACAAAGCGGGCATTTTGGTGAACAATAGATTAGACATCATTGAAGCAGTTAGGGAGTTTTACACATGTCTTTATACTTCGGAGACAAGTGACCCCAATACATCTCAAAGACCAGTGGTGAAGAATATCGGTTCTGAAGAAACAGATGAAAAACCGCAAACATCCAGGCGAGAATAGGATAAGTTGTGAAATGTTGAATATGGGTGGCAGGGATTTATTGGATGCCGTGGAAATTCTTTTCAATAAAATTGATATCATGTCTTTCGGATGGAAGAATTCCACAAATGTGGCAAAATGCTGAAGTAATTCTACTTCACAAAAAAGGGGATAAGAACAACCTGGAGAGATTTCGGCCCATCAGCCTTCTTCATACCTATACAAGCTGCTCACTAAAATTATCACAAATAGACTCACCCACAAATTAGACCTATACCAACCTGTAGAGCAAGCCGGATTCCGAGCAGGTTACAGCACCATTGATCATTTACAAGCAATTCGACCTCTCATCGAGAAGTCTGCCGAATACAATATTCCCATCTACTTGGCTTTTATAGACTTCCAGAAAGCTTTCGATCTTATAGAAATGTGAGTAATAATGAGATCTTTAGATAATGCAAAAGTCGACTCTCGGTACTCGACTTTGCTGAAATACATTTATGATCTTGATTTCATCGCAATTCATTCGGATGAGAACAAGATAACAGATGAAATCCTCATAGAGAGGGGAGTACGTCAAGGCGACATTATTTCTCCGAAATTGTTTACGCTGGCCCTAGAGGACGTCTTCAAAGGTTTAGAATGGAACAACAAAGGAATCAACATCGATGAAGTACATTTAAACCATCTGAGGTTTGCAGACAATATAGTTCTTATTAGTACAAACCCTGAAGAATTCAAAACCATGCTAGAAGAACTGCACCAAAAATCTAGAGGAATCGGCCTTCGAATGAACCTGAATAAAACCAAAATTTTGAGTGCAGAAAACATACACATTTCGATTGAAAATCAGGTGATAGAAAATGTGACCGAATACATATATCTAATCCATTAAATAATACTTGGGAAAGAAAAACAAACCTGTGAAATTTCCAGGAGAGTGGGTTTGGGCTGGGCTGCATTTGAAAAACTGGTCTTTGTTTTGTCCCGAAATATTCCTCTCAACCTAAAAAGAAAAGTTTTCGATTCGTGTGTTCTTCCTGTCCTTACATATGGCCTTGAAACGATATCTCTAACTCGAAGATCAGCCAATAAATTACAAGTTTCACAGCGAGCTATGGAGAGAACCATGATGGCTATTTCATTGAGAGATAGAGTGAGAAATGAGGATATTAGAGAGAGGACAGGAGTGACTGATGTGCTAAGAAGGATAGCACATTTGAAATGGAGATATGCTGGCTATGTAGCCAGGCAAGACCCATCGAAATGGGCCAACAAACTGCTCTCATGGAGGCCAATAACTACCAACAGGAGCGTAGAAAGACCACAACTCAGATGGAGAGATAACATCCAGAAGATCGCGGAGAAAAACTGGATGAAAACAGCTGCTAATAGAGACAGATGGAAAAATTTGGAGGAGGTCTATATCCAGCAGTGGCTTAATACAGACTGAGGAGAGAGAGATACTATTATTATTATTACCAAGTGCATAAAAATGTATTGATTTAGTTCGAAATACAAAGAGATTTTGTAGAGAACTCATGATCACTTTGAATTATGGAGAGGTTCGAATTATCGCAGGTTTGAATTAACAAGAGTCGACTGTAGTGTTCTTAGAAAACAAAGACCCAGAATTGCAGAATTGGGCGTCAATCTCATCTCACCAAAGGGCGAAATGTGGTACTTAACAGACCTGTATAAATCGTTTAATGGAGTCAATATCCAACTTCAAGGTGAAAACTTAAACTCAATTGAAATATAAAATAGCATTGATGCTTTCGTATTCAATCTATTACTTCATAAAAGACATATCCGCAGACTGGAATTCTATGACTTTCCAAATTTATCAGAAGTATCAATCGAAAAAGACTATTTACCTACAACTGATATCACCTAAAAAACTAAGATTTCAAGGAATAATTCCAAGATTCGATTGTCGATCTTTCTCAAATGTTAACATAGCACAGTTAAAAGAAAAAGCTAATAGAACTGGCAAATGAGAAGGATATAGACATTAAATTGAAGAATGACTACCGAGAATTTTTGCTGTAGAAGTCGATTTCACAATTGCACCCAGGATTATGGTCGATTGTTTTCGAATTTCTGTTTAAATTCTCACTTTCTATTTAGGTGAACTTGGATTTAGTGATTTAGCAACGTTAGTTACTGAAAAACAAATCGATTCATGTTACTGAACGCGGAACTTGTGGTTGTTTTTAGGTAGAATCAAGCCTGATATTAACCTCTTTAAATGCATCAAAATTAACCTTCCTATTAATTATGTCATAAGTTCATGCTTTTGAGTATCAATGAAAATATTCCAGAATATAAGTAACAATACGCATACTCAAAACTATAATATAATTTAAAATAGGTGCTTGATTCCACGCACAAATTCAATGTGGAAAAACGTAAGCATGGCACTAGCGTTATTGACTGAATTTTTGTTTGTCTACGTATTGCTTTTTATTGAGTGGCGCTGATATATTACTGATTGAGTCTGAATGAATTGTGGAGATTTCGACTTTTATATACCTGCAAGATTTATCTCCTCAACCATATACCTATCTCAAATAGCATATCTATTTTTAGTTGAAAAGTAAAAAGTTGAGTCATGTTGGTAAGCAATTTTTCAAAATAATTTGAATTTTCGAGTTCTGCATTCGTGCAACTAAAGAATCAAACACAAAATCTGCTAGAAGCAATTAGTGACTGAAGACAAGCGAATTTTCTTTGAATTTAATTCACGTAACATTCCTAGAATATATCCCATACTATTGAGAAACACTGCTCGCCCTTCCCCGATTTATACTCATTCCTCTGAACCCGTGGACCGGTTGTGACGTCACAGGTAGTGGGACGGCGTCCCCGGCCAACTATATACTCCAATCGCGATCCTTCAGCGAAATATTCGCGCATTCAATCAAGCCGAGAGCGCAGCGCGCACTCATAAGCGCTATTCCTCTGTTTCGGCATCTGGCGCCGATCCAAACCTACTTGGATGCTACCTCGCGAGTGTGCAAGTGGTTTAAGTACATTTCAAGAATCATGTCGTTTAAAGGCAGAAGGACTACTTGTGCATTGAGAATTATTAGCCTTTAGTATTTATTTACCAGACTAGATAATTTTGTATGTGGCACGTTTTGGATTAACCTCAAGGCATTTAGTTTGAAGTAAGTTGATTTATTTTTGTATGTTTAAGGTTAAAGTCGCGACTTTGGGAAAGTTTGTCTTATTGTCATGGTAACGGACGCGTTTTGCATTTTCATTGGTCAAGGAGATTGCGGTAACTATTTTATATGCAAACTGCAATTCAACTTGAAATAATTGAATGGAATAAAAACTCAATAAAACCATAGTTATTTGAAATTTCTCGATGAACTAGTATATGAAGGTTCTAGATGTTTTTTATAACGGATTCGCTGCTTACATAACTTTCTCAAGCTGCATTAATAAAAATGCAACAATTCCCGAAATTTTCCTCAATTTATTGTTAGCGGTTTAAGGGTCTAAATTAGAAGGGTAACTTCGTATGAATATTTCAGTTCCTTGAAATTCGGAAACATTCACAGTTAATTCGTGGTTAATTAATCTGTTGAACAAATTTTGTTTTTCATCTAGAAAATAAAATTTCAAGAAATTCAAATAAGGTGGTATAGCAATATTCGATAAACAAAAATATATTAATATAATATGAAAAATTCAAAGCGAGAATGTGCGAAAATATTAGCCTGAAGAGAACAATGATTTGAAATTCTTTCAAAGTTTTATTATAAAATACGTTGGTTCTGATACTATATATTATGGACCTATAAAAGCAATTGGTTCGACAAATTATAAAATTTTATATATTATTCACTTCCTGGGAAAAGAGATTCCATTTAGATATCAAGACGAGGACTAATATTTAAGAATCTGCGATATTTCTGTTCAATATCTGGGCAATCGAACATATCGAAGTGTAATGATCGAAATGCACTTACGTTGAATTTAAACTCTTCGTTCGACCAAGAAATAAAGATATTTCGATTTTTAAACAAAGTATAATTTTTGAAACACTTTTAAGGAACTTGAATGCTACTTTCTATTTTTTTAATTGCCGAATTATCAAAATATCAAACTGAAAAATACAATTTCCGGGTAAACTAACAAGAATAAATAAAATAACAAAGCGTTAGCAACAAAACGTTGAAACATTGAAAAACAAACTTTTAGTTTTCCATATAAAAAATATTTAAGTATTTGAATTCATAACAGTAATGCTATTTATAAGAGCAATCGAATGGACTTTTAGTATTTTCCAATTTTCTCTATAGACTTTAAAACACTTTTACGTACGTGATGATAATTTGAAAAATCCACGTAACCAATATCAATATTATATGTTACTTCTATTATCAACAATCTCTTTGCGGGGCTGACAATCATAGACAGGTTTCCTGGCACAGCCAGGATAGGAACGCAAGAATTTTACACGATCTCGAATAAACATTATCTCCGCATCACATTTAGCCAAACCGGATAAACTAGGATAAATTCTGGAAATCTTATGTAAGAGTGTATTTGTTTTTTCTCGGTGGAAACGAACCAGTGTAAGACTCGATTAAATATCACAATATTGAACAACTTTTGGTTTCGTCGTTTCATATACCATCCTGCCTAGAAAGTCAACTTCCAGAATTAAAAAGCACTTATAGAAAGAAAAAATCAATCAAACACCACTTCATTAAATGATGCAAGCTCATGAAACCATCAGCAGTAAAATAATATAACTCGATTTATTATAAAAACTCTGTCAGATCATTTAAAACTTTTGACGATTTTTTTCCACAATGGATTACTTCTGAATGTTTTTCAGGGAAACTTTTTATAATT